>JAQOTN010000042.1:0-401095 GCA_028554745.1 Blastocrithidia nonstop
TTCGCTAATACTCTCAGCAAATTTATTAAGACTGTGCTATAATAATAGCACATGTACAGTGCACTTTTATTATACACTCATTCTATAAATACTTATAATGTTAAATTAGTGTGACATACGTAATCAGAACAATATAATCTGTTAAAACACATTTCAGTTTTGTAATCTATACGCAAAACTTCTACTTTAAGCATAGCATAAAATTTGTAAGTGTGAACATCATGCAATTGGTAAGATCAAACTTACATTGATTTTTGATTATCAAGTTTAAATAAATTATTTATTTATATTTATTTTAGCTAATTGTCACACGATTATTGTATCATGTTATAATTCATGAAATACTTTGACATTTTTCATTTTTCATAAAAAAATGAAAATATAATTACAACGTCAATAAAAAATTTACAATAACTGTTTTTGTATGTATTGCAAAATAAAGTTATATATCCTTACGTTATTTTTTTTTTAAAGAATATCTGTAAAATGATTAATTGTATTACACAACAAGAACAAGTGAACGACTTAATATAGAACTATAGCAAGTAATCAATTCTGTAAATCATAAAGATTATTTTTTTTCAAATAAGCAAATGAGTTTTTTTTTTAAAATCAGAACAAACCACTTTTTATGGTTTTATGTTAGCATTTCATTTTGATTTAAAATAATAAAATGATCTGCACATCGCTGTGTAAATTGATATTATTTGTTAAATGAAAAGGTATATAAATTAAATGATAGAGAGAAAACAAGATGAATTTGAAATGACTTGGATGAGGAAAAAACAAGCAGTAAAATATATAACATGAAATAAATATATAAACATTTTGCAATGGTTCTTCAATTTAATAACAAATGTATACACAAATATATTTATCTATTTGAAAAAGTATATAGGCATATAATTTGCACCTAAAGTAAGTACAGTACATTCTGTGTCTAATAAAACAAGCATAGATTTATTTTGAGTAAAAGTAACATTAAAGAATAATGTTTTATAAATTTATCACGTACTTTCATATATATTTTTTTCATTTTTTTATAGTTTTGTTTTGGGTTTTTTTCCGGTATTGTGGCATATAGTAAATATTTTATAGCAGAGAAAGTAGTGTGCAGAAGTAAATAAAGTAGTCAACAAACAATGTAAACAATATACTTGATAAAGAGGGAAAAGAAGGAGATACGTCAATCAATACATTTCTAAAGTCATTTGGTATACTAAAAAAATTTATAATCATAAAATATAATTTATTAATAATTTATTATTTGTAAAATATTGTTGTTTTCTTAATTATCTTTTTTTATTTCGTCTTCGCCCATTTAAACGTTTGCTACGTTATGCTTACTGGGCCTCGTACTCTCAAGTTCTACAATTGATTACAATGACTTATTTCATCTGTTATTGTTATGCTATCACTTCTCATCTTGATTAGTTTTAGTTGGCGAAACTGCGGAAGTGAACAGAGGACATCAAGGATCTGAATGTACTGTGCATTTATCTAAACTTTACTACAACACTATTTAAATAATTATATGTCTGACTTTTCGTTTACATCAACATCTACTGCTGCAGTAGCTGCTTAGTTTCTATTGTTCATATGTGTGTCATTATTTGACACATCATACGCAGATTACAGCATTTAATACGAGAAGTTATCGATTTGTATTTTAATCTTATATAATTTCTTTGCATTGCGTAGACCATTTATGTCAATCCAGCCTTCTGTTGCATCTATGCTAATAGACTACAAAGATTTGTAAAACGCACTTCAATCGATGACATCTTATTAAGTCAACGTTTCATCGTTATGACTTACAGAAGTTGCAACATCTGGCAACTTACCTCTATCTCCGTGAGTAGTCTTGATTGATAACGAAAATGTATGATTTAAGGAAGACAATTACATATATGAAAGTGCATTGACAAGACATTACGGCACCGTTAGCACATTGCAAGGTCACTTTACTTCGATAATGTACATTCGTCTTGCTTCTTCTGCGTCATATTTGTTTGCATCGTTTTACACAAACTTTTACATTATTGTCAATTCAGGAACACGATAGATACATGTGACTTGTTACACTAGTTTACATATCTTAGGATGAGTAGCAGCATATGTCAACATTGTAAGTTGTCTGGTGTATCTATCAACCTTCATACTATTAGCATCCACATCGTCATCGTTCTTATCTTTATTATACATACTTTATTACGCAATCATTTACATCATTTGTTGTGTTCAGGACATTGTAATTGATGTAATTTAATTGTTGTTAGTTATTGCTTTGGTTTAATACTATTACTATTTTTATAAAAAAGAAGTGTTAATGGCAATGTGAGCTGGGTAAATATCAACGTCTTTTTTTTTCTCTGTCACACTATATACGCATTAAAGTGTTTGTATGTTTACAGAATATCTGATACTAAACACCTCTGTATAATAAGTGTAAATCTTTTTAAAAAGTTGAACACAACAATATAGATAAAATACTACATAAAATTATTTCAAAAGCAATTGCAATGAATAAAAGCAAAACAAAGGAAAAACAGTATTTGGTAATACAAACCCTATTAATTTTATATTTATTATCATTCTACAAAAAGCTTAATCTGCTGATGTCATCATATTTTGTAAAATGTTTATTTTTGATATCTTCTAACACATCGAACTTTAAATTATTTTAAAGTAATAAAAATAGAATAGTTATCAGTTGCCTATTATTATTTGGTCTATCTATTATAAGAAAAGTAAGAAAAAGTTGTTTTTACAATAGACACTCATGTCTAAATTTACTGTAATGCAAAGATCTGGGAAGTAATTTAAATTGTGTATATTGTATGTAAAGATCAGCAAGTATGTTTTGACATTGTGTATGCATAATAATATATAAATTCTTCACTTTATGTGACAGCAAACAGGTAAGCAAAATGAGAGAAGAAAACAGAAACACAAACTATTATTTAATCTTGTTAACAATGAATGTACATTTACCTTTACACATTAAATTATATTTTGTGTTCAGTATGTATTTTGCAGCAATAAACGCTATTACTACAATAAGTCATCAGCTACCTTTTACTGGGTAAAAAAACAAAGTATTGTTATCAAATTAATTTTTACTGTGTAAAACTATTAACTATTTTTCTACAAACTTCAAGTTAGCAACTATGATGTCATTTTATGTATTATTTTCACTTTAGTTTTCGATAATACTATATATTAATAATAAACCACAGAAATCTTTTTCTTTATTGTTTTGTTTAACTTGTAATCAATTATTTCACAAATTTAACATAGTAAAGTGTATTAAAAATAATTGTTATTGAAAATATACTTTTACATACAATTTTATTTACAATTTACTTTTACTCTGTTTTTGATTTGCCTACTTGCTCTTCTACACATACGTATGTTTGGAAATGTAGATAAATACAATTTTTGTCAACGCATCGTTTTGATGCATGTAAATGAAGTGTATATTTTTGCAGTTATCATACGAAAGTGTGACTTCCACAACAGTTAGTTTTGCAGCAGTTCAAGATGTTATAATAGATAAATTGAAAGCATAGCATCAATTGTAATATAAAAGTATAGAAAATATAGCAAAGATATAAATTATGTCAGCATTCTAGGAAGTAATCATTGAAATTTAGCTTTTTATTATTCTCATACTAAAAATAAAGTATTCAGCATTCAATTGTTAGCAGTGAAAGAGTAATATAAAGATAAGAAAGTAAAGTTAAATAAAAATATATCCTCTTGACGTAAACAGTAAGTAAGAGGGAAGAAGTAAACTATTGTAAACAAAACTGAAAAAATTAATTCAGGTGTTGTAAATCAGAAGCAAAGCATATTCACAATAAAATTATCAGCAGATAGAGGAAAAGTATGCAAGCAATATTTAATAAGTTGAATGTAAAAAGTTAAATATAAATAGATTATGTATACAATTCGCTAAACAGCATTATAATACAGATGTTTCGTATGTACAAAAAAAGAAAGTAATACTGCATTGTATGCATAATCATGTTATTACTATCCTATACTCGAGCTAAATATATTAACTGACTCTATTTGCTTTATTTGCCAATCACATTCATTTACACTAATAACGTTGAGATGTTTTAGTCTTATTACTTAAGTGTAATAATAAGTTGACATTGCACAATTTACAAAAATATGAAAAGAAGTATTGTAAAGGATATAGTATACACACGCAGCAAATACTGCATGGAAGATCGAAACAAATTAATTTTATTTTGTAAATATGTAATCAAGTAAACTATTTAATTAAAATAATTTTGATCAATTTTGACTATTTATCACTCGTTACTTTACTTGCCTGACATGTATTTATTTTCTCTTTTCACATTATGTACTATTTGCTCATTTATTGTACTTGTTGCCCAATAAATACTAGATTATATTTTATTTCAATAAAAAATTTACAAGCTACTATTATCATTAAAATTGAAATACTTTTAATATAAAGTATATTATATATATTAATTAAGGGCAATATTGTTAAGTAGTGTTGCGTTATTAATTAATGGTTTAATCATGCAAAGAAGGGCAGTATTCAAGGCCATTAATTTTGCGAAACCCAGGACTTTTGATTACGGGTTATGATAAATTATGCATAGGAGTAGTAAATGTTACTATAGTAAATTTACTACAGTTTATAATTTTTAGCTATTATAATTGAGGAGAATAATGTAAACCAGTAATATTCAATAGTTGACAATCACTTATTGTAATACTTTGCAACTACTTCATTGTTGATATAAAGTTTAGCTACGTAAAGTCCGCACAATTTCTTAAGTCGATACTCTCAAGATTTTAACAAAATTACAGTCCGTTGATTTTTGTGAGTGCAAAATTGTATACTTATAAGCGACCGTGATGTAGTGTTGGCCCTGTAAAAGTTAATCACTTAAGTTTGAAGCACTCAGCAATCAACATAATATGCAAAGTGCTACAAAATCGTAAACCGACAATATCTATCGTATTCGAGGATGTCAACCACAGCATTTACAATTACGTCATTGGTGAAGTGAACTGCAGCACTTACAAGTTTTGCTGTCTTCGTAAAATCATGTCTTTCAGGTTAGGACAAAACCGTGATCAATCAAAAGCTGTAAGTTCATAAGAATGAATTATGACTGATTGCAACTTTGTCATCGGTGTTGTGCATGTGAGAAAGTTAATATTTGTATTTAAAGACATTATAGACAATTATTACAGCTCTGTGCATTTGTCAAAACCATCTAACGATGTAAAATAATCACTAGAAGTATTGAGTACTTTTAATTTATCAAATTGTGGTCATAAGCAAAGCACATCAAATATACGATGCAACTGTTTACTCTTTTTATTTACTTTGCAACACTGCTTGAGCCATTGCACATCTGAGTTGCGTTTGTCTTTAGCATTTGTTGTCACTGCACCTTGATTTTATTATTTACAAGTGGTTATGCTTCGTTTTGCAGGTGAGAACTATAAATAAACTTTCTTTCCTCTTCCAAAATCGATAGTAAGTAATCGTAGATTCGTTGCATGACGTAGTGCTGAAAGGTCAAATTATCAAATAGATAATTATATATTGAGCTACTTCAAACGTTTGTAAAAGGCGCATCAGTTAATGTCATCATCTGAATGACGTTTTCGTTTTCGACTCATTTTCGTATTTGTTGCATTTGGTAACGTACCTCTGCTTCCATTTTTCACAATGATCTACAATCTTACTTAACAAAAATCACACTGTTCTTATCATCGACATATTACTTTTACAAAATTCTGTGACACTGTTGACACATCAACAGGTCATTACTGTCTAATACGAAAAATTCATCTTCTGTTTTACTCGTAACTTTTATAGAAGTGCGCATATGTGCTTTATTCGTTGTACTTTCATTATTTTCGCACGTTTTATGCCTTCTGCCTAACTGTTTTATTTAAACTACTTTTACATTAGTATGGACTGATTGCAACACTCTACAACGCTGTATTCTTTGCACTACCACCATTGTCGACAACTTCACTATTGTAGTTTTTGCAATTAGCGCTCATCTAACAAAGATCTCACGAACGTATTTATTTTTATTAATCAGTTGATATTCTTATTAATATAATTTACAACCGATATCGGTTTTTGATTGATTTTGTAATATAGTCACACTCTCTAATCAGACTGAAAAAGATATATGTAAAGAAAAAAAATTGTTAAGAAAATATTGTACTAGTCGTGCTGATAGTTTACTATAAATGATACTAAATGACAGAAAAGTATAAGTTTTGTAAAAGCTCTAAATTCAACATAAATATTAACATGGTAAAGCAATTTTGCTTGTAAATTGATCAATTTACAAACATTACATCGATAATGTGCATTTGTGCAAGTAATATTTATAAACAACGCTCTAACTAAAAGTTTAAAAGAAAATAAAGTATGATAACACTGACATAAACTTGAAATATATCTGCCATCAACTTCAAAATGCATCTGTACATCGTACTACAGTTAACAATCTTATAAGGTTAATTAATCAAAAAAAGCACTCACAGATAATTGAAAAACAAAATTACATGCAAACTAATCACAAAAATATTCACGATAAAGTAAATTAACTAATAAAAGTTAAAACTTGTCAAGCTAATTTATAAGTAAATAAACTAATTCTTTCATCAACAATTTTAGTTAACTCGATCTTACTTGTTTTAACAAATTTACTACAAATGCTTTCTTAAGCTTATTTCTTTATCTTGAAACAATCAACACAAATTTCATGTTTCTTTCAATGGACTGACACCAATACTTTTATTTACAACAGTTACAAAAAAGTTAAATTTATTACACAATCAATAAGTTTTAGAAAAAAGCTAACAAGGTAAAGTTTTTTGTCATAGACGTATAAAGAATATTTATAAATTAAGAAATGCATAAACAAATAAATAAAATTATTTTTTTAATTTATCTTTTCACGTTCTTTTTTGTTTGTAAAGCACTAATCAAAAAAATAAATTAACAATTTTAGATGTAATGCATATAATAGATAAAAGAATTATAAAACAATTAATGAATTGTTTGTTTAAGAGTATTGACATTTGTTGGGGTTTTTTTGCTTGTCAAATTAATTAGTGAGTAAAGGTAAATTAAGTAATTATAATTTTGATAAAAAAGCTAAAAGATCGTATATAATTAATATTTAAAAAAAGAACAAAGTATTTGAAGAGCTGATAATAATTTCAGAAATTGTTTTATTTCCCAAAAAAATAAATACATGAACAAAGTTTGTCAAATGAAACAATGAAATGTATTATTTTCAAGTAGTAATCAAGTAAGTGAAGAGAATTAAAGACAAGTTAAGCAATATTTGGGTGACGGACTTAAGAAATATAATAAAACTATTTCCATACGCAAATCTTTGACAAAAATTATTTTATTCGTAATGCTATTTCGTCAGTTTGGCATGGAATGAAAAGCACAGTGTCCAGAAAACACCACTAAAACTAAAGTGAGCTCTATGACATATTATCTATATTGTCTAATGAAGTTTGCACAATACAGAGCATCTACTCTAAATAGCTTACAAGAAAAACTATATCGTTAAATTTACTTTACCGAAATTTCCTTGTTTCAAACAATGAATAAATTACAAGCATTCATATAATCAAATTTGAATGTAAGAAAGAAAACAGAACAAAAAATAAATTTATATTTTTCGGTAACCATTCAGTGTATATAGAACTGATGTAGTGTAAGGAAAAAAAAAAGAAGGAAACACTGTTAATGTAAATAACATACATTATAATATTTGTTTAATTTTTCAGAATAAAAGCTGTGTTAGTTCAACTTACAATGTCGGATTGCATGACCTTAACTTGAACTAATACAATCGTATAACTGTTATTACGCAGTACTGTCGCTGCTTATACTCTCAGTGTCGCTGTCCAAATTATTTATTATTTGCGTAATAGTGGTAACTTTATTACTCTACTTGTTACTGATGTGTCTGTTGCAATTCCTGTTAGTATCGATTTCGCAATTGTTGTTGTGATTATTATTGTTGCTATCGTGCTTGCTGTCTTTCATTATTCTATCTTATTACTCAGTCGAACTGATTGTCAAATTTATATTCTTCACGAATGAACAAATCGCGGAACAGCTTATCGAGTTTATTATAATCGGGTGTCTCGTCGAATCGTAATTTAAGCACATACTTCATGTAGGTGATGAATTATGGTGGGCAACCTTCGCACAATTACTGAATTGATGTGTTTAGTTTACATTTACACATTTTACGATTTTTTTGATGTTTTTTACACTTAATTCTTGACCACGGAAGTGTGCCGCGGAGAAAGTAGATGAGAAGATAACCGAGTGATATCAGATCATCACGTCGACTTTGCTACTTGTTCAAGTGTGCATTTATGCTGCAAAACACCTTATTTCCGACAAAATGATAACTTTCATTTTACGGAGTGTGTTCTTACGTACTTGAATGACGATACTGCTTCGACAAACCAAAATCAGCAATGTACAAACACTGCATTGTTTGATCAAGACCCAACATAAAATTTGCAGGTTTGATGTCACGATGAATAATGCCCTTGTCATGAACACTCTCAATCAATTATATACCATAAATAGCAAGCATCAACACTGTTTTCAGTGAAAATCTTCCGCCGCATTATTGCAACTTTTTTAACAGTTAAGGCCCAAGCAATTACATTACCATAAAATTACTTCCATCTTATTCGCCGTATTCAAGCAATTTGGGTACGCCAGCTGTACCACCACTATTGCCCAATATTTTTAATATCTCTCATTCCTTTTCAAGTGAAAATTACGTTTACTGTTTTTTCGCAGTTTTTATTGCCACATGCTTACCGTCTTTAATATTTACGTATTCGTAAACTTCACCAAATGAACCGTTTCGTAAAAATCTTACAGATTTAAAATTACGTAAGAACTTACCGGTCTTCTGAAATTAATATTATATATCGTCATCTTTAAAGTTTCACTCTTCAACTAACAAGTGAACCTTTTTTTTATGAAAACTTTATATTTTTTTACGAAAATTGATCGCAACTTAATTCTTAGTAATAAATGTAGCAATTCTTAGACAAATTTAGTAATGTTAGCAATGTTATATCAATATGTAAAAAAAGGGAAAAAAATTAAATGTTTGTATGTCACTGCAACAATCAAATTAAATTTGAATAATATTTCAGGTGTATTTATTACACATCATCGACGTCTTTGTGAGCATAAATTCGACGACAATTAGCTTTACAGAAAATAATAGTGAAAAGTACATTTCGATAAACATATATTTTTTTTTAGTGTTGTGTAGCAGATAAGTAAAAGTATGCAAATAGAATGCAGCATGGATAAATATTATAGTAAAGCAGTAAGATGTTTTGACACATTTTATAATATTGTCAAGATAAATTTAGAAATATACAGTATTACTGATTGATTGTGAAATAGTTATTGAGTCATAAGGTAATAAAATAATGTGTGTCTATATAACATCAATCAATGAAAGTAATTATAAATTTTTGTATAGTGTATAATTGGCGATATATATTATTACACGAAGTAATAAATTGTAATAATTGTAACAACGAATCTGTTAGAATTAAAATAACAACAAGTATGGAACGGTGATAATGTGGCGTAATCAAGTTTTACTTCATAATATTAATAGTTAACTGTGCTTCTTTCAAATTGTATACATCCCATGGAAAGTGTTCTGTATTGCCAAGTGCCAATACATTTGTAGCGCGCTGTACGTCATTGATCAAGCGTGTCACATCACCAAGTCGTATTCTGCCAACAGCAGTTCGTGCCTCTTAGTCAATTTTGCACTCAGATCCAGCAAAGAGCAAAGAACGAAACAGATGGTAGTCATCGACGTCAAGGTCTCAGTGTATGGCAAGGTGTTCAATCTTCTCATGTGCAATTCAGTCAAGCACTGATTTGATTGCTCTTACACAGCTCATCTGGGCCAGCAACACGAAGGTGCAATCGGTCAATGACTTCACGTTTTTCTCTGTGGTAAGTCGTTATTCGATCAGACCTGCAAACATGACAATTCGATGGCTTTAAAGGCCCTTTGACCTTTGCCGCAAATTAGCCATCCCCTTCACCGAGCAAATGACGAAGTACCATGGCATGTGCGTTGGAATAATCACCAGGTGCCATCACATCAGAATGGGCATCAACTCAACAACACGAATATTTTGTTCTTTATACTTGGCATTCAGTCAAGCAAAGGAGCGGGGCTTGATCGGCAAGACAGTCACCACCAACCGCCACCACTTTGTCCGGTTTTTCTCGATTGGGCAGCTCTTGCACATCGTCATCAAGCTGAAGCAACTCTTGTCAATAAACGATGTTTTCGATGTGATGCTGGTGTGTCAGGAAAAGTAATCACGTACCTTAATCTCAAATAACTTCAACATTCGATTGCGGTGCAAGTCATTCTGTCATGCGTGCACCACACGAATACATCTTGTTGTCACCACCCTGCCACAACGGGAAAGTAATCCGTATTGTTTTTGTTATCATGCATTCACGTGAACTTAATAGATACGATAAACTAGAAAAAAACTTTTGAATTTTAGTTCCTTCAATAAAAAATTATATGCATAAAAATTCACAGTGTTAAAAAAAAATTGCTAGTGAAAACAGTAATAACAAATTGCAAGTATCATTTGAATTAAATTATCAAAAATTGTTAATATAATTACAATTAAAAATAATTTGAGTACATTTGTAAATGATCAAATTCAAAATCTGACGATAGGACAACTACCACATGAATAAAAATAAAGCACCTTAACGATATTACGATTAGGTAAATTTGGATAAATAATCATTCAAGAATGTGCAAATATGTTGCACTTTATTTATCTTGCACTTATTTAGTATTTATTACATATGTACATTCTTATAATGAAAAAAAAAATGAAAAGTATTGGCAATTTAACAAATTATACTAACATTTGACTGTGTGGGGGAAAAAAAGCTCTCGCTTTTGATATTAATGCATTGTTATACATAAACTAACATATTACTTTGATAATTTAAATGTGAGAATGTCAAGCTATTGTAAATATGTATAGGATCAATCCTTTAATAAAAACTTTACGTTACTAAATGTAAAGAAACTATTTTGCAAAAAAGATTGTTATTCTATTTACACACTGTTAACACTACACATTAAGGTCTATTATAAATAGAAGTCTGTTGCTTAATTACTCGCATCATATTACAACGACGAATTGTGCAATGGCTTGTTTTTGTCGAAGTCAAGGTTGTTAATAATTTCGCCATGCCCTTGAAACGGGTAGTCAATTGTGATGCGGCCCTCATACGTGTCGCCTACACCACTGTACAAATCACATTTGCCATCATCACGCATCACGATACCAGAGGTGAATACACAGTCTTACAAAAAAGAAAGTTTTGCTTGACAGTGTGGGTAACAGCTTTTTGTGCCAATTATTTTTAGATCAAGAACTTCTCGTGAAGCAGAATCTAATACGAATGAGATGTTTACATAAACGTGCAGTTAACGTGAACTGTCGATGTTGTCAACATAAGCATAGTGTCCAACGCACCCAATTTTACCACTTGACAATAAATATGGCTGATTTACTCCACCCCATTAACATTACTGTAAAATGTCTAGTCTCTACGCACGAGCAATATTTTACATTGTAAGCTACTCGACAGTGTCAATTATTGTAAAACCAATATAAGCTTATTATTTTGTACGTTTTCGAGAAAACACACCGATTCGCTTATCAGCCAATTGAACAGTGCGAATGTCCTTCATGTAATCAGGTCCCGTGGTAAAGTAAGATAGTTATGTAGGTCCACCACGATAAAACATACCATAATACGTTAATATTTTACCTCCGGATTTGCGAACGCGTGTACCACCTAATAAGAAAGTGGTTTATACGTTCTGAATGTATGGATCTTATAGTTATCATGACAGTTATGGTAGCACGGTAAACTCATCTTTGGCAGTTTCAACAAATAATCGAACGTGTGAGTTGGCCCACTCCTCTCGCTTCTCTACACGACCATAAAGGTGCTTTTTGCCGTTGTACATAAATGGTATAGAACAATTGTAGACATCAAACCCGTCAACGCCAACAAAAGTAATCAGTGAGCTTTCGTAAATATGCTTGTGTGCTTCAAACTAAGCCTTTGCCTCTCTCATACTTTTCTTCATTTGGCTTACAATATCTTTCATGTAAACGTAATAACTTTAAGGTGTAATTATTTGATTTAAAAATAGTACTTAATTCAACCGTCGGGCTTTTATAATTTTAGTTCTGTGTGTGAAGATAGTTTATCGTGTACGTCAATAATGCAAATGCCGTACTACTTTTTATAGTCTACAAATATATTTTTTTAAGAAATATTTAATTTGCAAATAACAGTGATAGATAAAGTTAATATGATCACATATTTTTTATGAACCGTAAAATAGAACAATGTTGTTCATGTAATTTGGCAAGTTAATGATTTGGTGTATACAATAAAGCGATACAAACAGACATCAATAAACATCAACACGCAACAGAAAATAAATTATTTTTTTAAAAAAATTATAGATTACATATATAAATTAAATGAAATGAATTATTATACTTTTTATCAATTTCGGATATTACACAAAATGCAATAACGCACTTTTTTATTTTTTTTTCGGACTGATTGAGCAATATACATCAGATAATCATCACAAATATTTATTATGAAATTAACAATAGTAGGACTTGTCACGAATGGAATGATTTGATAAAAAAAAACAAAATATACATGTAGTAACAGTTATTGACTTATATCTATATATATATATATATAGATATACTAAATATTTAATAATAGAATTCCAAACTACATAGAATGTCATTGGCAAGTATCAAAAAACAAAAATTAATAATATATCGCAAAAATAAATAGAAATAAGATAGTATTAATTGCTAAATAAATCGATGTAAAAAGGATGTATGTAGAATATAGCTTTATATTTTATATTAATTTTCTAACAAAACTTGATAATAGATCGAATATTTGTAATAATTTGTACATTTATTTTTGTTGTTTAGATATTGATGAAACACTGTAAATAAACAAAGATGTCATCTATTATATATGTATAATTTTTTTTTCTTTTATTAGATATACCTGACTTTAATATTTGTTCACTGACTTGATAGTAGCCTGAATACATAAAGTTGTTATTTTAACATATGTTTTAACTTTACGAGTGTAAATGTATTGAAATTGTGCATAATTTTTTTTGCTCGATCATGTGTATTGTAATAAAACTACTTCGTCTAATTTGTAACTTAAACACATAGCTCTTCAATGTCAAACTTTTTGATAAAAATAAAGAAGTGCTGAAATGATAAAACTAACTGATCAAACTTTTTTAAAATGTATATTTATATATCAGTTTTTCATGCAATCATGCTCTTTTTTACTCATTCGATTCTGATAGTCAAACCAAACACGAGTACTCATAAGGGGAAAAAAAAATTACCGTAATAATTAATTTTATTGCTTTTCCATTGATAAAATTTGTTGCAAAAAAAGCAAAGTAATTTATGTACTTATAAAATACTTTATTTAATTTAGTCAACGTCAATAAAATAGATTTACGTTCACGAATGTATAATGTGATTGTAGTATTCGCTTAGGATGTAACGATAAGTTATATATATATATATATATATATATATATATGAAAACAAGAAAGTAATGTTATCGAGTGAACAAATGAAAAAATATATAAGAAATATGAGTTGAGCAGCAATCACACAAGAAAAAAAAATTTGGCAAAAGTAAGTTTTTTTAATATATATATATAAATTTACCTTTTTTATTTATTATTGATAGAATGTAAAATTTCAAGCTTCTGCTGTAATTATTAAAATGTAAAGTGGTTTACGATTTCGCCATAACCCTCGAATGGGTAATCAATTGTGATACGACCTTCACCTGTATCACCTAATCCACTGTACAAGTCACATTTGCCATCATCACGCATAACAATACCTGTACTGAAGGCACAATCAATCAATTTATCTGCTTTGACAGGATACGGTGGATAGCAGCTTCGCGTTCCAATAATTTTTTCTATGTCAGCTTCGTACGTTTCCGGATCAAGTACAAAGGCGTAGTTCACATAAACAGAAATAGGTTTGTCAGAGCTATCTTTTGCGTTGTAGCTGTAATGTGCAATACAACCAATTTTACCACTTGACAACAAATACGCTTGATTTACACCACCCCATGCACCAGCGTGTAAAACACTTAAAGGTCGTGCCGCATCAATCACTTTTGCTGTCAGTTCCTACAATGCGTTGATAACGGTGAATCCAATACACGCGTATGTTTCCGTTTTTGTTCGAGAAAATACACCAATTCGCTTATCAGCTAATTGAACTAACCTAATGTCCTTCATGTCATCAGGTCCTGTTGTAAAGTATATGTTATCTACAGGTGAACCTCTAAAGAAATCACAATAATAATTAAAAACCTTATTGCGTTCTTTACGAACACGTGTACCACCTACAATAGCTTCGCCGTTAATACTAGCGATAAACGGATCCTCTAGAATTCATGTTAACTATGGTAGCACGGTAAACTCATCTTTGGCAGTTTCAACAAATAATCGAACGTGTGAGTTGGCCCACTCCTCTCGCTTCTCTACACGACCATAAATGTGCTTTTTGCCGTTGTACATAAATGGTATAGAACAATTGTAGACATCAAACCCGTCAACGCCAACAAAAGTAATCAGTGAGCTTTCATAAATGTGCTTGTGTGCTTCAAACTAGGCCTTTGCCTAACGTACTATTTGATAAGTGCTCATTGCAAATAATCCTTTGTAAATACTTGACAAAATTGTTAATCAAAATTTGCCACAAGAGCACTGGGTTTGTTGTCTTATAATATATAATACTGTTACTGGGTAAAAAATGTAAATAAAATTTGATAAACGACAAAAATATATATGTAAATTTTTGTTGCTGTTGATAATTAATAATTTATACGCAACGCAAAGAAAAAATTAGTTGTTGTGAAATAACAATAAATACTTTGTACTTTCACGTAAATAGCTTATAATACAACCAAAGCGCAAATTTGAAAATATTAATAAACATTTTCTTATCTTGCAAAATTGAATGTATAGCTTATTATATATGATATATTGACTCGTGCAGTCTATACACGCATATATGTATAGCTTTAAGTACGACTTGCTGTGTACGTATGCCGGCTGTCGTTTTTTTATAACAAATAAGTTTGAAATAATACATAGTTGGCAAGATGTGTCTATATAGAATGAATTGACATACAACAATATATTGTTTTTATCTGTACTTTTGTCGCTAGTTTGAAAATAAATTTTTAAAAATGTAATAGTGTTTGACAACTTAAGCATAATCAAGCGAAAATACACGTGCATGTTAGTGTATGAATAAGTACATATAAATATTTTTATAAAAAAAATGTTCATAATAAAATTTAATTTTATTTTTTACTTTCCTTAACAAATATCAATTACTTGCAGCGAAAAAAACTTCATTTGATAATGTCATAAAAGATAACGAAAATAAAAAAAAATACGAGTATAATTTCAATGTTAAAGTTGATATGTAAACAATTGCATCGATAAAATCGTCAAATATACAACAAAGGTATAGCTTTCCATCATCAACAAAACATTCAAAAAAGCCAATAGAAAATATATGTGCATACTTTTTTTTATTCTGTAGAAAACACGTTGAGATAAAAATTAAAAATATCAAATCTGATTATTATTTTTTATCGTTTGATATTGTTAATTTAATGAAGCTTTTATTATGCTGTACTTGTATATCGTGTTTATAGTAAAGTCATGTAAAAAAGTTTTAAAAAAACACTGTATATTTTGACCAAAAAGTCCACAAACGTTAAAAGAACATCAGCAGTTTTTTGCTGTTAGATAAACTCTTTTTTTTACTTTTCAATGCAAAGTTGAAATTAATAAAATGAAAGTGATTGATCTACAATGTCACCATGACCTTCAAATGGGTAGTCAATCACCATACGACCTTCACGTGTATCGCCTACACCGCTGTACAAATCACACTTGCCATCTTTGCGCATTACGATGCCTGACACAAATGCACAGTCTTCTACTTTCGGATCTTTGGGAGGGTAGTCAGGAAAACATTTTCGCGTTCCAATTACTTAAAAATTACTCACGCCATTTGTTGCAGGATCATACACAAATGATGTGATGCAATACACGTTTAGTGTGACACCATTCTGGTTCTTGGCAACATACCCGTGGTGTGAAATACAACCAATTTTATCACTAGTTAGCAGGTATGCCTGATTGACACCTCCCCATGCATCACCAAACAGAGAGTGATCTATCGGTTTTGCTAAACTTATAATTTAAGGATTCAGTTCTTCCATGCGATTTATTGTAATAAATCCGGTCAAACACTACTTATCAGTTTTATGATGTGAAAAGACACCTATTCGTTTATCTGCTAATTACACTAATCGAATGTCCTTCATTCGATCAGGTCCTGAAGTGAAATACGTCAAGCGATCAGGTGATCCTCTATAAAAATCACAATAATAATTTTGCACTTCATTACGGTTTTTTATCACCTGCGTGCCACCAAAAATCATTTATTTGCCAATAGACGTCACAAATGGATCCTACAATTGATATGTTATTTGATTCGGAACTAACGTGAACTAATCTTTGCCTGTTTCTACAAATAAGCGGACTTTAGATTGTATTCACTAATTTCGTCTTTCTACTCTTCCATATAAATGCAATTTACCCTTTATCGTAAACGGCATAGAACAGTTGTAGACATCATAACCGTCAACACCTTTAAACGTCAATAAAACACTCTCTTGAATACGTTTTTGCTGCTAAAATAGCAAACGCTGCTTTTGAAATAGCATTATATTTTTTTTATAATTACTTCGAGAAATATTAAAAATTTTCAGAATTACTTTATGTTTTTTAAGCTAACAATCAACAAGATCGAATAACTAAAGTATTTTGTGTTCAACAAAAAAGCAAGTTTTTAGCTACGTTATATTTAGTAAAGGTTATGTTTTATATCGTGCTCTTTTTGTAAACGTAAGGTTTGTGTATTTATAATATGGTATGGCAGAATAAGTTGTCGCGTATGTACGCTGATATTTGTTTATTCTTTCTTTGTTTTAGCAGGCTACAATACTAAATATTTTTTGAACGAAACAAAGTATTTTTTTAGCTTTTGTATAATTATGGTTACTTAGCTCTTGTTAAATATTTATTAGGTTGTATTTAACGTTTTGAGAAAATAAGTACACTTTTTAAAAAGTGAAATTACTAAAGCAGTGCATCATCTATGATATTTTTTTTAAATATTTAACATATACTTACATATAGTATACGTGATAAACTTAGCTACGCATACATCCGAAAACGATAAAACGTCTTGGTTGCCCATTATAAATTAAAAAAAGAATATAAATAAATTTTAATTATCTTTTAAATGTTCAGAAGAATCAAATTATTGAAATACTAATACGCAAATGTTGATCAACTAATTGAAAAGTATATGTAATACGAATGGATTACAACGACGATTTGTGCAATGGCTTGTTTTTGTCGAAGTCAAGGTTGTTAATAATTTCGCCATGCCCTTGAAACGGGTAGTCAATTGTGATGCGGCCCTCATACGTGTCGCCTACACCACTGTACAAATCACATTTACCATCATCACGCATCACGATACCAGAGGTGAACACACAGTCGATTAAACGTGGCTTTTTGGCCTAACAAGGTGGGAAGCAGCTTTTTGTGCCAATTATCTTGGCACACTCTACATTAAGATTACTAGGATTGAGCACAAACGAGTAATTTACATAAACTGCCAAATCCTCACCGGATTAAGTTCTGTCTAAATAACTATAATGTGCAATACAGCCAATTTTACCACTTGACAACAAATATGGCTGATTCACAC
This sequence comes from Blastocrithidia nonstop, assembly GCA_028554745.1. NCBI lineage: Eukaryota > Euglenozoa > Kinetoplastea > Trypanosomatida > Trypanosomatidae > Blastocrithidia > Blastocrithidia nonstop. The sequence continues at coordinate 18,070 of JAQOTN010000042.1, forward strand.
CACCCCATGCACCTTACTAAAATAAATCTAGAGGGTGTGTATTTAGTATGCTTTGCATGGATAACTCTTCGATACAATTGATTACACCAAAACCGATACATGCATAATTAGTTGTACGCGCACGAGAAAACACACCGATTTGCTTATCAGCTAATTGAACAGTGCGAATGTCCTTCATATTATTTGGTCCAGCAGTAAAATATCGTAAATTGAAAGGTGACCCTCGGTAAAAAAACCCACAGTATGATGTCACAAAACAGTTAGATTTGCGAATGTGCGTGCCACCAAAAATCATCTAGCCGTCAATTGATGTTATGTATGGATCTTATAGTTATCATGACAGTTATGGTAGCACGATAAACTCATCTTTGGCAGTTTCAACAAATAGTCGAACGTGTGAGTTGGCCCACTCCTCTCGCTTCTCTACACGACCATAAATGTGCTTTTTGCCGTTGTACATAAATGGTATAGAACAATTGTAGACATCAAACCCGTCAACGCCAACAAAGGTAATCAGTGAGCTTTCATAAATGTTCTTCTTTAGCTAAAACAACAATTTTTGCTTTTTTAACAGCATGCTTTTCGGTGATGGCAGATAGTATTTTTTTTTTTCAGTATATGAATTTTAAGAATATTTTTTTTAATTTACTATTATTTGAAGTGATTAAGAAGTTTGTCTGAGATATTTATATATGTATATATATATATATCTTAAAAGAATATAGCAAAGTCGTCGGGTTCACTTCTAATTATCCTTTAAAGAATTAGCAATATTTTTCCGAATGCGCCTTTTTTATTTACTTCTCTGACAATAATAATGTCTTTGTAAACTTTGCTGAATGTTTTGTGTATTTATTGAATACTTCACAAAATAAAATTGACAAAAATTCACTATCAGACAAAATATGTTGTGTCACTATATTTGTATAATAAAAAAAAAATTAAATTTTATGCTATCGAAGCTATAACGTATATGCCAACGTTTGTCAAATCAATGGTATTACCTATTATAAAAAGTTATTATGAACAAAAATTTTCTAATAAATAGCCAAAAATTATTTTTTATAAAAGAAACAATTTTTTTAAGTAACACATTTGTAATATTACGATGAGTTAATGTATATAACATCAATACATCAAATAACACAAAAAAGTGCTTTAAGTTTATTTATATGTGATTTGTTAATCACACAAATCGAAAGATGTGACTAACTTGCTGAAATTGTGAGTGTCTAGCATATTATATTGGTATTTAAATAACATCATAATAAAATAAAAGAAATAGCAATACAGAAAAGTTAATATAATTTAAAAATATGGAAATCGGTTAAAAAAAAAATAATCAATGTATATATACATATATTTATATATGTAAATATGTATATACGTCTCTTAAAATATATTAATTGTAAATTAATAAAATGTTTCTTCGAAAATAAATAGATATACATAAGAACTAATACCTACCATAAAGAAAATTTTAAAAGTTGTAATTTGAAAGGAAGCAGTAGAGTGGCGCACAGTAGTGTAGATAAAAATTTCGTTTAAAAAAAAATAATAATATAGAAAGGATGGAAAATATTGCAACTGCTTTCAAAGTATGTATGCGGACAAATAATAAATCTGAATGTTGTACGCATAACTTATTTCGCTATTATGTTTACATTTTCGACAATATTGTCAATGAGTATCAAGGTATCATTAAAAAATAATCATGTTTATCGTAAATGCAGTTTGACTTACAAATAATACTGGCAATTTCGAACAAAAAATATATATTCATCATACGTTTTTACACAATTGAGCAAAATTATATGAGATACTCTTGTTGTTGTTGTTGTTGCTGTTTTTTAATCTGTTTGCATAAAACAATGAAACAGAAAAATTGTTTAATAATGTTGTCGATTGATTTTTTGATGAATGCACACAATAACACATATATATATATATAATTATTTTTCAATACGAATTCACTATTACAATTAGCAACACGTAAGTTTAATACCACACAGGTAATATCATAATCATATAGATGTTCAATTTAATAATTATTACCTGTAAAATTTTATTTTTTTTCGACAGAAAGTTTTTGATGTCCATAATCATGCAATTACCTTATTTTACAGAATTCATATAAATAAATTGCAACAACAAAATAAAGTTATTATTGTTTCTTGACAGCTTCATGTATTATAAAGAGTTACGTGTCAGCATTAGTAATGCAAGATGTAATTAATATTTGCATACACATACTTACAATTCAAATTATACACCTACTTAATCTTTTCTCTAGTTCAACCGATCAAATTATTTGTTGATGCTATCAAACTTTTTTTTACCTTTCACTGTATGTATTTTATTATTTACACCACACAAAAAAAAAATATAATTTTTACTTACGCAAATATAGTAAATAGCTTTTTTAGCGCGTATGCGTCAACAAAGCATTTTCTAATTTTACAAGTAGAAAAAATAATTAATCAGCTTCAGTTAAAACAGTCGAATGCATACACTTTAGAGTAATGCAGGAAATTTGAGGAAAATAAGATATACAAATAAGAAAGTATAAATATCTGTAAATTAAGAAATACAAAGTTAAAAAATATATACATATTTTTTTTACACATATATGTGATATAATGCTTTATCAGGACGATAAATACAAAGTGGGCACTGATAAAAAATTGAAATGAGTGTGAGAAGAGAAAAAGTATTCAATATCACTACCTTTTTTTTTAACTATAACAAAAATATGTCATAGGACTAAAATTTGTGCGTGTGTGTTATCACACGTACATACATAAACCAATAAATATTTGTACTCGTATGTATGTTAAGGAAAAAACACATTTACACTTCTTGCAAAATGTTTCCTACTTATGTATATGCATTAAATAAATATATAAGTTTTACTATAAAAGAGGAACTATGTGATTGGTAATTACTAAGTCAACCTTCATCTTCATTTTTTTTTCTCACCACCTTTGTCAAATACGTAAAAAAGCTTTTTACATCTTTAAAATTTTTTTTCAACTCTTCACAGATCCTTTTCCTTTTTCCTATTATCATTTTTTTTTTAATATATCACAGGAGATATACATCTTCATAGTTTTTCTCTTCTGCTCTTTATTTCAATTTTTTTCAATGTATTTTGACATAGTTAACAGAAATGCCTTTTTTAAAAAGAGAGAGAGAAAAGTAAAATTTAACATATAAAAAGTTTTAAAATCGGTTCACAGTTTATATCGCACTTATTTTTGTGATATAGTTTTCGCGCTAATATATTTTTCTTTTTATATGTGAATGCAGAATGTTAAATCGCAACAATAGTACTTGAAATAACACTTTTAAAAATAAATGACTATATTTTTAACGTAATGATAAAAAATGTTATTATTTAGGAATATATATTTTATATATATATATATATTTCAACCTTTTTGTCATGTTTTATGTTCTGTTATGTTTTATCAATAAAAATGTACTTGTTTGTATATGTCTGTCTAAAGCAATACTGGCATTGTCACACATGTTGCAAATACAAATAGTAACAAACAAAAAAATAACACTAAATAAAAATTGTTCATTACGGCACTTAAATGTTATTTATCTGCACTGTTTACAACTCCACATAATTTTTGCTGTGCATGAATAACGTTGTTTATCTTCGTAATATTTACATATCAAAAAGAAAAACAGATAATTATTGATCAAACTTTTCATATTTTATAAATCTAAATGACAATTCCTAAACGTGCAATTATTGGCAGTAATAGTAATTTATTTAATTTACAGGCGTGCAGTTATAAATAAACATATTCTTGACGTAATCGTAATTACATCTATGTGTATCTTAAACTTAATCAATTTTTATTTTTAAAATACCTGCAACATTTCTCATATCATATTAAAACATATAGATATTCATACACCAACTTACTGACACACGTAAACCATGATATTAATTCGTGCAGATTAAAAGAAAAAATAAATAAAGCGCGATAAAAATAAAATAAATATTTCTTCTTAGAAATAGTATGTAGTGTATTGTCATGAGCTAATAGCTAAATAAAGCACAAATGATAACACAAATAAAAAAATTTAATAAAAAAATTAAATAATAAATAAATATATTTATTTATTTTTTTTCAAAACATATTTTTATTTATATATTTATTATTTACCAAATAAATAACATTAACTAGCTCCGTTAATATATACCAAATAGCTTGTTACCTGATCAAAAGTGCAAATTGTCTATTATATCACCGTAACCCTCAAATGGGTAGTCAATTGTAATACGCCCTTCAAATGCATCTCCTAATCCACTGTACAAGTCACACTTACCATCATTACGCATGACAATGCCTGAAGTAAAAGCACAATCTATAAGTTTTGATGTTTTAGGTGGGCACTGCGGGTAGCATCCTTTTGTGCCAATAATTTTTGCATTTTCGACCTCTCTAGTTATTGGATCTAGTACAAAGGCGTAGTTCACATAAACAGTTATCTGTGCACCAGTTTCATCCTTATCTAAGAAGCTATAATGTCCGATACATCCAATTTTGTTCGTTGACAACAAATACGGCTGATTCACACCACCCCATGCCCCAGTGTGAATGACGTTCAGCGGTTGTGCTTCTTCAACAACTTTCGGCGTAAGTTCATCAATAGTGTCTATGATTGTAAATCCTATTGAAGAGTGAGCAATAGTTTTTGGACGTGAAAACAAACCTATTTTATGGTTAGCAAGTTTCAAAACACGGATGTCTTTCATGTTATCTGGTCCAGTCGTAAAGTAGTTGAGAATCTACGGAGTACCACGATAAAAATCACAATAATAGTTGAACACTCTGCCGTTTGTTTTGCGTACATGAGTTCCACCAATAATAAGTTCATCATCAATGTTTGACACAAACGGATCTTACAGTTGTCAGATGATCTGATGAGGTACTAACGTAAACTCATCTTTCCCGGTTTAAACAAAAAGCCGAACAAACGAATTTGCTCATTACGCACGTTTCTCAACACGCCCAAAGATGTGTCGCTTATCTTTGTATGTAAACGGAACAGAGCAGTTGTAAACATCATATCCGTCAATTCCTCTAAAAGTGAGAATTGCCTTATCATACACTCGATTTGTCTTCTCGAACTCCACCTTCTCGTTCTTTATTAGCTAATAGCTAGCCATAGTTATTTTAGAGCTATTCACTACTATCAAATTTTGAGTTGAAAACAATAAAACAAGAGCAAGTAGGAATTACTTTTTCTTTTTCTTCTACCTATAAATCTCACTTTGAAAAAATAAAAAATTAAAAGTAAACAAAAAAATAATACGTAAGTATGATTGAATTACAAATAGATTGGTGTACAGAAGAGGTGCGATCACAAATTATAGAAATTGTTGATGCAATACTTTGCTATAATGTAAAATTTATAGTGTGTTTTGTATTTTAGTTTTATGCAAAAAAGAAAATTAATATTTAAAATTTTTTTAAAAAAACTAACGTAAAAATTTTTTTGATAGTTTACTAATATTTATAAAATCAAATTTTGTTCAATTACTTATAAAAAAAAAGAAAAAAGAGTCAATTTCGCTCTTTGTAGTTGCTGCGATTTGATTTAACAACTTGCAACAATGTTTATTGCCTCAGTTTTTTTTCACGTACTGTGTAATACGCGTCAAGTATTTAGCTAATAGGAGCAGCTTCAGAGAAGATTGTATATAATAGCAATTACACCAATTTGAAAAAAGAAACGTGTGCCGCGCTGTGCTTACTTTTTGTTTACGCTGATATAGTCAAAAGAACTATTCGTTAAAATAAATATGTTTATCAACAACAAAAACAAAATGATTAACTTAAAAACTTTGTAAAGTATGAATATACAACAAAGCAAAAAAAAAGGGGAAAAAATAATTGCAATTAGCTATAGTGAATAACAAATGTTTAATGGTTTTTGCTAGTGTTGACAAGCATTGATAAAAATTATTGTAGAGAATATAAGTAGTGTAAACTACGTTAATCAGTAAAATAACTGCGTTCACCTCTTGTCACTTGCTTTCGTGGAAGAACTATAAACATTACAACTTTTAAAATTGAAAGATCTAAATAATTAAAACTATTTACATTTTCAGCGCGCTGCCATTGATAACGTAAAATGCAAACATTTTCGTTTGTTATGAGGTGGGAAAAAAGTAAATATATATAGAACAAGAAATATCAGAAATAGCTCAATAAATTATATAAATGTAAAATATAAATGTATATACCAAAATAATTATAAATATAAGATATAATTTAATTAGTTCTAAACACGAAAAAAATATTTTGATGCACAACGAAAAGTACATATTCATCGCAGTAGTAAATATATATGTAAATATATTTGTTCTATTTTTTTTTTGTACTTTCCTACTTATCAACATAAAATTTAATTAATACAGGAAAATAAGACTCATTGATCTTATAACTTCATGATTATTGTTAATATCTCATCGAAATATATAATCATGAATGTAAAACCTATAAACTTTTTATTGTGCTAATTACCACCCTCGACATGTCATGTAAAACACGTAAATTAATAAACAGTATTTATAATGATTTATAAATATTAAATGACTTTCTTAAAAATTTATTTAACTAACTCTTCACACTACATTGTTGTTGCTGTTAAAATACTCAACCTACAAAAAAAATAAAAATATAACGTTCTCTGTAAATGTATTATGTAAAATATTGCGTCTATAAACAGATATTTCTTTTTTGTTGTTTCTCATAATTTACGTTATCATTTATTCAAATTTTCGCAAGTAGTGTAATGAGCTAAAAAAAATGAACTAAAAGAAAAAAAAATAATGCTGATCGTTTTATTTTTTAACAAAAATTTTATTTGTTTGTTCTTCAAAAGTAATGAAACGTGCGGAAGAAAAAGTTATAGAAATAAAATAATGGTACAAGTTGCCACCGTCACTTAATCCGACTTAAGTGCATGCAAACACTCAAATATATGTCTGGAACATCTATTAAAAAATATGCTAAACTATTACAATAAGAAGAATAAAATAGTGTTTTCAAAAAAACATTTTATATATGCGTGCAAGTTAAAAGATAAAAGCGTAGATCCATCAAGGCACGAAAATTAAAATTAAAGTTTATCGAATTGTAAATCAATTATAAAAAAAGACAATAATTTCAAACAAATTAGATATTCAGAGTGAAAATACAGAAAATTAAATAAATTTGTTATCAAACAATAAATGAAAGTGTGCTTTTGATGTTATATTGCATCGTCAGTGCCAGCATAAATTATTTTTATTGATGCTGTATAAACCTAGCTTTTTTAAAAAAACTGTATATATAATTCAGGTATAAAATATAGTATTAAAAAATAATTTACACGTCCCACGCAATACAGCAATATAATTTAAGTTGATTCACATATTAATATCTGATTCAAAAGTAAAGAAGTATCTAAAGGTTTTATACACCATCAAACTTTTATGACTTTAGTTGTTTAATTTATTTTTTTTAACCTCTCGAAATTTAAATTTAATAGTGAGAAAAGTGTCTTCTGACAATAACAATATATTCAAGTACACGATTTGTGTTTTGTGCTCACAGAACGCTATTTCTCTTAAATACTATTTTTTTCTTTTCTTTTTTCATTAGAACTAACTAACAAAACCTTATTAAAAAAAATCACAAACTTTCATTTTTTCACAACTATCTATATGCTTTAATCTAGAGTAAGAAATTTAGTTTCCCAACGTTTGTATGCATATTACTTTGTTTACATCAATTAGTATAATATGATTTTAGAGATGTACATACACACAAACAAATACTGCGACACTAAATTTAAGTGAAAGTGAACAGATTATTTTCGCTGGTTGTGTTATTAAACTTGTTATTGTCTCTCTTTTCGTTGTTGTTGTAATTAGGGTGATGTTAGTGAAAGTTGTTGCTTTGTCATACAAAGATACGAAAGCGGAAATAGTTATTTGTAAATACTTAAATTATTGACAATTTTTTAACATCTGTAGACAAAGTGCTAACTAATTGATTGGGGTAGATTTTTTGCATTCGACAATTTAAAATATATTTTTTTAAAATTTCACAGTAAGTAATTATTTTATAATAAAATTTGAGTGTATTTCGTCGTATAACAGCAAAAAAGCTAATATTCATTTTATACTAAGTTGCTGGTGTGTGAGGGTTTTTTTGATATTGCTTTCGGCATTAGTAAAAATAAATGATTAATAAAATTACATAAAGTGCAAGTATAATGATAACTTATAGAAAAACGAACGATTTGTATATAAAATAAATGAACTTTTTATTAAAAAAAAAAAAAATTTTGACTTGAGGCAATTGCTTCACACTTATATATAAAATTTTTTTTAACGTCGAAAATTTTCCCTTTTTAGGACATTACTCTTTCTAAAATTGTAGTGAGCTTACTATCTTGCCATAACCCTCAAATGGGTAATCAATTGTAATACGCCCTTCGAATGCATCTCCTAATCCACTGTACAAGTCACACTTACCATCATCACGCATAATAATGCCTGATACAAATGCACAGTCAGCTAAACGAGGAAGTTTAGGTTTGCACGGTGGGAAGCACTTTTTGGTACCTATAATTTTATAATCGTATACTTTATACGTTTCAGGGTCAAAAACGTATGACGTGCACACATAAATACGAAGTTGAATATCATCTTTCTGATCAAGTAAACAGCCGTGATGAGAAATGCAACCTACTTTACCGGTGCTAAGTAAGTAAACCTGATTTGGTCCACCCCATGCATCACCAAAAGGACGATGATCAATTAACTATGCACTGTTAATTACTTGTGGGCTTAATTGCTAAATACGATCAATTGTGGTAAAGCCTGTTAGGCAAGATCCTTCTGTGCGAAAGTGTGTGAAAACACCAATTTTACCATTCGCTAGTTCAATTAGCCTGATATCCTTCATCAATGCAGGACCAGAGGTAAAATATTTAAGCTCGTCAGGTTTTCCATGATAAAACTCACAACGGTAGTCACTGACTGCACATGCACTCTTTGTTACATGCGTTCCGCCAAATACCATCTCACCGTGAATCTTGACAACAAATGGGTCTTACAAATTTCACGTGGGTGAGTCCTTAACGCGAGTAAACACATCCTTGCCAGTCTATTCAAACATATGAACATTAGAGTGAACCCACTCATTTGGTCGCTAAACTCTACCAAATATGTATGTTTTCCCATTATACTTGAACGGTACTGAACAGTTATACACATCATAACCGTCAACACCTTTAAATGTTAGGAGGGCGCGTTCGTAAATCTTACAGTTTTTCTCGAATTATACTTCCTACGCCACAATACTTGACGGCTTCGCGTATATTAAGCCCATCTTGTAAATGAAGGTAAGAATATAACAAACAAAAGAAAAACGATCAATATTGTATTTACAAATTCAAAAAAAAATAATTTAAGACTGAAATATGAAGATGGCGTTTATCTGTATTTTCAGATCAGAAAAATTATTTAGAAAACGGGTAAAGTCGATGAGAAAAAACAATATATATATATATATATATATAATTTATATAAAAGTTGCTTATCGTCTACAATTTATTAAAGTAAGCTTGACTAATGATAAATGTGCTATATTTATAAAACTATTTGATTGTTTGTTTATTTTTATTGAAAAGTAAAGTAAAAAAAATTAATTGAATGAAAAGAAGAGAGAGAGAGAGAGAGTAAAAAAAACTTTAATTAGAATAATTATTTTATTATTTTTTAGCCGATTACTATTCATTAATGAAGACAACTATCATAATAGTAGAATATGTATAAAATAACATACATGTACTAAATGCCATAAAAGTAAACATTAATATACTAGTAAATTTTTGTGTGTATGTGTGTATCAAATATTTAAAATGCCGTTTTATAATATACGAATTGATGGAGGTGCTAAGTATAACAAAATGTATACGAAAACACAAACCAAAAATTCAAGTGCATCAGCTCACATCTAATTACATAGCTATTTCGCTATATTAAAAACGTTCTTTTTTATGATATATTAAATACTATAACCTAAAAGAGACAAATAAGTCATTCATACACTACTCCTACAGCAAATCAACATAACAAAAAGTAAAAAGAAATAATTCAAAGTACAAAATATGAAAATCACGTTGTAAAACTCAAAAATTCTTGAGTAATAATTTCTGAAATATTTTCTACAATACAAAGAAAAGAAAGAACACCTCCTAAATTGACTGTGCAAAAATAAAACAAGTTGTTTCAAGTATTAAAATATATATTTTAGGTGTACAAAAAATAAAAGTGAAGGTGACAAATATTATATCATATTAAAATAAAAAGCTAATCGACATCAGAAGAGTAATTTCTTTCGCTCTATAGTGGAAGGAAATTAATTAGTTCGCCACTGCTGTCAATGCATGCCAACTAATGTATATGCAAATTTGTTTACTTTCAGACATGAGGAATTAGTGTTTTGTTACAACGCCAAAATAAAAATACAAGTAGTTGATAAAAAACATTTTGATCACTTGCTTTTTTTTTTTTTAATTTTTTCTAATCAAACAAATAGAATGGTAAACCTGATTTTAGTAAAAAGTGACCTTAATTTTGTATAACGAAAAAGTGTTAACGTTAAACGTTTCAACACACCGCGAATTAAGTCAAACAAAAAAATAAAGATATCAACAACTAAACCGCAAATACAAAGTCAACAAACAAGCAAAATGTAGGTCAAAAATGTAAACATAATCGAACGAATTATACAGGAAGATTATAAACAAATAACGTTGTTTTCGGCAAGAATATATTTTTTAGCAAAAAAAGTAGTGTAGAGACATAGACTAAGACAGAGTAAAAGTACAAACAGTTTTCAGAGTTCGAAATGAAGTAGAGGTAGAAAATAAATGAATTAAAATTTATTCGCTTTACTGATCGAAAACACGCCGTCAAAGTATTTAAAATAAAATAAAACCTTATTTTATACTTATTTTTATCTAAACAAGAAACAATTTCCTCACGAAACAAAATCAATTCATCAAAATAATTCAGTCAGCAATTGGGTAATAGAGCGTTTTCTATTTTTAAAAAAAATAGGAATATATAGTCAAAAATATGTACTTGCGTGTGTATGTATGTAAATACGGTTAGTGCAACAATAATTAATGTCAGTATATGTATATGTTTGTATCTCTCTGTATATCAAAATAAGTTAAATGTACTTGTATTTGTGTTTGTGACAAGAAAAAAAAAAGAAACATCAATTATGAGTAACATGAACATAAACAGCATAATAGACAATATAACAACAAACGCTCTTTTTTTTTTCTTCTTTCTCATTGTGTTAATTCAGACTGTAGTGTATATGCGTGATTACTTTACAACTCACTCACCTAAATAGACAACATTTACAGATAAAAACTGTTCATTAATGGAATAGTCATTTGAAAGCTAAAATGTAATTAGAAAATACTATAATGTCACGTTGTCAAAACTCTTACTGTAGGAAACAATTTCGTCCAATAAGATAAGTATTAACAGAAACCTTTTGATGTATGTATCTTCAAATTATTTTTTTTTTTTTGATAGTTGTAAGAATAGAAAGATAAAATATCAATATAAGTGGACACCTCGTTTTACATGAATTGTTGTGTTAACTAATAAGATTAATACATGTAAACAACAATAAAAAATGTTATTTCTGTACAGTAACAATCGCGTCGATCCGTATAGTATCCAGTCAACAATTAAAATTTATTGCGTTGCAGCGTTTACTGTAAAAAATCACTACTTCCATTCTTTCCTAACTTTTCTATTCAACATACATTCGTCATACTGAAGTTATTATAGTTAAATTATATTTAAAAAAATATGTACAAAGTAGGTGCTGAATTTGAATGAAAAAATAAAATAAAAAAGCATTAATAGTGCAACATATAAATTTTACTTATTTATGTTTCAACGTACAAATATGCAAAAGATGCAGAAAACTTAGAAAAATTATTTTTGAAATATAGCACTGCAAAAAATTGTTTATACATCACTGACACGTGCACCTATTCAAACATTCAATCACAATAAACGAGAACAATATTAAATATATAAAACAACTGAATAAAATTGTCCTTCTAGAATACTTCATAGTAAAATAATTCTTCGAAAAAAAGAAAAAAATAGTTAACGTAATTGATTAAAAAAAATCTCATCAATAAAAAATAATATAAAAAATCTTAATATTATATTCATTCTAACTACTCAAAAATTGTTTGTTTTTGTTGTTGTAAAACTTTCTTTGCTATAGAGTTGATTTCTTACGATTTGCTAGTTTGTTTGTTCTTTAGGTAATCAAGTATTAATTTAACGTTTTGACTCTTCTATTGTCATCTATTACTGCAGTTTTTGAATATTATTTAAATAAATTGTTGCAAATTCATTAGTAACATATTTTCTCAAAATAACATAGCTTTTGTACTTACGACAAATAGCAGAGAATTATATTAAAACTACATAATTGCTTTGTAATTGCTATTTGTCATGGTTACTATTTCACACCTTTTCACAAACAGAACAATATTAGTTTGTGTATATGTAAAAAATTAAATATTATACCATAAATAAAATTTTTTGTAATTTATTTTTATTTTTCTTCAAGTAAACATATTGTTTTCATTTTAAATGACTTACTTCGGATAATTGTATGTTAGTTGATCTACAATGTCACCATGACCTTCAAATGGGTAGTCAATCACCATACGACCTTCACGTGTATCGCCTACACCGCTGTATAAATCACACTTGCCATCTTTGCGCATTACGATGCCTGACACAAATGCACAATCCTAAAGTCTCTACACTTTGGCCGGATAAGGTGGAAAGCAATTCTTGGTACCTAAAATTTTGTAAGCAAACACGCCATTTGTTGCAGGATCATACACAAATGATGTGATGCAATACACGTTTAGTGTGACACCATTCTGGTTCTTGGCAACATACCCGTGGTGTGAAATACAACCAATTTTATCACTAGTTAGCAAGTATGCTTGATTAACGCCACCCCATGCATCACCAAATAATGTATGGTCGATTGGCACAGCAGCATCGATTACTTCAGCACACAAATCATCAATACTACTAATAGTGATAAAGCCAGTTAGGCATTCATGATTACTCTTATGGTGTGAAAAAACACCTATTCGTTTATCTGCTAATTACACTAATCGAATGTCCTTCATTTTTTTTGGGCCAGAGGTGAAGTAAACGAGATCATTAGGAGGGCCACGATAAAAATCTGTGTGATATTCACATACTTTGCTATGATTTTTGGTAACCCTAGTTCCGCCAAAAACCATCTCACCATGAACAAAACTTACGAAAGGGTCTTCTAATTGCCACATCATTGCATTAGGAACCAAAGTAAATTCGTCTTTACCTGTTTCTATAAACAGGCGTACGTATGAGTTTACTCATTCGTTGCGACGCTCTACGCGACCCATAATATGCATCTTGCCGTTCAGCTTAAATGGAACAGAACAATTGTAGACGTCATAACCATCAACACCTTTGAAGGTCAAATATGCGGCTTCGGTGATTACTTTTTCACGCTCAAACTGCTCACGTTCAGCGACCATCGTGCACGGCTTCTACTCTACCGTTGTCGTAACAACTGAATTACGTATTCCCATGTTAATTAAATTTTATTTTTTAATCACTATTGTAAGTTTGAAAAAAAGATTAATACTTTGATCCTTAAGACGATTAACGAGTACTGAAATCAAAAACGCCAGAAAAAAAAAGATTTGTAAGTATCTAAATTTTATTTCGAAAAGCTTGCTTTTTTCAAAGAATAAGAACTAACAAAGTAAGAGAAGCGTTTTATTTAAAATTTTGCAAACGTAATCATTACTGTATGATAACAGAATTCTAATTCACATACTTTAAACAAAAAATTTCCTATATCAAATATCGACAAGCAAACTAATTATTTATTGTTATTTATGCTCGTGAATAATTCATCTTTATTTAAGACATTAGCAACGCTGTAATTTAGTTAATGAAATAACATCAGCGCCATGAACGCACAAATCGCAAACGTAATCATACTTTTGTTCCAACTATTTCCGTATTCACTCAAACGAATTGATGTGATAGAATAATATGTGTGTAGGATCGCGAATGTAGTGTCAATTTATAAACTTGAGTAACGATCCTTCTACTCGTTTGGTCATTATGATAAGGATGCCATTAACAGTCAAGCTTTATCAAAGTGCATATAAAACATCCATGGGTTGAGCTAAGTGTTAAAAAACTTATGTAGCTGTAATAAAGTCATATATCAATCTTTGTTATCTTCACTTTGTATTCTCAGGGAACTATATCTTATCATGTATCTACATATTGTAGCAGTAAGGAGCTTGTTATAGTAGCTTGGCAAGGACTGGACAAGGACCACATCCAAAATCTAAACCTCTTCATTTGACTGTCTAATCAAAGTTACTTCGACGTGATTACAAATATGCAGCAAGAGGGTCAATAGCACGGTGTAGGAACCGCACATAGCCAGTATCAGTTATTGTATTTTGATGTAAATCATAAAAAGATTTTTACTGCTGTTGAGTTAAAATCTAGTTATTAGGTACGAATACACATTAACAATTAGTACAGTGAAAGTACGTATGCACTTTATTAATATGAAATGCGTGACTACAGCAGCATTTGCACAATCGGCATTATACAACAATTTTTTTTTATTTTTATGTAATCATGTCTGCTCTAAAATTTTTATGTTAAAATACATTATAGAATAGAAAAAAATTTTAAAAAAAAATAAAGGGATATAAGCAAATTCACAATTTACTATGACTTGACAATATACATTACAAATTATCAATACTATTTTTTTTAAAGATAATTTATTATAAGTTATCAATGTGTGTTGCTTTTTCTCTTATCTCACAGAGTAGTATCTTCATATTGTCATTATTAGTTCAGAAGAAATTATTTATTATAGGTGCTGTGATGAACGTTATCTTTAGCTGTTTATAACGAGCAGCGTTGACACAGAAATCACATGCAAATGTTAGGGCAAACTATTTATGCAGTTTGATGTGTGTGATCTACTCTATAATAGCGTGACATTACATTATTAAGATCGACTCAGCTCAAATATGAAAGAAAAACGATTTATCTGTTCATTAGTCTAAAATGAATTGCTAATTCACAATACTCTATTTACTATATTTAATATGCAATCTCTATAGATGGCAACGAAAACAATTTTTAAGTGTTATTTCAAGATAGTTTACCAAGTAAAAAATGTCTCTTCACAATTGCTCTATTCATCATTTGTAAAGTATATTGTAAATTAATTGTATTTTGAAAAATGTTAAAGCATTATAATTGCTCGTGTTTATGCATATCTGAAATAATGTTCTGTTAAACAAGTTTGTCGTATCTTCACTTTATTATGTAAGCTTGAAATGGAAATTATATACTTTTCGATGTTAATAAGTGTGTGTTATTACATTGCGTCACTTTGTAATCGCACCTCAACCACTTTTTGATGCATCAATTTATAGTTGATGGCATCGTAACCGTCATTTTCTTTTTGTGATGGTCACGTGGTCTGCTATGCATCATTACTCGTTTCCTATCAATTGTGCACCAATCTCATCAAGTACATTACGCATTGAGGGTGCAATTACAGACATATCTGCATCTCAGTTTTGATGCACATGAACCAGTCTGTAAACACTGCACGATATGCACGTAGCAATGTAAACAACTTTGCAGGGTTGAGTTGTGTTAAGTGTGCACTGCATAACAGATTAGTGACACCAATGAGGCAAATGTGCGACACAGATGAAGCGCTTTGCACGTAGTGTTAAGGTTAATTTAGCAACAGTCTTTGTACTGTTGCGCACTATTTACTCTCTACCATTTCATGCATACTTCTCACCCAGGAACACAGTATTGTTACAAGCTATCTACAACAATTTATCATCACTCTTGCCAGTAGCTCTTCTCTATTAGGTGATGTCAATTAATTGAAACAACGTATGCATTACAAGATGGTGCGCACAGCATAGCAGAAGTTGTATTCTTGCCCCTCCTCTGCAGCAATCACTATATTGTCTATCATTGTTGTTATTACTACGGGTATGTTTATGTCTACAATGACATTTGTGATTGCTTGTCTACTACAAACTACACTTCATCGTGCTCCTGTAGGTAGTGTCTTTAGGCGGTAATAGCCGTCATTGGCACGGAATACAAAAAACAGTTGCGTGTCTCTTCAGGCAGTGGTATGCTGTCATAAATAAGCTTAGAAATCTATTTGCAACATGTAGCGTGCATAACGCAGCTATTGTCGACGTGCAAGGCATGATGGTTAATGTAAGGCGTGATGGTTAATGTGAGGCGTGACAGTCATTCCTTGTTGATCACTTTACTGACATGTGGCTATGTAATTAGTCTACGTCGTCCTTTCATCTCGTTGACTGCAAACACATTGACACCATGTACACATAATGGAAAGGGCTGTGTAAAGTGAGCGTCACAACGCTCAAACTTGTGCATCTCAACCGCTTTATGAATGTTATCCAGAGACAACTGCGTTTTTTTGATCGTGCTGGAGGTAACAAGTGAAACAAAATAAAATGGCTGTAATCACAGCAAAGCAGAAAGTAGAAATTAATGAGAAGATAATTTATTTGTGGACAAACTCTTTACTGCCTCCATGTTTAGCAACGTGACCTCTTTCAGATGAATGGTCAATAAGATGGGTGTAGCAGTGTGGCTGGTGCTTCGTTGTTAATTTGTCTTATTAGTGCGTAGAATTCTACTTCATTGACGCCTAAGTTGATGGCGTCAGGTGCTTTGCGTCCTAATTCGTGTGGTTGGGGAGGACATGGCCTGCGTTGTCTTGCGTTGTGTTACACCCTCCGTTGTCAACTGGCGGCCACAACCCAGATATCTGTGAAGTGTATCTAGGCGTGTATGACCCGTCATTAACATTATTTGCGACTGAGGTACCTTCATTGCAGCCATGTGTAATGCTACTCCTTTGCGCAGTGATGGCAGTACAAACAGTGGGTTTTGTTGACGTAGTGTATATCGCACCGCATTCTTAACTAACGTGACATCGCTAAACAGGTATTGATGTGGTGTTTTGCGGCACATGAGTGCGTGTAGTGTGGAGGCATCTTGTCTTGTCATAAGCGAACCCAGTTGATACGGGCCTCGAAAACGTGCTCCTTTGCCTCTTCGTATTGTCAGTGGTACAGGCACTGTTCCATCTGTATTAACTGCACGCCGTGTTATATCTCTCACTGCCAAGTTCATTATGTCACCTGCTCGTGCAGCAAACGCTCACATCATGATGAGGTATAGTGCAGCCTCGGTGTGGTACCCCAATTTCTTCTTTGCTGCCATTACTTACTGCAGCGTTACAGGTGCAAATGTTGTTGCTGGTGTTTATCTGTTGTAACGCAGTGCTGCTGTCATTCCTGCTCGTCATTCTGGGTGTTCATTCAGTTTGATGGGCTGCAGCTGATTTGTGTACAGTGGCAGGTATAATAGTGCTGCCTTGATGTTAGCATATATTTTGCTAATTGTGGACCACTTTCATTTGCGTGCCACAGCCATCCTGCGTACTAATTACAGCAATGCTGTTGGGAACGACACATTGAGTAAGTCGTCCGGCATTGCACGTATTTCGTTAATTCATCGTAGGTGTTGCTGACGTGTTTGTGGTGTTATAGCGTTTCACGCCATCTGTGTGACGTGTTGAGGCTTTCCGCTGTAGACGTATCATGTTCGTGGGCAGACGTGACCCCCAGGACGTCTACCCAAGCCGTTTAAATGCAGCTGTGGTGTTGTGTGTAATGCTCTGTTTTTCTAATCATCCGGCGTAATTTACACATTCTAGCTAGCTTTATCAAATGTCATTTAGACATTGTGTGATTGTTGGTGAGATACGTCACATTGTAGTTAATTGATTATATTACAATTCACATCAACATTATTTGTGGCATTAGTTATGCATAACTACCTACTATTTATATCATCGTCTTTTTGTCTCTCACATTATTTACAATACAGTCCAACCACTGCTTCTTTTGCATCTAGCGTTAGTTTATAATGGCCATATTACGCTCCATAATCTGCAATATTACCTATAAATGCTGCACCTAGTGCAAAACTATGTCCTGCAACGCTTGGTGGCAGTCCTCCAAATTGATCACTTTGTACAAATAACTTGTCGTACAGCAGTGCATCAGGCGTTAACGCTATCAAAGTTGTATTGTTTGCATTGTTGCGAGTTATTGCAGCGAGTGGTTGTTGCAATGCCATCAGCGTTTCTGCTACATCTTGCTGTCCTCGCATAAAACCACATTTCCGGCGTAGATAATACAATGATGATAGAGGCAAACTTCGTTACATGCCATCACGCACATTGGCAAGGCTTACTGCTACTAGCATATAGCATAAATTGTTTTGTGCTGCATTTCGTTCATGTTGTCGTGCTACCTTTAGTACAATCTCAACACGTGAATTTATATTACTGCAATATGCTGTTCGTTGATGTGTTGTGTTACGTGGGCGCAATTTAACTACTTTCTTGACAGGTTTATTCTTTTCTTTCCTTAATGTAGCGTTGCCTCCTAACATTACTTTATTTGAATTATTGCTTTCAAGATTTTTACATGGCTATCTGATGTTAGCATTATTCTCGTCCGCTGATCTGCCACAATTAAAAATTTAATGTCTTTTGTGCAATAAAGCATCGCGAATTATAATAAGAGCGTCTGCTTTGTGCATTTTGCCTTTACTTATTTTGACGAGCAAGGGACGCAGACGTGATGGTAGTGTGAACGCATCTGCAATTTTCACTTTTAGGTAGTCTGCAATGATGTGTGCTACCATGAATACACCACAATCATCACTGCCACGTTGTTGTCGTGGTGATGATGCTGTAAAAATCTGCAATCCGGGCCATACTTTTTTGAACACACGACGTAGGTCATCATGCACCAATTTTGAAGGTACAGAGTCATGTATGGTCATTTTTATTGCTTTCTTGTCATCACATAAGGTGAGGATCGATGCAATCCAGTGATGACGTAAAAAGAGAGGAAAGTAACGCAGCGTTCCGCGCCGCACACACTCTGCGTAGTGTCGTGCTTTTGCAGGTGTGATAGTGGGCAGACTATCACATGGCAAACAGACACCAACAGGCAAACATAACGACAATATTTTATCAATTTATATATTGGAGGTTTTGCCTTACGCAAAATTACCTCCTTCATAAAGCTCTGTTGCAGAGCGTCTTAATGACAAAAAATTTGAGAATAAATAATTTATTTTTACCGGTTTTATTATTTTATTTTAGATTAAATTACACGATTAACATTAGATGATGTATATTATTGTTGTTGTGTTTGTTGTTGTTGGTCATACGTTTTGTATGTATCATCGTAACCACTGCCATAAAAACGGTCACGACTAACTCGTCCTCATCCGCCTCGCCCACGTGCATTTCAGTTATTATTATTATTATTGTTGTAATTGTTCCTGCGACGCGTGCTTAAGATTTCTAACATTAATGTCTTCGTTTCGTTTTTTTGTTATTTTATTAAAGAGATTTACTTCTGAACGGAAGAGACGTCTTTTTTCATTATTATAAACTCTGACTCAATGGGTGCAACATTTGTGACACCTGTCTGTGTGCCTTGTGCATCATACACCGGTAAATAACCGCTACCCAATAAAGTGCTTTTTGTTGAGCAGAAATATTTATCATACACTTCTTTCGTGTTCTCCTCACTTAGTTCTTTACACTTGTCTTTGAGAAGACGTAGTTCGGCCAGCATTTCTTCGGTTTTCATCTGTAACTAGGCGTTTTCTGCAGGAAACAGAGGGCATTGCAAGTCTTCAACAATCTCACCGTATTGATAACGTACGTTACTTGACATCTCATTTAACAAAGTTCAATTATGCATCTTCAATGATCGGCGTGTGTCAGTTGCCATTAACAATTTCATTGCCACTAGGCGACCAGAATCTTTATCTTCTGCAAATAACAAATATTTGCCAAGCATTGCTGCTGTAGGATTTAATGTGTGATTGTTAACAGCTTGTATAAACTGCTTCTGTAACATTTCTTCGGCTTTACCTGTGTCATCCAGTTCTTCTGTGAACTGCTTCCAGGAGTCTTTGTTGATGCGCTCATACCGCATCCAAGGATAGATATCCAACTCGTCACGCACAGCAACGATAGGCTGTGGTGATTGATTCATAAGTGAGTGACTTTCATTTGCCAATTTCATAATATCTTTGAGCTCATTCTGAGTAATCTTCCCCGATTGTAACAAATTCAGGTTGATTTGTAAAAACTGACCATAAGCATCAGTATTAATGACTGTTGACTTTGTAGGAGCCATTGTAATATGTTGAGACTTTGTAATATTGTTAAAAATTATTTATATTTGTTTATTTATGTGAGAGCTCAAATATATTTTGTAATAATTGTTAATCTTATATTATTTTAATATTAAAATAAGTGCCAATAGTACATAGAGGTAATAGATGTAATAACACAATATTAATAATCTATTCATTTCAAAAAATACAAAAGCAAAGTTATAATTACGATTAACATAATGTAAATTTATAAGTATTGAAAGAAATAAAATAATTAGAATAAGAAGTATTTACATATCTAATTATATTGCGACACGCCACGACCCTGCCGGGTATGGCTTTGTAACACATACGTTGTGTCAATTTACTGACATTACCTAACAGAGAGGAACTGATTGCAAAAAATGATGTTTAATTATTGTAGATGGCATGTGACAATATTATGTTCCTGTGTGAGGAGTATGCATGAAATGGTAGAGAGAAAATAGTGCGCAATAGTACAAAGACTGTTGCTAAATTAACCTTAACACTACGTGCAAAGCGCTTCATCTGTGTCGCACATTTGCCTCATTGGTGTCACTAATCTGTTATGCAGTGCACACTTAACACAACTCAACCCTGCAAAGTTGTTTACATTGCTACGTGCATATCGTGCAGTGTTTACAGACTGGTTCATGTGCATCAAAACTGAGATGCAGATATGTCTGTAATTGCACCCTCAATGCGTAATGTACTTGATGAGATTGGTGCACAATTGATAGGAAACGAGTAATGATGCATAGCAGACCACGTGACCATCACAAAAAGAAAATGACGGTTACGATGCCATCAACTATAAATTGATGCATCAAAAAGTGGTTGAGGTGCGATTACAAAGTGACGCAATGTAATAACACACACTTATTAACATCGAAAAGTATATAATTTCCATTTCAAGCTTACATAATAAAGTGAAGATACGACAAACTTGTTTAACAGAACATTATTTCAGATATGCATAAACACGAGCAATTAGAATGCTTTAACATTTTTCAAAATACAATTAATTTACAATATACTTTACAAATGATGAATAGAGCAATTGTGAAGAGACATTTTTTACTTGGTAAACTGTCTTGAAATAACACTTAAAAATTGTTTTCGTTGCCATCTATAGAGATTGCATATTAAATATAGTAAATAGAGTATTGTGAATTAGCAATTCATTTTAGACTAATAAACAAATAAATTGTTTTTCTTTCATATTTGAGCTGAGTCGATCTTAATAATGTAATGTCACGCTATTATAGAGTAGATCTCACACATCAAACTGCATAAATAGTTTGCCCTAACATTTGCATGTGATTTCTGTGTCAACGCTGCTCGTTATAAACAGCTAAAGATAACGTTCAACACAGCACATATAATAAATAATTTCTTCTGAACTAATAATGACAATATGAAAATACTACTCTGTGAGATAAGAGAAAAAGCAACACACATTGATAACTTATAATAAATTATCTTTAAAAAAAATAGTATTGATAATTTGTGATGTTTTTTGTCAACTGTCTATCAATGTATAAGTTTTCTTATTTCATCTTATTATTTACATCATACTCTCATTCATTCAAGTAAACGGATTAAATTTATTGTTGAAACCATTTTTCGCCTCACACATCATTGTTAAATTATATCATTTTTTTTGTTATTTGACTTGTTTATTTTATTGAAGTTTTCTTTATAATAATCATGGTTTTTACGGATAAATTCAAGACGTTTGTGTCGCGTGCTGTTGCTGGTAATGTGTCCAACAACGCACTTACCAAATTTTCAGGTTCTAATCAATCTCCGTCGTTTGTGAATACGATGAAAAATGCCTTGTAAGCAACTACCAAGTTGTTCGAGGAACGATAGTGGCAGTGTCCATGTGGACACAAGTTTCGAGCTGCTGGGGAATGAGTAGCATGCGCGCCTATTTATTGCGAAGTTCCGTCTTGCCCTAATCCAAAATACTATATTGATGGACCTGGCAGAGCATTGTTGTAGGCTAATCCTTCTGGTGTAAAGCTAAAAGAAGCAAACTCTAATACTGATGGTGCAAGTAATCAACAAACGAAATAGCAGCAACATCAGTCGAGTGTTAATAAGAATGACAACTGTACGAAAACTAATTTTGGTAGTCGGTTCAAGTAAAAGCTATACGAACTGAGTTGAAACACTGATTTATTTATTTGCTGACTATATCCTGGAGACATATTAATTTTCTTTCAATAAAATTGTTTTATTACTCAGTAGTAATAGGTAAAATAATAAAAATAATACTATATGTATAATCGTATTTTTTCATTACCCATTTTTCAATTTAGGCAATCAATGTATTCGTGAAATTGAAATTTTTAGCTTTTATTTATACGTTGATGCCAAATTTATAACACAATTTTATTTCGTTTTGTTCTAAAAGTTTTACGTTCTCTTCTTTCTTCTTTTGATTTTGTTTCAACAGCATCAACACTTGTACTTAATAGCTATACAAAAAGCAAATCAATATTATAATTTTTGTTACTGTTAAAGTGTTTTTACAAAGCATCTTCAGTTATGTCCTTTCAAATAAATTCAAATCTTAGCTAGTAAATGATGTTGTCAATAAATAATTAGCTTAGCTCTTTAGTGTAACTATGTTAACATGACACATAACTGCATGATGCTGCATCTTGATTCAAGCACACTCATTAAACTGAACAGCAATAATTTAATAAGGCTAAAAGGAATAATTTGACTTAAAGCCAACGTTGTGCCACAATAAACGATCACATGCGCAAACTGCTGTAACATATTGTCATCTTTGCGTGCAGATGTACTCATTTATCTAAAAATAAATTAACACAGTAATTGGACAAAAGTAATCGTAATTAAAAGTTATCAAACAATGTAAATAGAGTCGAGTCAAATTCTGTCAGCTTACATTAGTAGGTAATGCTAACTAGTATTTCTCTAATGTCAAATGTATTAAGTTAATAACACTAACATTTACATCTTTTGCAAGGAACGCTTTTATATCATGGCATTCTGTAGCACATTCAACAAGTCTTTTCGACTGATTTCAAAATAATACGGACCAGGTTTCAAAGTGGATTTCTTACGTAGCATATGCGTTTACTAGCTAATATGCTTTACAAAAATGCACTAGTAGCTGAAGCAGTAGTAAAGAAACAATAACTATTAATTCACATCTTGAATGGTACAAAAATCGATGATGATAATCCGTTTATGGCATAGTGAGCATAGTTTGCTATACGTAATTTGTGTGAAGTCAGTTCCTCTGCCCGTGACTTTATTCGCAACATTAAACTTGTAAAAAAGTAAGAGAGGTAACTTTTTTTTCTCCTCAAAACTATACATGTTAGTAATAATGCTTGTTTTTTATATAAAGTTTATCTCTATGATACAACTATTTTTGACAAAGTTATGTTACTTTTATTAAAATTATGCTCATCCGTAGAAATCCTAATACTATGCGATATCTACAAGGTTTGTTGTATTTTCAAAGTTAGTTTGTGAATTTCTATTTACTTGTAACTTATTTCTTTAATATTTTCTAACCTCATAGAGAGTGTTTTAGAGCATAATGTTTACATCATCATTTACCTCGGTGAGCGAGCAAGTTGCAAAGTTGAAAAGTGAGCGCGAAAAATTAAGTATTAGTAAGAAGCGCGTATCATCACTCATTTCAGCAATGGAAAGCCACAAATAATAACTTGACATAAAACACAAGATGTAAGTAATAAAAGATTAACTCGCATAAGTATCTTAAAAAGTGACTGCGTCAAAAAGCAGTGTTATTTCTTCAAGACAAGCGCAAGATATGCACTGCATAAATACACCTTCGTTGTCATTGATGAGTGGTAAAACATTACTTCTGCGTGATAGTTTACATAGTAAAATGACTAGTATACAATAATTGATATCAAGGTTGACAAGATTTAATGACTAATTAGATCGGTAAACTATAAAAACAAAACTGTGTTAACAAGTCCACGCTTTGCAATAGCAAATATGTAAGTAATTGCAAAAGACACGAACTTAGTTAGCTTTATATCAATAATAATGCACATATAATGAGTTGCTATATAAGCAAGAGAAGAAATACGTACTAAATGATAATATTAGCACGATTGTTTAAAATTGCGTTTAACATGCAAAAGCGCGCTTGGACCGCTCAGAAGTTGCAGATTGTAAATAGCAAAACAACATATACATGTCATTTATGAGTGCAATTGACGAGTATGCAGCGCAATTGCGTGAGCGACTTACTCGAAACGTTAAGGACAGTGCTACTATTTGCGAAAAAAATAACAAATAATGTGATATAGCCTCCTCGTACGATGCGACGTGTATGACGCGCATAAATACAGCCTACAATAAAAATATAGTCTTACGGGCGATTGACTTATATGAACGTGCTAAAGCACAACTCATTACATCGAATAAAAATTTAAGTATCAGTGCACTACATCATCGTTTATGTACTGTAGCTGAACGAGTACAGTGTGTACTACCGTCACTAACAACTGCGTAGATTGACAAACTTGTGTCAATAGTGTTGTAGCAAAAGCGTTGTGTGCATTTGCGTTAGGCATATATGACTGATTTCAATAAAGCAGCAGATATGTTAGTAAGTTAATACGTTATTGCTAATGAAGTGGCAAAGTCAAGGTAGGAAGAAAAAAAGCAAAGGCAAATTGTGGTGCAGGAACGATAAGAACATCAACGTCACTTGCATCAACAACTCGTACAACAACGTCAAGCTTATGAGGAAAAACGAAGTGAACACGAAAAGTAAAAAGCACGAGAAGCACACGAACAGGAAAGAATGCGAAAGAAAGTTGCTGTGCAATAACGTAGATAATTCGAGCAGCGTTTACGAGCACTGTCGTATTATTTGGCGGCCAAGCAAGAAATGCAAAAGAGGTAGTAAGAGCTTGCTCAGTTAAATGCCGCACAGCTTGAACGGAAGCGTGTGTTGCACGCTAAACGTAACGCGCTGTGTGTTGCCAAGCGTGATGACGAGCGCAATCAGAAGATGTAAAAAAAGAAATTACTAATGCAACAGGTTGAGAAGCAGCGTGTTCGCAAATAATAAGCTTTGCAACGCTTTTTCCGCAGCGTTGATGCTCGATTAAACGTACAAGCCGATAAGGCACGTGTTTTGAAGTCAACAGAAGCAAGCAAGTCTGCTGCGCCGTATATTACGTTAGCCGAATCGGCGTTTTCACGATCGGCAAATGGCTTTGCCTCGTCACTTCGAACAAGTAAGGCTACACCGCTACACGGATACACCGATGATGAGGTGATGAGTGATCCTCGTGTTCGTTTATACTGCGCTTTACTTGATGAGAATCTGCACAAGACATAGTACGGGCGTGAAGTGGTCAACAAGCTTAGTCGTGTGTCTGCTGCACAGGCTGTTAGTAAAGATAATCCTTTACGAGGTGAGTACAGATAACAAACGTAAAGGATCAACATCACTTAAAAAAATAAATTGCTGATTGTTTTGCTACTACACATAACGATAAAATGTAAAGCTGATGTGGTTTTTGTATAACCTTACTACATTTTTTTAGTATTATACATACGTATAAATAATTTACTTTACTTCTTCATTGTCAATATGCATCAATTTCGTTGTTTTTTATTTTTCTTCCTCGTTTATTTTATTTTTGTAAAAACAATAATGCTTGGTGAAAACACACTTATCAATATATAGAAATAGTAAATTGTTAATAGCATTAATATTGTTTTCTTAAAATATTTACTTTTTGTGGCAGTGATGCAATCACGTTTTACTGTTTGCAGATCATCACTCTCATTAGCGCGCTCGAAATGTGCCATCTCCTCTTTAGTAGTACGACTTTTAACAGGTTAATGATGCAATTCATGTCATAGACGCGGAATGGAAAGCAGCACATCATCGTATTATGTCGCTCAACGACATTGTACATTTCAGTCAACACCGTGTCAATTAGCACGTCGTCTACGTGGTGGGCAGCGGCCACGACATCGTGAACCTGCATAAGGCGACTGAATTTGTCAGTGTGGGGAGACCAATTACCGGTGTAAGCGGTAATGCTTCAAGTGTGGTGCACCTGCCCCACCACTACCTCCAGGAGTACGACGTCCTTCTTTGCCTGGGGAAGATCCTAACGATTGAGCCTGCCCATGTGGACAGATGAACTTTCGCGGTAGTGTAGTTTGCCACAAGTGTCAGCAACCTAAACCAGAGCCACCGCCACTACCAGGGAAAGAGGTTACACTATGAACATGTCCAAAGTGCAAGAACATCAATCGAAGTACGCGTAAGTGGTGCTTTAAGTGTTCCTTTCCGTCTCCACTGATGGAAATCAAACCAATAGTGTAAACAACTTTATCTGAAAAAAATAAATAAATAATTATTTTTTTTTATCCGTGTTTAACAGCAAACACGTGAAAACTATTTACTTCAAACAAACTAGTTTTATTCAAACGAGAGAACATTGATGTGCTTGCAAGTGAAACAATATCATCAGATTATTTTTGTTGCTGTTATTCTTTCTCCCATATTTTTCTTACAATAAATTTTTAGATGTTATTGTTTGACATCAAATTTTTCTTTTTATTTTTCTTTTTCTTGTCGCGAACAAAACATCATCACCTACTACTGTTTATATTAGCTAAGTGTATATAATGAATTGCTAATGCATTTTGTGCAAAATAACTAAAATTGCTAAAACTACATGTCTCAATGAATTAAACAGATACATTTTTCAAAAGAAAAGCTATATGATATGTTTATTTTACTTGTCACAAAAATATATGCTTATGTGTACAATTTTTATAAATCGACTATTTTTCTTAACTTCTCTTTACCTTCGATATCACTTTCACAGTTTTACAATTTGCACATTTAGCGCATTTGACGTTTTTGTACAATTTTATAGCAACACCATTACTTTATTGCAATTACGTTTTTCCTTGTCTTGTGCATCATCTACAATTACACAAAGCAGCTTAGCAGATTTATTGTTTTTTTATTATTCATTATACTAACATTTATTTGAAAGGTATGCCTGTTACATTTCAGAAGCCGTTGGTGGCTGGTTCGTCTACAACACCAGTTGCAAAAGACGAAGTAACTAACGCCACAACGTCTACAAACAATAATCCAGTTGACACATCAAATGATGCTGCAAAACAGGTATCTATTATGAGTAAGTCGACAAACACTTCTAGTCTTGCATCAAACACTTACAATAGTAGCAGTAACAATAACGTTAGTAGTGCTCAGCTTGGTAATTCAGGTGCAAATAGTGCAAACTTTACAAACATGAGCACTAAGACAAAGAAGCAACTGTTTATGGAGCAGCGTGCCCAGCGATTGAAAGACCCTAAGATACGTCACATGGGAATTGATAAAGAAGCGTTAGATGCACAGGTGCGGTAAAAGGAAGCGTTAAGGTAGCTGTAGAAGAGCAGAGATGCGTTTTATGACCGACAAGCGCTAATGATGGACAAGCACGCCTGCTTTCTACAGCATGAGGTAAATAAGATACGCATGGCACGAGAGAAGGAGCTGACCGATTACCGAACCACATACCAGCGACGAGAAGATCGTCGTTAGTGGGACTTGAGTGATCCGCATTACAAGAGTAAAGAGTTACCGCCTCGGGTGGGTGATCATGACTCGCGTACTGGTGTCTCCGGTTTACAAAAATTTGACGGAGAGGATCTTGACTTTGCTCAGCGGCGTCGTGCTCAGCAGTAGCAGCAGCGATTATGGGCAACGCAGCAAATGTAAGAAAAACTGGTGAAGAGGTGAATGGACGAGGATGCCAATAACGCATACGATGCACGTAATGAGTAGACAAATTATCGTATATACTGCATAGAACAGAAAATAGCTGATGAACGCAAAGAACGTGATCGTGCACAGGCCTAGTTCAACAAGGCATTATCGACGCAAAAGTAGAAAGAGGCTGTGCAGCGTGCAAATGATGAGACATTGTGTGGATTGCAGGAGATTGATTATCAGATGAACAGTGATTTTCTTACTGAAAAGTAAACCGTAGTTAATGGTGCATTGGGTGCCTCCGTCAAGGCAGAACGGTACAAGGGACTGCCGGATAACGAAAGACAAAAATTCTATGCCCAGCAGCGAGAGCAGTTGGAGCAAATGCGTCGTCGTCGATTGATGGATGCTGAGGCTGAAACGCAATGAGCCCAACAAGAGAATATGCAACTTCGTATGGCGGCTGCACTTGACCGGCAACGTGCTCGGTAGCGTAAGGCCGATGCTAAATAGCTAGCCCTGACGCAGAAGCAACAAGCATCAGCAGCTGTACAACGTAAAAAAGAACTTGACGTACTATACACAAATGCGGTTGATGAGGATTACTACAAATACTGGGATCGTTGTATGTAAAGCAAATAACACATTTATACATGACTAACTATAATTTTGTAATTGTATGCAGAATTCTATATTTGTATATCTATTTGTTTACTTTATCATTCTTTTTTGTTCTTATTTTGTTTCCCCACACATTACAGACAAAAATGTATGTATTTGCACTCGACATTGCACTTTACACTTTCTTTTCCTCGTTGACATGAGTGTGATGAACATGTAAAAACATCTTCGATTTAAATTTATTATTTCTCATAGTTTATGGTAAAGATCACTTACGACATATTTGCATTTGGAAAGACTAGAAAAAAGATGATAAGCATACATGTTATTAATGCCATATGTTTATTTCGCATGTATATTTTCTATTTTGTTTGTATTGTTTTGTATTATTTACAATGTAAAAATAGAGTATCAATCAAACACATGCCAGATAAAACATTCAATTGATGTAAATAATAATATGTGATATGCGTATCTGAGTGTGTACATGTAACATTTTTGACTCTCAATAAAATCATATTGAAAATCTGCACAGCAATTTTTGCAATTGCGTGCAAACCTCAAATAGTTCTTACAGCCGTCACAATAATGTGTAAAGCTGTGTGAAAATGCCCAATTTGTTATGTATTATAAAATTATTTTGCGTAATTAACGCTAAATAACAATAATTCTCTTTTTCTATTTTTCGATGCATTCATTCTCTTCTTCTTTGAAAAAAAAAAAAGAAGAGAAAGTTAGCACATAAGTTTATTTTCATTTATTATAGTGCAAATATTGTTTTTAGTCATGAGTGAGTAGTTGATCTTCAAGGTCATTGTTATTGGTAGTGTTAGTGTGGGAAAAAGTAACATTACCTCACGATTTTGCGACAATGCCTTTTACGAAGATATCGTGCCAACGTTAGGTATGGACTTCAAGTATACAACGTGTACAACTCTTGAAAAGCCTCCGCGCTCGGTTCGTCTTCAGGTATGAGACACATCCGGTCAAGATCACTTTGTCACTCTGACGACGGCGTTTTATCGTAATTGTCAAGGTGCTCTGTTGTGTTTTGACCTGACAAATCGTGAATCGTTTTAGGATCTTGATACGTGGTATGATCTACTAGACAGGTATTGCACACGTGTCCCGCCGTTGATATTAGTAGGGTGTAAGTTAGACTTGGTACAAAGCAAAATAGACGATCAAGGAAGTGGGATAGTGCTCGGTAGTAGCAGACAAGTAGCAAAGAGCGAAGGTGACGCGTGAGCGCGGGCACACAACTGTTTATGCTACTTAGAAACGAGCGCAAAAGAAAACACCAACGTGTCGCAAGCATTTCAGCAATTAACAACATACCTAGTTAGTAATGCAAAGACAAATAGCAAAGGCGGAGGATCAGGGTCAGCTGGAGCCGGAGCTGCAAATAAGTCACTGAACAAAGGTGGCAGATCATTAGGTGATGAACGAAATGTAGAAAACAGAAAACGTTGCTGCGAAAGTTAACATTATATACATCGAAAGAAAAAATATGTTATATTTGCCAATCTCAGCTATTTTTTGTTTGTGTGTACATATCTACCATCTTTTTTTTATAAAATAATTTTTTTTGCATGTTGTGTGAAAAAGCATATAGTATTAATACACAAATATACACACTTTAAATAATATTATTTTTTTTAGCCATAATTTACACAGTTTTATTTCTTAATCACGTTATGTGTAGTTATAACTTCTTCACTTTGCATACAATTTATGGCAACGAAAAAAACGTAATTTTCTTTTCTTCAATATTATTGTACACATTACAATTTGTTTTAACTAATTATGTACATAACCTTACTATCTTTATATATATACATATCTAAACATAGCAGTACAGTTATTGTTGCATGCACAAGAAAAAAATAGAGTTGGCATCAATGTTTCTTTTCTTTTTCTTCTTACTTTTTAACTGTTCTCTTTGACTAACTTATTTGTATAACGTCTATTGAACATATTCGTTCGCTCCTGGCAAACTTTACTGGCTTTATTTTTCAATTTATTGTAAAAGCTATCGGTTTTTTTTTAGCAATTGCAGTAATAATATGATAAGCAACAATTATTTGATTGTTTAATCTTTATAATGAATGTTTTCAATTCATTTACAAATAAACACATTTTATCAAAATATATTTATTTTCTTTTTTTGTGTGTGAGAGATCAAAAGCAAATATATATACAGACATATTAGTGCTACTTGTTTAACAACATATTACTGTTTACTTTGCTTTGAGAGAAAATACAAACACCTTTTTTTGTGAACAAAAAATTATCTTTGAAGAAATACATTATACTATCAACAAAATTAATATACGTACAACACGAAAAAGTAAAAGTGTCAAAAGCAAAATAGTCATTATAGAAAAAAAAGGATAAGTATAATCAGTTGTATTAGACGTACATTGGCATTGTGTACAATTTATATATATTACACATACCTTACAGACCGTCTTTCAATATCACGTAAGAATGGCATCTGTAGGAGCTGCTCCTGGTGGTGATTGTGATTACATTTTCAAAATTATTGTAATAGGTGACAGTGGTGTGGGTAAGAGTTCCTTGACAGTTCGTTTATCGTAAGATGTATTTTATAAAGATTATGCTTCTACAATAGCTATTGACTTTCGAATGCACCAGATGAACTACCTTGACAAGCGAGTCCGTTTGCAGATATGAGACACGGCAGGTCAAGAACGATTTCAGTCTGTGGCCACGGCGTTTTATCGAGGTGCAAATGGTGTCATGCTATGCTTTGACATCACACACCGTCCATCCTTTGCGCATTTGTAACAGTGAATGTAGCGAGTACGTCAGCAGGCATTACCTGGTATTCCATGTGTGTTAATAGGTTGCAAGTGCGATGAGGCACGTACTAATCGTCAGGTAACGAAGGAAGAGGCTACGGCGTGGGCAGAAGCGCATCACATGTCGTATATAGAAACTAGTGCAAAGGAGAAGGAGAATGTACAGCAGTCATTTGAGCAAATTACAAAATGCATTTTTGAGGACATGAAGGATCGTAATGGCAAGATGGCTCCGATTAACCGCAACGCAAATCGCGAACAGAGCGTAAATTTGCAAACAACAACAAACAAAAAGCAAGGAAAAGGTGGTTGCTGTTAACAGTAAAAAAAAGAAAATGATGCAATCCAAAAAATATTATTAATACAATATAACCTAATATATACATTTATTCAAGTGAGCAAATTATAGTGATTTTATTAAAAAAATTTGTTTACAACGATTGTTCTTTATAATTTTTAATATGTTATGTATATACATACACATGAGTTTTTTAAGTAAACACTTATTTTTGTTTGAAACTTCTTTTTTTACTGATTTTTGTATATAATAGACCTTACGATTGCGTTTGTTTCTGTCCTGATAGTCATGAATATCAGTTTGCCAATTTGTTTATCATTGTTGTTGTAATCTGTTAAAATTGATTTATTTTTTACTGTTATTTTTGCTGCAGTAATGCGAACGCGTCTCATAGTGGAGAGGGTAATTACGTCTAATTAATAAAAAATTTAGTAGGCTTGAAACGTAGATAGCAAAATAGGATGAATACGGCTGTTTGTTTAACAATTGCAAACAGTAGTAAGTATTAAATTACATTACATGTCAACTCTACTTGCAACGATGTGTAAGATGTATGTTGTGAAATAAATTGAATAATGATACTTTGCGAAAAGATAAATACATACCTTACAATATATTTATGTATATTTGTGTGTGTGTTTGTATGCATCACACTTTTTATTTTTTGACTTTGCTTCGTTTACCTATTCTTATCATTTGCATATTTGTAACTTTTCAAATTTTTTTTCTGTGTGTACTTGCATCAGTTGATATAATCAGAGATATAAAACTTATGCATACAACATATGTCGAATAAGCACTTTATATGTCATACAATCGATGCAAAAAAAAATAAATAATATATATATGCATACTTAAATTAAGTGTGTGATCAATAAATTTAATCTGCAGTACTATTTTCAGTAAATATGTTCTTTTCCTTCTTTTATCAAAATAATTAGTAGTGTATTTTATACCCTCTCTTAGTTCAAGTAAAGTTTTTTTTCGAGTGAAAAAATACATCTACTGCAAATACAGTTATTGTATTTTTTTATTTTGGTATTATTTCAAATTTTCTCTTGGAGCTAATGTCGAAGTGGCGTAGTACTTTTTGTTAGTTGCACACAAAAATGTGCGTATATGTTCTGTTATATATGTTACTTACCTTCTCATATTGCATATTGGCATCAAGTAATGACATGTTTTCAAACTAAACGTAGTCCATGTTAATCGATAGCACAAGAGCACAAAAAATGAATAGGTTATAACATCAAGATGAGATTGACTGCAATCGATTTCACTACAGAACCACATGTCTGGCTAACGCATAGTGCCACTGATGCTGTAATGCACCATTTGGTTCACAGTGCTTTCGTGTTAATGGCAATCACACGAATGGTGCGTTGCGTAGTGCACTGCCTGTTGTAAAGGACAACATGATAAAGTGTGATGACGCTGCCACACTGCGGTAGAGCAACGAAACCTGTGCCATGGCCTGCGCACGTGCCGGTCGAATGTGTGAAAGTTGCGAGTTACTTTCATGGTGTTATTACTGTAGAGCAAATCACATGTGTCAGTCACCAGAGATGTCGTGTGTTGGCTCAAGCATCGTACAAGAGTGTAATGTGTAGTATGATGATAGTGATAGTATGTAATTTGCCAAACGCTTATTTCTCGTTTCGTTTCTTTTGATTGTGGCTGCGTTGCTTATTTTGACCATAACTCGTGTGGTGAAGTATGTTACAGAGAGCAGAGATGAGAATAATATCTCTACTAACACTATTACTAATAATAATGTAGATATTAATAATAACAATAATATTAATACTACGGCAGTTTCACCTGAGCAGGCAATGCCACGTCAAGTACACATTACCGCTCCATAACGTCAACCATTACTGTCTAGAGTAGATGAAGAATAATCGGTGACAATGACTGCAGCAGAAAACACTACTACAACTAATAATAATACAGATGGCTAAGTACATTTGACACTTGCAAATGTTAGCAATAATAATAACAACAACATCGATACAAGTGATAGAACAATGGAAGTCAGTAGGCTTGCACCACATTCAGTGCAAATCAACAACAATGTTATCAATAATAATCATAGTAATAATGCGAATGAGCAAACAAGTCAGATGAGTGCGAACATGTCGCATTTACCTCATGTGTCGTCGTCGGTTATTGATGAAGATCATATGTGTTACTTGTGTTTAGCTGCACGGTCTACAGTAACGTTTCTGCCATGTCATCATATGTGCTGTTGTGAGAGTTGCAGTAATCGACTTCGACCGAATGAGCAAATACTACACTGTCCGTTTTGCCGGCAAAAGATTGACGCAATGGTTAGTTTACCAAACATTTTTATGTAAAAAGAAATGTGACGTACAGAACTCACGCACACATAATTATACAATTACATTTATACATATTTTTTTTAAAAAATTAATTTATACATCTTGTTTGTTATTATAGCAAAGACAGCAAAAGGGTCATGGCTATATTGATAAACGTAATATTGTTGCGTAAAAACTCAAGCATCATAATTTTTACTATTTTAGTTTTATTATTTGTATACAATTTATCACTCTCTACATATTTTTTTCTGTCAATATTGCTATGATTGGTTTTCCTTCTTTTTACCACACCTTTGATAGTGTATATTTATATTTTTACAATTCCCGTAAGTTTTACATACATTAGTTATATATTTCTATTTTCTGTTACATTTTTTGGTGTAAAAGTGCACACTATATTGATTGATTTCATGTAAACTTGATTGTTAATGATGACAATAATAAGAATAAACTATTTTTTATGGCAGTCATGAACATCAAATTGCATTTACCAGAACACTTCTAAAATCATTCACTAAATAATTTTTTTTTGTAAATTAATAGGTAACATAGTTTTCTTTATTACTATACATTGTAAAATTATCATAATCATTTATTTAACACTATTTCACATTAGCATACCTTTTTTTAACAATCAAATGGCCTTTTTCAATAGTAAGGTAAGCGATTTATTCCCACCACGCAAGCGTGGTCAGACGGATGGCGAGTTGCGCAAACAACTCATTAGCAGACAAGCACCACGTGATGCGGCTATCTTAACAAAAACATAATTGTAAATCATACATCAACTTATTGCAGGAACACACTCTAGCTCATTTAACAGCACAAGTCACAGTACCTCCTTCTAAAATAGCGCCGATAGTTACAACAATAATAATTCAACTAACGCAGATGCATTAGCGCAGTAGAAGAAGCGTAAGATGTTAGAGTATGATGAGATGTGCAAGAAGAACGGACTAACCCACAAGACCGCAGAGGAAATTGAAGAAGAGCAGGCTCGTGAGCAGTGTCTGGAGCGAGCCAAGATGCAACTCGATGAGCAGTTTGATGAGGTGAAGGCTATGAATAAGATTCTGAAAGAGGCCTAGTGTGTGGCGGTGCGTAACGCACAGCGTGAGGAGCGAGCCCGAATGAAGGCACATGAGAAATAGTATAACGCACAGATGGATTAGGTCATGGCGGAAGAGGCAGCCAAGGCATAGGCCATCTACGCCGCCCGTGAAGCCGCACGTGTGGCGTAGATGAAACGCAATGTCAGCCAAATTGAAGAACAACTTAAGTAGCGGTAGCTGAACCGAATGCGACAGCTGAAAAGGGCTCAACAGGAGCAAGAGGCGATGGAAGTTCACATGCGTAAAGTACGCGAGTAGGAAAAGGCGTAAAAGATTCGTCGACAAGATGCGGCTCGTCGTGCGATTGAAGAAGCTGCCCTGGCTAACGCAGAGCAACTCATTCTGAAACAGAAACAGGCGTAACTGATTAAAGAATAAGAGCGTCAGATTGAGGCCTATTTGCGTGCTAAAGAGGCCCGAGAGCAGGCCTTGTTAGATGAGCAGCAACGCATTCGTGAGGAGAAAGAGAAAGAGATTGCCAAGATACGTGCTACTCAGTAGCGTGCACAGGACAAGCGAGTAGAATTAGATGAGTTGCGTGCAAAACGTGTTCAAGAGGCGTTTGCGCGAGAGCAGCGTAAACAAGATGCGGTCAATGCGGCCAAAGCACGTGCGGTGCAAGAGGAACTAAAACGTGCTCGTCTGGCCCAAGCCGCGTAGAAGCACAAGATGAACGAGGAAATCAAACGATTAGAACGTGAAGAAGTGTAACGACTCAACGCACTACAGGCGATTGCGGCAGAGCAGGAGAAAGAAGAAGCCGCTCGCATGCGTGCCTTGCAAGAAGAAAACGCGCTAACGTTATTACAGCAAATGATGTAGATTGAAGAGCGACGACGAAAGGCTAAAGTAGATGAGATTGAAGAAGGTCATCAGCAAGAGAAGGCACTACGTGAACGCGCTACGGCGTTGTAGACGATTCGAAAGAGCAAATTGAAGCAGCTCGAGTCGATGCAGGTACCGGATCATTATCGTCAAGCTTTGATGAAAGCGTAATACTTGTGACATTAAAATAACAACAACATCAATTACAGTTACAGAAATATATATATTTTTTTTTAAAAGTCAAATTATTACATTATATGTTTTACAAGTATTAAATAATTATTTTTTTTCTGTTACAACCTTATTCATTCATGTAATTACAAAAATCGTAAATAAAAATCAACTCAATTTTCACTGCCAAAATAATTATGTATATATGTATATAAAAACCTTTGCTTCTTGCACATTATTGGTATTATAATGACGTGTATGTTAGGTATGAATAAAAAAGGTGATTAAAAACTTTAATAAAGCAATTACATAATATTAATCAAATGGCGTACACTGCACATACACATATAAAGAGAGGAAGTTATTGATAAATTATTGTCAAAAAAAACACAACTAAGGTGTGCATTTACTTATCTTCGTTAGATTTATTAGATATAAAAAAATATGTGTAGTTTATGTATTACAACAATGATGTACATTTTATTGCTTTTGAAATTGTTATGTTATTAATTATAGTTCTCCTTTTACAACCATTATGTAATATTATATACTTGGCATCAATGCAATAATTTAGTTAGAAACTTGATGCGGATGATTTGCATTGTATATAGTAAATTTTATTGTTACTGTTATAGTTTTCATTCACTGTCTCTCTCTATCTGTTTGGAGCGTGTTGTTTAGTAAGCAATTTTCTGTTGAAAATAAATTAAATTATATTCAAACTCATCATCATTTAATTATCTATTTTGGTTAATTAATTATTATTTGTATTCCGTTGTACAAAATGGGTCATTTCTTCAGCAGAGGTAACAACAACGGCAACAACTTTGACCCACTAAACGATAATGTGTTTCGTCTTCGACAGCGCAACTTAAACGATCATGACAGTATTAACAATGGCAATAGCAGTGCACACTCAAACGCTCGTAGCTTTTACGTGATCTTTGGCAAACCATCAATTCGTTATCGACGTGAGCGAACTCGTGGACCGATCATCTTCAACGTGCGTCGTAATGTTCACATTAATGACATGGACGAAGTGGTAGATGAGAGTAGTCTTGGTGCCGTAGATGCAATTCAGCACGCCCGCTCATTGTAGTTAGCGTGTGCGATTAGCAACAAGCAACACTTTGAACTAGTCTACTCACCTAAACCACAAATTACTAACATTACTACTGGTGATAATAATAACAACAATAAAAATGCGGTAAACATGTCTAGCTTGGACGATTACTTTACGTTACACTTCCAGCTTTCGCTAAATGAGCCATTGCAGCGGCTTACTGTCTGCGCTAACGTTGCCGTGTCGTATTAAACGGGAAAAGGAATACACCTTCAGGGCAATTGACGAAAGGCCAAACACGCAGCTAATAATCACGTACGCAACCATGATAATGATGACACAGTCCAACCTCCGCCATTTCAATTCTAATCAAACTCGAAAATTAGGCCATTGTTTAATAGTAGACAATCGTATATAGTATAGCGAAGACGAAGTCGCAAAATGTATTGTTTGTATGATGCCTATCACATTACGGAGGACGAGGTCAATGTGCAAGTCCCCGCCAAGGTATTAGCCAACACATCGTAGGCTACGTTTAATTCTACATAACCGCGCAAAGTTAATAGAAGTATTATAGTTAGGTCAAGCAACAATCATAACAACAGCAGTGATGATGATGACAACGATGATGAATTTAATAGCAGCAGACAAAGTAGCTAATCTTTCCATGACAATAGAACAGCACAATTAGAAAACCACCATTTGAATAGTAATAATCATCTTCATAATAATCATCCATTTAGACATGATTTATTTTCTGACAGCTCATCCGATGACACACAGAATAATAACCACATCACACTCACACAGAAAAGGCGAATTGCATCAGCCCCATTTGTGATTATTTCGTACATTCAGATGAATGGGCCACGGCCTAAAATTGTTAAAAAAGTACCAAAAGTCAAACCCAAGAAATAACGCACCACGTCACAAATACGCATAGGCACATCGGTGGAATAACGTAAAGACATTTTCTGTCTCAAGATCAAGTCAACCACGCGAGAATAAATTAAAACAACGTAACAGTCGTAAACGAATGACGACGAAGGTATATCAGCTTTTCAAAAACAGCATTAGTAGATAGGGTAATAGCAATAATAGTAGGAGGAGGCAATAATATAGGACGAGTAGAAAGAGAATCAAATTCTTTTCACGTTTCTTGATTTCAATCCTCAAGAAGTCAAACACAACTTATCACACAATCATCGTCATCGTCATCGTCATCGTCATCATGCACGATAACTTTCATCGCACTCGTCACATACGCGTGAACATAACACACATCATTTAATAAACATGTTTAATGAGCGATTCAGGCCAAATCATTCCTCACACTCGCATATGAGTAGTAGTAATAATAATAATAACAACAACAATAGTAGCAATAGTAATAGTATGATGTAACCGCAGCGTTCAACGTTGTCCTCATCCTCGAAAATAAGTGTAACTCGCAAAGTTAAACTAAACGTGGTTTCTCAACTTTTACAAATTGGCACGGAGGTGTACCTGCTAGAAGATGTCTTTGATTTGGGTGTGACAGAGAAGAATGAGGATAACGAGAATGGTGAAGGTGAAAGGAGCAACGATAACAATGATACAAACGGCAATACTACGGAACGAGAAAATTCTAATAATAATAACAACAACAACAACAAGAAGAAGAAGGAAAGTAATGATGCCAGTTATAATCATCGTCACAATAACCACACGAGTATCTTTGATGTAGACCAAGACGACAATGAGGATCATGATGTGTGTGTGATTTGTTTGTCAAACCCAAACAACACCACACTGCTACCGTGTCGACACAAGTGTGTGTGTCATGCCTGTGCGGCTCAGCTCAAGCTAACGAACAATCGCTGTCCAATTTGTCGTGCCAAGATTGAACGTACCATGACACTGTAAAACAAAAAAATTTTTTAATAATATTCAATTAAATTAGTTTTAATTCTTTGTAATTTCACCCTGATTGTATAACGTAGTAGAAAAAAATTGCAAATACCTCTATTATATTATTTCCTTAGTGTATACTTTATTTATTATATTAATATTATTTGTTATAACTGTATGTATGTTATTCGTTTGTGTTGATATATTGGCAAGTCTTTGACTATTTCAATTTTAACGCTAATAGTAAATGTAACGAATATATGCTTTATAATATTGTCTCACCTGATGTATTACTGACTAAGTTGTTATCAATAACAAGTTTTACGGTATTTTGTACAGTTCAACATTTATGGTGGAGTAATATATTGATAGTAAACAAATTTTTTGAGGTGTATGTGAGCAATAATATAAAATGTTAATTACTACTTTTACTATTTTCTGCTTAAAATTTTTTTCCACAAACAAATAAGAATAGAAAAATTATTGCACACATACACACTCATCTTTTTTTTTAATAAAGGAAATCATAGTTTTAAGTTAACTTATTGTTTTTCTTCACTAAAATATAGTAGATGGACGGCAAGGCAACTATTAGTACTAACTTAGCTACCATCACTGCTCGTTATGGGAAGCAGCGCAAATAGGTCAAACGATACTTTGAACGCAGACGAAACAGATAACTGAAAAAGAGTGCAGCGATGCGTGATGATCAACTTTTCTTGTTTGCCGATGAGACTAACAAAGCTATTACCAATGGTGCTAGCGATAGTAAAAGTAGTAATAGTACTAATAATTCTATTGCTGCTGTAGATAATACAGTAACGGCTGTATGTACTACTACTAGTGATAATATGTTATTACACAAACAAACTCAATTACACGAACAATGTCAATAAAAGAAGAGCAGGCAAAATGTACAAAATACTTCAAAAGCGCAAACAAATAATGTAGAATAATAATTATTGTAATCTGCACCCACACAAAAGGTCAACACTATCACTACTACTATAATTAATAAAACAAGCACCATAGAAAATACATAAAGCAAAGTTATGTAGAATAGTATCAGTAGTAGTAATAGTAACACTACTACTATTACAAAAACAAAGAAAACAAAAAAGAAAAAAAGTAAAACCACAAAGGCCAATGGCTCATTGTAAAATAAAGCAATTACCGTGCCTTATAAAGGCGATGCAGTAAAACTGATAGATAACAAAACATCAAATAATGATGATAATATTGGCACTAATAATTACAATGATAGTGTCAGTAAACCTGTCTTGCCTAGTCACAACAAGTACATGATTGACAAGCAACTCATTTGTTATCACAATCAACAAAGCAATACAATTTCAAATAGCACTAATGCAAACATGCAGCATGCATAAAGTAGAATACAATAAAAGCCATGTACGACAGCTGTAAACAATCTATATTAGCAATAGTAGTAGTCATCTGCTTGCATGACCGTAGCTACGTGTCCTCAGTAGTGTGAGCGAGCGTGTTGTAGTTTTACAAAATCAAAGTCAAGCCCCAACTCAGCCTCACCTAAACCAGCATTGATAAGTATCTTACCCATCTTGTAAGCCATGCATAACGCACACTGTGGAAAGACGAGTAAGTGTACCTCTACTAAGGCTTGTTCTACTTCGGCTCAATGTGCATCAACGCATGTAAAAGAAAATAATAAACCAGCTTCTTTATCGTCCTCCGCAAGATCAACAACAATTATACCATCTTCACCTACTGCCGTGTAATGCAATACAAAAGGTAAATGTATCACTCCTACTAACAGTATTAGTAGTGGTGGCGATACTAATAAAGATGAATGTAAAAGTGAAAACGCAACTGGCTCTTCGTTGTTGACATCATCGTCTTCGTTTTCCTCCTCCTCCTCATCATCATCATCATCGAATTCAGGTTTACAAAATTTTTCAGTATAGACACCGACGTTTACAAGCAATAATAATAATATTATTATTGCTTCAACAACGTAAAGATCTGATGTAGAGAGTAAAAGAGACATTATTTAGAAAAAGTATAGCACTTCTTCATGTTCGTCCTAATCGTCATCGCTTCTTGTCTCACGGTCAAAATCAAAATCATCATCACCTATTCGTATAATTAATATAGATGGTAGTGCCACTCACGCTACACGTTTACAATAAAACAAATTGTACAAAACACAATAAAAGGACTAGCATACATAGTATACTGATAATAATAATAATAATTATATATCTAGTGGTAATAGTAGTAATAAATATAATAGCTCATCTCCGTGTATTGTAACGAGTATGGTTCGACGGTTAGATCAGGTGCCACCGTTACCGATTACCCGGCCACTCTCCTCGGGCACGAGTCTCAACGTACCTACGCGTAACTACTTGTTACTTGACCGAGAGTACAACTTACACCAATTTGCACCTGGCTTCAAGCGTAATGATGAATTGGCACTGGAATCGCTTCTGTAAACCGCGTCACTGGAGTGGCATAAGATACAAAAGCACAGCTGTGAGGCATTGCTAGACAGTTCCACCAATGTGTAGTGCGACATGTGTAATCGAATGAATAACTCGTTCGTCATCACCACCGCCAATGCGATGAAGGCACTTTTCCAGGTAGGCTACATGGCTCATAAAAAATTAGCACTCAAAGTTATTCGTATAGGTCCAGATATTGTCATTGACACCTGTGCGGCTTCCTGTTATGGTGATCATAACAGTGTGTATGATCTTCGTAGGCAGGCGTTGATTGGTAAGGCACTCTATCGATTACGTGAAGAGAGCAGCAAAGTGTTTGATCACGAGTAGTAGTAGTAGTAGTAGGTGCACCATGATAAGTAGACAAAACATCAAGT
This sequence comes from Blastocrithidia nonstop, assembly GCA_028554745.1. Taxonomy (NCBI): domain Eukaryota; phylum Euglenozoa; class Kinetoplastea; order Trypanosomatida; family Trypanosomatidae; genus Blastocrithidia; species Blastocrithidia nonstop. The sequence goes on from JAQOTN010000042.1 coordinate 60,351, forward strand.
TAACCCAAATAGTAGTAATAATAACAATATAAATAGTAATAAGGAGACAAAAACTACGCAAGTCAACACGTGTCGTGATATCATTCCACTTTCACGTCAAGCTAGTCTTAACTTTCTTGAAAATAACCACATCCATGATAACAAAATGAACACACCCATGAATATGAATGGCGCTATACGAGCCAATCCACTTTCCTCTGCCCTCGTAGCACATAAACGTGAATATAGTCGTTTTAGTCAAGTAATGTACTGAAACATTGACGCGTTAGAGTTGCTCGTTGGGGTAGACGTACCCATTATCTTAGACGTTCGCACCAACACGGAACACCTTCTTCGGTTAATGGATGAGGCAGATGACGAATAAAACGCATTACATTCGTAGCAGTTGTACTGTGATGCACTTAATTGTTGATTTGATGCCACCATCGCCAACGTACCAGAGGTAGGGGTGTACATTCACAACGCTGGTGTAGTTCAGCGGTTTGAGCTGAAGAAAGTTAATGAGTTACTTTCTCGTGTGCAAGGCAAAGTAGCCGCCATGTCAATGAATTTCACAAGTAATGTACTTCAGTGAATTGTCTCTCAGTGTGTGGAGGATAAAGCTACCTACATTGTCGTACGCGGAGATGAATCGGCCTATCTGAAGATGTACAAAATCCCAGCATAGGAAGTGAATAATACAAATTATTGTAGTAATAGTGATAACACTGCTAGCAGCACCAATAACTGTACAACAACAACACCAACATCAACATAAAAAAGTACTAAGAACAACACAAAAAATTAACAATAAATGCATTAGATTTACGTAAATACGTAAAAATAGTCTATGAAGATAAAATACGATAATGTGTACGAATTAGAACATTCGCAAACAAAATAGCATTACGGTCAATAAGACATGGCATGTGTCTTAAACAGACAATACTAACCTGCATTTGGTCCTGATGGTGTGCGACTCATATCTAAAACGTAAAACAATGAATAATCACATTTTAACAATAAGTTAAAAACAGTTTCAGCAGTTCATGCAAAGTAAAACGAATGCTAGCTCGATAAGATGTCCGGTGTGGTGTGTTTGTATAACAATAAAAAATAAACATTTGTCTACACCCCAAATGTTCAAGGTTAAGTAGTTTGTATCACAAATAAAAACTAATAGGAAGAACGACAAAGGGAAGAAAAAAAGAAATGCCTTGATGCGTAAGAGGCGCACAAGGAGCGATTGAGTGTGAGTTTGGCTCAGATGTGTTATGCGATGGGGGTGCACCTACACAGTGAAGCAGATAAACGAAAGGCCAATGAAGCGATTGGACTTCTACGCCGTACATTTCTTATTCATGTTCGACGTATTCATGACAGCCGTGCGAGGGAGATGGTGATGGATGTGGTACAACGATTGCCTTCCTTGATTGGGCTGATGCTCTCTACCATGTGAAGTGAAAATGAAACTACTACCAGCAATACTAACAATAAAAATGTATAAGGTGAAGATGATAAAACTTCTCTAGCAAACAAAAGTGGCAATACTAATAAAGGCAACAGTTACAAAAAGGACGAAACTAAATAAATTAGTTTACATCAATGTGATATGTAGATCAAACCATTTGACCGACACATCAACCCATGGGCAACGTGAACCTGTGTGGAGGCACTCAAGTTGTGTGTACAGTTTCAATAACCACTATTACATGCCATACGACAAACATAGAAGTGCACTTTATCGTTTACGTTTTACGCGACGTGTTTGATTGAGTGTAGTGCCGCACTAAGTGTGTTGGTTGCACGAACACTGGAGGCCTTTTGTGCGTAGCGGAAGTGCATCTTTGCCGCCTAGTTTGCAGCAGCCAAGTAAACTCGATGAAAGCGACAGCGCAAGCAAAAGCAATAGCAACAGGGCAATTGTAAAAATGTGCATTTGCAGCCTCTTCAAAATGCCATGGTTGTCAATGACAATAAAACACCAGTACGAGGCGAAGACGCACTACGGCCCTTCTTAGCCACCATTGTGGAAGGATTGGTCTTGTTAGAACACGTTAATCACACCATTGAATAATTATCTCATTCCGCTAATACTACTACTACTACGTAAGATGTGAATAGTACAAACAAGGCTACTATACAATAATGTAATCGTAATAATAATAATTAAAATATTAGTTCTGGTACACATGAAATGAATGTAAGGTAAGTGAAGTAGCATGTGCAAGATGCAAAAGAAGTAAACAAATTTGAAGATTAAACAAAGATGAAGAGTAACAATAACAACAACAATAAAGACATGGTAGAAAGTTCATGAAATATTTAGTTAGCCCCATTACGTGCAGCGTTGTGTGAGTTGTACGGTGATTTGATTCTACTCACCATGGCAGACCCAACTACGTTTACGCCGTTGATATTAAAACGTATTGCAACAGAAATGTCTGTGCAATTATAAAGTTGTAGCTGAAACACAAATCTTAATGGTATCACTACTACAACTAATACGAATAATAATAATAATAATAATGCTAATATAAATATGACTAACAAAACAAATCCTATCACTTCAAAAAACACCACCCTTCAGTGACTTCGGTGCATCTCTAGTGATGCGGTGAGTTTGTCTTTCACGGCGTTACGGTTTTACACCAAAAGCAGCACTACCGCACAACGTCAGTTACTGAAAATGGGTCAGGTGCACTACTTTGTAGGACAATTTCACCATCGTGTAGATCGGTACACCAAGTCATTAGAGGCATTACACCGGGCCAAGTCTACTTTTGCACTGGCGGCTAAAACAAATAAAGTACCCCCGTTTGGTGAGTGTTTCTGTTCGTCATCAATGGTGACGGTGTAGGATGTGATGCAGGCATTGGGTGATGTCTATGCCGATTTAGCCTAATTAAAAGAAGATGTTGCATTAAACATGTTTACAGGCCAAAATAAGTGTATTTCAAGTAGTGGCAATAACAATAACAATTCGTCCATGTGCATAGTATACACCATTTACACAAACGCATGCCATACTAATGTGATAAACAACACACTTTCATCCAATGCATATGTTGCTCTTCAGCCCATCTTATTCGGACCATTACATGTCATGTGCGAAGAGGAAGAAAATTTTATACGACGTGCAATAAACGCGTACACCTCCAGTGCCTGTTTATCTGCCAAAGCGCATGTTCTCATCAAGTACGCCAATGCACAAATTGGTAATTTAGCTCTTCGTTCATCATCTGCCAATGCGATGAAGCTGGTAGCGATTGACAAGACCGAAAGTAAACACATTTACTACTTGCTGCAAGAAGCGAAAAATGTCAATGTGAGTGTTTTGGAGTGACAACGTCAGTGATAGTTGATGCGCTTGCTTGAGGTGACAAAAACTGGTGAGTGTGAAGATCACTTATTTGCATAGATAGAAGAAATTGTAAAAGAGTGGGTTAATGTTTACTTGTTGACATGATCATCACAACATTAATAGATGTTACTGTCAGAGAATAATGTTTGTAGTAATGATATGAAGGTAAATGAGATGAGCAGAAATACACCAATAGAGAAAGTCTATTCCCCCATACAAAAGAAAAATACAGAGAAACAACAAATGTAGCCAAAAACAATATAACTTGATCACATCACAGTTATTGAGCAAACGCTACAATTGAGTGTAACATGTATACGCATCGCAGAAGAGTACAAGTACAACTTACAAACTAAACGATTAAGTAGTAAGTATAACAACGTAGAAGATGCACGTACCAAATTACGTGAAATGCAATAACGTCATCAACGTACGCGGTGTGTGTACTGAGCTTGACAAGCGTTGTGTGTTTTGGCAAAACTACTCGATGATGTACTTGATATAAATCATAATAAGAAATAAAATACAAGAAAAGTAATAGAAGAAGCAGAAGAAGAAGAAGAAGAAGAAGAAGAAGAAGAAGTCAGTCAGAGATAACAGCAAGATTACAATAATAATACATGTAATAAAGAGAATGAGACTAACACAAAGGAGAATAGTGCATTAACAGCAATAAATGCAAATATTGTTGACAAAAACTTGACCATGTTACTAAGTCCATGAATGCGAGCTTGACGCTTTGCGTTCAGTACAGTAAACACAAACAACAACAATAATAATAATAATATGGATAGTAAGAATGTAACGTGCCATGGTGTAAGTAATGGCCCAGTAAGCAAGATGCAATAGAAAAATAAGTAATTGTTACCTTAGGCCATTGTGAATCAATCTAACAGTAATAACATTCAAATGACATGTACAAACACTACTAGTATTGCTAATGTAGAAAGCAATTACAAGAGCAATAACAATAATAACAACAATAATGATTTTAATGATGCATTGTGTTCTGATCTGCAGCAATGGTGTTACTTTGTGTGTGTTATTGTTTGCCGTATGTTACAGTGCATCAACGATGATACACTTGACACAAGTGGTAATGTAAAGATTACAGATAATAGCAGCCCGCAAAACAACAATCATAGTCATAGTGACAACAATAATAATAATACATCTACAATAACAGTGATGATGAAAAATACAAAACGTTTAGATGCATTAGCAGAAGTAGTACAGTAGCTTTTGACAAGACATGAAAATATGACTCAATTAAAATAGATTGAATTGCTTTGTACTCTGCGCACGCAACTAAAAAAATTAAGTTAAATTTAGTATAATAATAATAAATACAGATATAAAAAAATATTTATTAATAGTTTATAAGTAGCAATTTGTTAAAAAAAATTTGAAAAAATCCATTTTTTTTCTCTCTATTGATATTTATATTTAAACTTATCTTGAAATTGTCTACGTATCAATACTAATTTATTTCTCACATTTTATATTATAGTAATGAATAAGTTTTGTTTTCGTCTAATTGCATTATATTGAAACATATTACAATACAATTATTCTTATTCTATAAACATATATATTTTGTGACAATCAATGAGTGTCTGTACTTTCACTTTACAACTTTGATAAGTAATTTGTGGCAATAAACTACAATCAATATAATATTTTATGTGTTTGTGAATCAATTATGTGTATGTACGTTCAAGAATTCTGATAAACAAATTTTTTTTAAATCTTCATTTACCAGAATTATAATAGATAGTTTTTCGTTTTATTTTTAATTTAGTAGAGTATTTTAATATAGCACAACATGAGTTGTATGCAGTCACGTCTATTGTGCATCGACTCTCATCGAATGCGCACTTTGTTCACATTTGGTACAGTTACTACTTCCATACGCAATATATCGAGCAATGTATTTGATCACCCACCATTCACCTATCGAAAGCGACACACCTTTAACACATTACCAATGCATGATGCAAATAAGTTTGGTGGGCGAAGTGCCTACTTGCGACAAATCGGACCAATCGATCACAAAAAGGCAGGACGTTTGTTCAAGCGTGATTTGCCTACACTGCAGTTTAACGTGGATGTCTGGGCAGCGTAGCAGACACTGCGTAAAAAATGGAAAGCACGAGACTGAGAAGTGGTGTAGTTGCCCTTTTCACACGCACCACGACCATTACAACGTGTTTTACCGTAGCTGTACACGGATGTGCCACAAATGACCGACCCAGCATCAGGAGATTACAGTAACATTCGAAGCAAAGTATTTGATCGAGAAGAGTTGCAGGGTGTTTTGTACGGAGGCGAAGTACGGCCGTACCCTGACATTCAGTTTATCGACAAGAAGGCAATGACGCTTGATAAATTTTTGTAAAGTTTATCGTGTTGGAGATAAAACAAGTATATACATGTTCAATTTATTTATTTATTGATTTAATGCATAACGTACATTTATACTTATGTGTATACATATGTAAAATTACACTTTACTTTACTGTTTACAATAATAATTTTCTTTTAATTCTTTTATATTTATTCCTATATTTATCAAAGTTTTTTCAAACACAGTAGAGCTAAAAACAGTTAACACTACAGCTAATACTTCTTATTTATATTGATACTCTTAACATTCACCTAGTAAAGAAGCGAAACATATAGACCTGCGTATAGAGTTAGCAAATCTATAAGAAAAAAAAAAAGAAGAGTATTATAATAAGTATAGTAGTGATCAAAGCACAGATAAATATTGTAAAATTGTGTGTAAAGTAATTGTTAACATCAGTTATCGTTGCTGTATATTACGCACAAAATTCCACACATACACACATTTGTAAGCTATAAATTAAAAATAAATATTTTTTCCATATATAATTAAATATTTGTAAAATTTATAATGTAACCGAAAAGCTCAAACGACGAACGACTGTAATACCTGTTTCTGAACATGGTAGGACAAGTCGTCGAGGTACACACTACAGATGGGGCAATCACAAAAGGTTTGTTTGTCAGTCGAACAGACCCGTAATGTACCGAAATAGAACCAGGCATTATTCTAAGTTGTACCTATTTCATGCGATCAGAGGTGCACAATGCATTGGATAAGGCTAACTTTGACCCAGCACATAAAAAATTTGCATATAAGGATATTATGTTCATGGAGGCGTAGAATTTAAAAGTTCGAACCGATATACCAATCACGGCACAACGACAGCAGTTCCGCGGTGAGCACGACCTGAAGGCGATTGACTTTACCTAAGATGTCAAGTGTGAGGTTTTGTAAGATGAGAGTCATCACCTGGGCCACTGGGATCAGTTTGAGGAAAACAAAAAATTTGGTGTCAAGAGCACCTTTAACGAAGAGCTGTACACCACCAAGTTAGACCACAACAAGTTCACCAAGGAGCAGTATGAGACGGCAGAAAAAATTGCCCGTGAGATTGAACGAGGTCCTACCCATGGCATCATGCACCGTGTGGAGCGAAATGAAATTGCATTATAAAGTTAAGATGATGCGCTCTACTCGGATGTAACTCGAATGGATGTTCGAAAGGCACACTCACCCAATATAATGAACAATAACGCGAATAGTGCTCGTAGTCCAAATCGAACAAGCAGTCCTCGAGGAATGGTTAATAATGGTACTACTAGTAATTCCCGTAAGAATGACAGTAAAATAGCAGCATCTACGTCTAATAGTGCAAAACGAAGTGGGGCACCAATCCCACATACTGTGATGAAAGATGGTCCATCATCTTCTCCACGCTCCCCACCATCACCAACGTCTTCAGCTTCACAAACAAACACCACCAACACAAATAGTAAAATCACTCCTGCTGAATTAGAAAGTGGAAGCAGCAGTACTAGTAATAAAGTCAATGCTGCTTCTACTAATACAGCAACAGCAACAACAGGCCATTCTATTTCTGCAGCTATTCAGACTACTAACGGAGAAATTAATAACACACACAGAACTACCAATAACAATGCCACACCAGGCCATGCCTCATAATCACGCAAGGTGACTGTGATTGACGATTTCCTGAAAACAATCGCCGATGCGATTACGCACAACCAGGATAACTACAACAATAGCGCCTAGTGGCCTGGTGCTGGTAACTCGTATGACGAAGATGACAGCTACTATAGCGCCGATGCACACCGAAATGAGGCCTACATGTCCTCTGCCATTCATCACAACAATAATAATACTAATAATATAAATGGAGCAGGAGGAGCATTGCCGTATTCATCACGTAATGTCAATGAGATGAATTCTAATTCAATGTATCATGCACACAATGCGATGATGCACCCCATGTCTCTTCACAATAATACTGCTACTCCTGTTAATATAAATAATAATAACAACATTAATAATAATAATAATAATATGAATATGAATGCAGGAATGTCAATGATGCCTCATCAACACCAACACCAGCACGCACACATGGCGATGGCGAATCCAACCCATGCGCATGTTCCTAACATGGGTTCGATGAATGCAAATATCATTAATAATAATAACACTACAAGAACAACAACACCAGCTGGGATGAATGTGAACATGGGAGCAGGTCATTCAACAGGTACTGGAGTGGTTAACAGTACAAACAATAATAATCCTGCCTTTGCTGCAGGAATGATGCCTCCGGCTCAGATGCATCATGGCCACATGCACGGCAACCTAAATAACAATAGCACTGGTGTAAATGTAAATGCAAACAGCAGTCATAACACACCTGGTAGTCTAGTAAATGCAAGTAACAATAACAATAACAGTACTAATATGATGCCTGCCAATCCAAATGTCAACGTAGGTGGGTACATCCCTCATCATGGTATGAATATGAACATGAATCAGCCCAACATGAATGCCGTAAATCAGATGGGTTATAATCGACCTAACATGGGATTTGTACCTTCGCCTCAGCAACAACAACCACAGCAGCCATCCTCCTCCTCATCACCTCAGCAATTGTCTCCTCCACAGCAGCAGCAGAAGCAGCAGCAGGGCAACATGCCTGCCTCTTCGCTAGCACATCCATCTCCGCATCATCAATTTACACCGAATATGAATGTAGGCAACATGAACCCCATGATGACCAGCAACAATAACAACAATACTAATATTAGTGGAAGTGGTGGGACTAATACTACAAATACTACGAATATGCATATGCAAGGTACGCCTCAGCCGTCTAACATGGGGATGCCCAACCCAATGCCATCCATGGTGCCGCTTGAGATTCCAGCTAATCATTATCAGAGTAATATGGCCCCACAAGGTATGAACATGTCCAGTGGTGCCAACCCGCATACGACCAATACCATGGCAAATACCATGAACTCAATGAACATGAATGTGACCCATTCAGCAGGAAACACACAAGGTAGCCTGGGCAATCACCCGATGCCGTCTCATCCATACATGGATCCTAACATGAACCTCAATGCAGCCATTCCACCTTCACAAGGAATGCTAAACAGCAATACAACCACCACTACTAGTGGTAATACGGTAGGAATGCATATGGCGAATCAGATGAACCTCATGCATCCCTCACCGGGACCTAGTTCGGCATCTCGAATGCCACTACCCGCCTCACAGACTCGACCAGCGAAAGGTTCACAGCCTCAGCAGCCTGTCTCTGTCACTCAATCTCTTCAGCCCAACTTAAACAACACCACACCTCATCCAGCACAACAAACAACATCTACATCTGCAGCATCGTCTGCAAATAATGCAAATTATTCACACAATACACTGGCACGTCCGTCTTCGCTGCACTCGTCTCCGCCTCCTGCGTCTTCGTCCACGCCATCACAGCCTCCTCCTCCCACAACAACAACTTCTACTTCTACTTCTGCTACGGCGACATCAGCAAAAGGAAATACAACAACAACAGCTGCACCAGCAGCTGCTAATGGAAATCATCCACATCAACCGCTAACCTCATCTACTTCACAAAATAACACTAACGCTACTACTACTTCTGCTAATGTTGTACCTGCGGTAGATAGTTCTTCTTCAATTACAAATACAAATACAAATACTGGACAAGGTAGTCGTCATGCCGCCTCAGGCTCTCATGCTACTACAGGTGCACAACCTACAAAGCAGCTTCGTCGAGGTGGTGGGGCTGGTGGAAATGCACGAAGTAATACAGCAGCAGCAGCAGCAACAGGAGGCTCTACATCTTCTGTGGCGGAAGGTAGTAAGAAGAAGTAATCACGCTTCACAGCTGATAAGATGAAATAAGGTAAGGTGAAAGAGAAAGAAGGCAAATCCCTGCATTAATATTAATATTAATGATAATGTTTTTCTAAGTTACGAACGATCACTATGCTAAATGCTAAAAACTAATTTTGTTAATGCTATTTTTCATAATTTGTTGCTTAACCGTTAACACTGAGATTATCATATTTTTTTACATCTTTACATCTTGAAAATAGTAAGACTAAAATTATTGTTAAACTATGATTAAAAAAAAAACTGAAATTATTTTATCAATAAAAGTTTGTTGAACATATTGATAACACTTGGAAGAAATTAGAAAAGGTTAGAGTTAAATACCAAAAATTGATGAGAATAAACATGATTTGTGTATTTTAGAGAAAGCAAACATTAATACACTGTAAACTTCATTTTTTTTTTGTACTTTACTACACTACTTCTGTTTTGTTCATTTTTGGTGATGTTTTTTAATAGTTAGAGGAGCAATCAAACATTTGCTAATTCACCATTACACTATTACTTTTTTGTAACGTTCTACATGATATTTAATATGTTTACTAATAATTTGTACAGTGTTTATACTGACAAAATATCAATGAAAATAAATAACATATATAAGATATATGCAAAGAATTAAATCAACTTTGACTTATTTTAATGAAACATTTTTCTTGAGCAAATGCTACGCAATTATATGTTACTATACAAGCAATGAAATAAGTTTGTTTAAGTAAAAAATTGTTTATATAAAAATTTGAGATTTGAGGTGAATATAAATATTTTATAAAAGCAACTATTTGTACATAATATAGTTGTGATATCAACCACACAATTTGCGAAACAAACAAAACGGTAAATTATGTCATATTGACAACATAAATTAATTTTTTACTACATGCTGTGATGTTAGTATTATTTTTTCTTTTTGTATTTTTGGCGAAGTAAAAGGTGTCAAGTAAAAAAATTATAATTATTACTTTTTGCTGCACTAACACGTTGTGTATTATATTTCGACTTTAATTTTCATGCTATTAATATCAAACAATCACTGCAAGCATACAAATGTATACGTTAACATTTTGCAAGAAAACATAAAGATATTAATATGTTATCAATAACTATAGCCTAAGTGAAGTAAATGTATTAATAGTGAAATGCAATATGTAAAATATTTGATGGGCATTGACATCGTTAATATTAAACTCACGCATCGATTACTTTTCTCATTACTTTCTTCTATTGATCTTCTATTTTTGTTATCTACAGTAAATTTTTATAAATAATAATTTGTGTAGTCAAGATAACATTCATGTAGTGCAATCATTTAACAAAGTTAATCAATCCCTTTAGCGATGAAACTTGATCGAACAATGAGTGTGCAGAAGAGAAGTTTTTCACTAACAATGGCGGCACTGCCAGCAAGATTGACAGTAATAACATGAATGAACATTAATAAACTAATCGCTTTGCAAGCTTTGCCAAGGGCGACATTGATTTCAATCAATTAGATAATAAATACAACTGTGATGTGGATGACAACTGTCCTACACCAAAGTACATTCCTTGTGCAGCACGCTTTGGTCTTGACTCAACTAGCTTCGAGATGGAGCTGTAAAACGTTTTATAGAATTGCTAATTACAATATATTATTACAGACTTAACTTGTAATTGTTTTTCTATTATATATCCTTCATGTAAAGTGTGTATGCATGTTAAAATGGCTGCTCACGATTGTAAGTTATAACAATTTTTATATCTTTACATCTTTTGTTGCTTTGTTATTTATTACCATTTATTTTATATTTATAATATATAAAATAAAGCTAAAATAGTAGGTAAAATGACCAAGTTGTGAGTGAGCGATATTCTCAGCGATGCTTTACAAGAAGTGTAAGAATAGTTTGCACAAATCAAGACGCAAAATGAAGTTGTCAATTTACATTAAACTCACTGAGCACTGAACTTTGCAAGTAAATACCTGTACGGTAAGTAAAATACAACAGCTGTATCATGTAACAACACACACATGTCATTGCATTTGCTGTGCATAGTTTGCAAAGAAGAGCAGCAACTGTGTGCTTATTTTAATCATCTTTCTTTACATCAGTATGAGTGCTAATAAGCACGAGGAAATAATGATAGGGTTTGCAACGTACCGCTCTTCTGTGCATCCTGACCGCGTGAGGCCCTTGTCGCAAATCCATGCATTACGCGTCTATTACTATATTCGCTTTCTACAAGTCAGTTATAGACTTTTATCAGGCAATTACATCATTCTCGGTAAATCTGATAGTGTTAAGTAATGCATACGGCGGCGGTGGAATACGAACAGGCACGCTCATTAGTACAACGAGAAGCGCTAAATGCGTTGCTCTTCGCAATAGCTGTCTGACAGCGTCAATTTCCGTTACACATTTTATGCTTTGTGTTGTAGCTTTATCGGTTGCACCCAGGTGTCTTTGCCATGTACACCTCAGTTAATAACAGCAGCAGCAAACGACCACTAACTTAAGTTTTGTATGATTTGATTGAAGCCATGACGTAGCTATTCTGCCCAGCTTCCTTTGCAAGCATACCTTGGCTAATCAAGTGTGATGTTCTCATGACCTATCCAACTACACACTTCAGCAAGCAGCTGTCAATCATGTAGCAAATTGCTAAGGAAGTGCGTTTGACAAGCACAGATGTCAGAAAGAAAAAATTTATTTAAAGCAATAGCGATACGATGACAACACGAAACAAAAGTAACTCATTATGTAATTTGTTATTGTGTAATTATGTATCGGCTGCACACATACCGCATTTGTTTTAGCGAAGTATGAGCACTACACACTATAACATTCTTCGAAGTGCACTTGACCAACATGCCCATGACGGTCTGCATCGACTAATTACTCTTGATTACTAAGTAGAAAAGTAAACTGAATGTAAGATTTGTAATGGCTACATTTCATGTTATGACAATTACATCTTTTCTATCTGTTCAACTTTCTGCTATTTATTTACCTGCTCTTAGTTAATTTATTGTTATTATTGTTGTTATACATAGCTACTTTCTGAATGCGAGAAAATGGAGTTGTATAAGGTAACTGATTATTTATATTTAATTAAGTATAAATAATCATTGAGATTAAGAAAATATTAATTAAGCAAAAAAGTTTTTTTTTCCTTACTCTTTTTTTTATATCCGTAAAAATAGTTACAGCTTTATTTGTCAGCTTGCAATAAGCTAGCACTACTAAAATTATAATAGTAAGTACGCAAGTTTAAATAGAAAACATACATTGTTTTTCTATAATTATTCTTCTTTTGTAAAAAAGGTATTTATAAAATAGAGTGAACAATATGCAAGCAGTGCTAACGCAAATTCACCGTGCCAACATGAAGGCATTACTACTCAGTCGAATGAATTTGATTCTTGTAGGACTTGATGGTATTGCAATGCTTATGTTTATCATTACCTGGGCTATTTAGGTGAAAAAAGAAGGTGGTGGGTTGTTGGCTCGGTATGGTGCGTGTATTATTGCATTTATTTTTCTTGCGGTTTGTATGGCGCTCTCTATAATGGTGCAAACAATGCAGCCTAAACTGTCCCTTTTTTACGCACATGAGGTGTTTGCCGTGTTGACCTTAATTTTGATTTCCATTGCGATGGGCATGAATAACGTCGTGGTCGATTTGTGTAATCGTAAACAACAACTAGGTAACACACACTGTGGTTCACACGTTGCGTAGACGGTGGCGTATGTGATTGTCATCATCACCACGATGATTACCTTTGCCTCCACTCAGCAGCGCATTGTGACGTTTATTGACAAGGGCATTCTTGACGGAATCAAAGGACGCTCTAACGGTGGGGTGACACAGCTGGCGTAATTACCATTATGTTAATACTGATACTTTATTTTATTTTGTCAAATAACGGAAAAAAAAAGTTCATACATATTTTTATTTTGTACCTTACATGAATAAAAAACACAAGCCAAAAAAGTTTTTTTGTGTGGTCACAACATTTTATATAACTTAACTAATTTCTATTTTTTTTTCCATTCTATATTGATAATTATTATATGCTGTGAACAACCTTGTATATGTGTGATACATCTAATATGTGTATGCAGTTTAGAGAGGTTGATTGTTATGATTGCGTACATTAATTATTTTCATTTTTTCTGTATTATCAGTCTAAGCTAAATTTATATATCTATGAAGAAAAACAAAGTCATGAACTTATAAAGTAGTGCTGTTTTTTTCATTGTCTTTTTGCAGTACGCTAAATAATTTGCCTATTTTTAAAAAAAATTTGGTCGATTGTATTTATATTGCGAATTTGCAAAACTTAGTTTTAAATTCTTTATTTCATATATTATTACTGTTTTGCGTTGTTATTTGCCTTGCCTATACACATTTAGATGATGCTATTCTTTTTTTGTTGTGATTGTGATTATGCAGTAAAGAGAAACTGTAACAGTGAATGTAGTGTTATTGAATGAAATTAGTGTATTTCTTCGTATTAGCTTTACAATAGTTGTAATTATCATCACAAAAAATAATCTCGTACTACTTCTATCTTTGAGATAAACATGTCAATAATGTTTTATAATAAGTATATAAATTTTGTTAAACAAATGGACTTGTCGTGTTTGTTGACATTTACTTTTGTTATTGCAGAAATACGTTTTGTCACCACATTTTCTTTTTTCTTTTTTTTTTTCACAATACTTCAGCATAATATATTTATTATAAAGTGTGTGAGTTTTACTCAAGATATTGCATCAATATGGGATCACCTTTATATTAGGCACCAGTGGAAGAAACGACGTTCATGCTTTGCAAGCCTGATGTTAGTCATTTACATTTGTAGATACTGCAGTAAGTAATTGACAATGGCTTTCAGGTTCAAGCTAAAAATTTTAGAATTACACCGATGGTGGCTGCCATCATCGCAAGTCATTTCCCGAGTGTGCAAAAACGCAAAGCCGCTGACATTGCAGCCGGCAGACTAAAGCAATCAACAGCCAATACAAACAATAGTAGTAATGCTGTTAATAACAAAAATAACAATTCACTTGATGGTTAATTTGCATTCTTGAAATGAAGCAGCAATCCGTAACTGTAAAGGTAATCACAACGGACACGTAAAGGGAAAGACACATGACGATGAGATAGACGAAATAAAAAATACGATTTTACTTGTAGAACAAATAATGATGATAGTAACGATGATAACGTGGGTTGGCAAATTGTGTAGACGCATCGAAAACGCGAAGACGCTCATCGTGATTTGTACAATACGATTTGCAACTCTACGCGTTTTCCAGGACATGACTTGACACAGCACATTACAAATGAAAACGATAGCAATTCTATCAAAAATAGCAACAATGGTAATAGTGAAAAAGATGATGAATGTAATTGTAGTAATAACAATACAAACAAAAACGATAATGAATATAAATAAGTGGCAAATAGTATAATAGATAATTGTGCTGCATCATCTAAAAATTTGAATAAAAATAATTTATTAGTATCGTCATCGTCTACAACAAATAATATGTCCTCCACACGTCGTCTGTCTCAAATTCATTCGTTGCACGAATCACGTGACGAGAAATGACGGCGATTACATGAACCACATGCCTCACTCCCTTTACCGCATTCATCTTCGTTACCCAATAGCACATTAACAAACTCATCCTACTGAAACAACACACTATTTGATGCCAATAAGGTGTAGAGTATGTTGTACGAGTAACTACTCGCCTAGCATGTCAATTTCCTCTCCTGTAGTGGGACCTGTATGGCTGTCATGTTGACGGGTGCCAATGCTATTGAACGACTTTTGTAGTTGGTCGGACCATAAGACCCACACGACGCACTACGACTCGCTCCACATTCACTTCACGCACGAGTTGGAGTAGACTTGATGAAAAATGGAGTCTACGCCTCCGGCAGTGTTAATGAGGCGGCAGTGTGTATTGAGGCTGTCTTTGGTTACGCCTCTCCTTTTGCAGATCAGCTGAAAGTAATAGATGCCGATTACGTGGCATCAAGCCAACATCAAAGTGCTACTATTGGTACTACAAATAGTGTAAATACTAATAATATTAATGGTGGTAATAAAGGAAATGTATTTATGGATTGTTTTGCAAAGCGATGGGGCAAGCGAGTTGAACATACCATATATGACGTCTTTGCCTATCCACCATCAAGTATCTTGCACCTGCCCAAGCATACGGCAAACATTACACTGGACCATTCTTCCTTTGGTGCGTATAATAACAACGACAACAACAATAACCATAATAATAATTATAATATGACTGCACGTAATAGTCTGATGCCTGTGAAGCTTTCTTCGATGATGCCTCACCCGTCTAACTGCCCTCCTGCATTACGTTTGTCGTATTATTTGGAATAAGACGCCGTTCGTTCCTTTTGCGATGATGATCAGTGAATTGGTTTACCTCAGACCAATCCTGGCATGTTAGCATCTTCCACTTCACCGTCAACATTATCACCACGCAATAATAATAATAATAATAATAATAATACCAAAAAATGTAAAAATAATAACTTCACTGATAGTAAACACCGGCAAGTGAAAACTACTTTTATCACCGATGCAGCATAAATGGAAAATATGAACAGTAACAAATCAAATGACGTGAAGTTAATTGACATGAGTGAAGGTGTTGGTGGTGGTAACAATATCAATATCAATAGTAACATTAATAGTAAAGTTGATAACTCTAGTTATATTATGTAAGGCAGCACTACAAACAATGTAAGTGAAAGATCACCAAGAGCCAATGTCAGCTTTGTGACTACGAAAGATAAAAGCAAAACATGAAGCACCAGGCCTCGTTCTCCATTTCCTAACACAGCCACGAATAGTGCAAATGCAAACCATAATTTACCATTGTTAACATCAACATCATCATCATTTACAGCAGCAACAACGGACACCCAATTGCCTCGTAGAGTGTTACTGAGTGATGATGAATTGTCCATTGCACGAAGTGAAATTACCAAAATTAAACGTGAGTTGGGGCTTCAAGCCAAAGTGTTACACGCTCGAGAGATGGATTACTTGCTACGATAACACGCACTACGTCGTCCCATGTAGAAATATGTTGAATAAAGTAAACCTCTGGCTACTACCCTTGCTATCAACCCTGCTCAGGCTAACTCTTCTCTTCACAACAGCTCAAAGAACAACAACAAATTTACAAGTGGCAAATAAATTATTGTGAACAGCACGTAGAACAAGAAAAACAAAAAAAGTGAAAATTTTAGTTTGACCTATGCCACACTACGACAGCCATTTGGCAATGCATTGAAATTGGTAAATAAAACATTGACATATCCTTCATAGCACAGTAACGCCTCACCTACTCGTTCTACAATTGTACCTCGTTCGCCCATGAAAGCATCTAACAAAACAAGCAGCAAAGATTATAGCAGTAGTATGAACAATAACAATAATAGTAACAAAAAAAATCACCTTTCATGACAATAAGTGTACTAATAAGAAAAGCATCAACCGTCTACACGGCTAGGCTCGCACTCGATGTTAAACTCATGAAATGAACTCAATGAATTAGCAACAGAAGTTCCATAAAAGACACCTAATGTGGTACTAGTTCAGCCGTCTATAGTACTATAGGGATAAAGTAATATAAGTGCAACTTGTTTATATGGTAATAAAGATCGTAGTCGATGTTTACAAACTTAATCTGCATGGTTGCGGTAAAAGTACAAAACGGCAACGACACTCGCGACAAGTAAAGCACTTTACGCCAAATAACCATATGAGTTTAACAGGTAAATGGAAATAAGCTAGCAAAGCGATAATAGCAACAGTGATATGTCAAAATATTCATGTAATAATGGGCAGCTTTCTCCGTCAGTCTCACCTGTTTCATCAAACACTTTTCATAATAATGATAAAAGTAAAATGTCATTTTTGTAATTAGCTCCTTTACGTCCATTTAAGTTTAGGCCTTCTCCTGTAATTGATGCAACAAATGCTAATGATCTCATTTACAGTGAAGAAGCAAGACTGTCACTTTTTCATTCACTAGCGCAAAGACCTTATAGTAATAGTAAAAACAATGATGATGTAGAAGAATGTAATAATACAGTATCAAAGCATGCTATTATTACCATGATCAAACAATCCCCGATACTGCACCCTGCCCTGATGACATCTTCCTCAGCTTCGTCAATGGATGATGCGGTTGGTTGCTATGTGAATGATATGATGAACAGTGATGATGAATGTAACTACAATGCATTTGTTATACTTCTTTTGCGTTTACTGAAAAAGTAAAATACAGATTCTGTTTCTAATTAAGTATATACAAAGTAACGTAAAATAATATGTAAATTCATTTTTTAATATAGTTATACTTGTTCTTCTTGTCTCATGTACATAATTTACTGATTATAAACTTTTATACTATTTGTTTGTTTTTGTCTTTCTACAATTTTACCGTCATGTTATTATTAGTTTTGATGTAATAACTGAGTTTTTTTCCTCACTATTGTTGTTATGACAACCACAGTGAAAATATTTGAAAGCTATGTAAATTATTAATATGTAATTTCTTTTTACCAGTACATTAAATCTATCAATAAATATGGGTTTTTCTCGCTTTTATTAACTCGTTATTGTAATTGTGATGTTATCATAATAATTTTTTTAGTTAAAAGACTTTGTCATTTTTTTCATCTGCCTGTTTATTGCGTTTTTTCTGTTGTTTTCATCTTTGTACTTACACTAACAAACTCATATATAAAGATTTTACAGCATCTATAAATTCGTTTCTCTTTTTTACATAATTTGTTTGCTTTCTTTTATATTTTAAGAGTAATAAATAAATATTTTTTTTGGTTCTAATACTTTGTTTTCTTATTTTGCTTTGCGTAGTGGGTTTTTTGCAAAACAAAAACTAAACCGGTAAAGTTAAAGTATTTAGACAAATTACTTTTACGAACTAGAGTCATTAAACTAGTTTAGGTAAACTTCAAGTAAATCAAGTCGACCATCTTTTCACGTATTCACCATCCTATCTTATTTACCAATATTATATATATATTGATATATTGTGGTCATCAGAAGTTTCAAGTTTAATATAGTACGTATCACAGTAAAACAGAAATCAAGATCACATAAAACACTATTTGTTTGACTTTAGCACTAGTCAAATACTCCTCTCATCTTTATTCTATTTCAAAACATACTTGCTGTTTTTGTTTCTTGGTAGATAGTCGTATACCGCTCTTTGTTGTTGTTGTTGCTTTGCACTAACCATAAATTAATCATATATTTTTTCTGTGTGTGTGTGCTTGAAACTGTAGTGTGTGTCTGTGTGAGAGTGATTATCTTGCCTTTCCCTTTCATTTTTTTTAAAAACAAGTTTAACTGTACTACCACAGATAAAACTTATTTATTAATTACCTCATACAACTACAATCATCAAACGTTTTGCTGTGATCACACTAGATCACATCACAAGTTGTAACAATCACTAGAAGCAAATTAAGTTAAAATATAAATACAAAGTTTTATTCGCATTTGTGTAAATCGTTCTCTTCATTATTAGACAATGAACAGTAATTACACCTTGCCACCACGCACCGAGTCTGCCCCACTTCAGCGGCTCAACGTGCCTCATCGCGGTGGTGGTGGTGGTAATATGAGCAACAACAATAACAATGCACCACCAAACTCCGGATCAGGAGGTGGTAATGGACCTCATTCAATGAGAAACAACAGTAGTAATAATAATAATAACATGCCGATGGGTAACATGTAGTATCGTTCAGGCCCTAATATAGGAATGGGTGGTGGTGGTGGTGGTAGTAGACCAGGTATGGGTGGGCGTAATAATTTTTTCACCCGTGCCGCTCCGTCTCACTCACACATGCACTCTCATGCTCACTCCCATGGTCACCCACCTCCACCTCCGCCTCACCCTCATTCCAATCCACAACGCTCTCACATACTTCACCCACACTCGCATTCCAATTCCTCCTCTACTGCTTCGTCTAATGCCAATTTAAACAACCTGCCTCCACCACCGCTGCCGCCTCCGCCGCCTCCGCCTCCACCACCACACTCACACTCACACTCACACTCACACTCGCACAATTCACTGCCTCCACCTCCGTTACCGTTTCCTCCACCTCCGCTGCCGCCTCCTCCACCGCCTCCGCCGTTTACCTCGTCGCCGAACAGTAAAAATGCCAACATGAGAAGCTCCCCATCACGTCATTCCTCACTCTCGTCTCCGTCCTCGTCACCGCTGCCGCAACCACCACAGCCTCTCACCGCACAACGCTCATCGTCGTCGTCGTCGACATCCTTTGTGACTACTAACGCCAACTCAGCAACAGAGAAAGTTGCAAAGAAAAGCGACACTATAGAATCTACAGACAAAGACAAGACTGACGATGGGGCACCTATTGAAAAGAAAACTGACAAGGATAGCACTACAAGTACCAAAAAATAAACTGAAGCTTCTGCTCTAGCTAATTCTGCTACAAACAATACAGAGAAAGATTAGAAAATGAAAGATGCCAATTCACACTTACCAACGTAGCCGTCAACGGTTGGTGCAGGTGTGGATGAAAATAAAATAGCCAATGGCAATATCAGTCCAGCATAGAAGAATTAACAACAAAAAGATGAACAACAATAACTACAACAACATTAGTCATAAAAGTAACTATTGAAGAAAAAGCATGTGCATGAATAGGTGAAGTAGTAGTCATAGACAAAACAAAATGGAGAGGTGAAAGATAAATCTGCTGCTACTGCTGCTGCTGTCTCTACTGAAGTGGAATACTTACCTTCTCCTCGTAGCATTGAGGTGAGCACTGCAGATAACAAGACGCATAATAAAGATAATATTACTATTCAGCATAACAAAGATAAAGATGAAAAAGAAGACAATAATCATGATGTTGCTGATGGTGAAAGTGGTGTGAAGGAGTAGAAGTAGAAGAGCACGGAAGCGGTATCTACAGCATCTGCCATTTCACACTCGTACACTCAACACGCTGACAGTAAAGGCAGTCTTTACAGTCCTGAAAGGCAAAACGACAACAGTGTCTGCAAAGGTGACATGGCCAAACACAACAGCAACGATGAACTGGACGAGATAAATAATGACAAAAAAGCTAAAACAACAAGTGTAAATGATTCTAGTCCGTAGCCGTCATAAGTTGTTACGAGTGAATAAGATTCAAAATAGGTAAGTGCAATGTAAGCCATGGACGATTTCTACCCTGACGATTACATCTACCCTATCGCGTAATTCTTGAAATTTCGTAGTTGCACCTAACCGGTGGCGTAGGCTATTGACAAATACGCCAATATATGCTGAAAAAAAATGCCAGAGCTCATGGCCGCTCTGCCGTAAAGCTCATTGCGTGACAAGTTGTTCAAAGACACCACCGTCTCCATGCCATCTAAAATATTAACTCATCGTAAGTTGAAAAATGAGGTGCTTGGTATCTTGGGCAAAGTTACGTAGAAAAATTTAGAAATCATGAAGAAAGAGTTGACCAACTTGCCCATTCGTCAATCCTCGCAGCAGGATATTCGTGATGTGATTAATGAGTTTTTCAAGAAATCCATTCGCCCCACTGATAAAGAGTTTGCCCCTTTGTATGTCAAGTTACTGGCCCATTTGATTGCCAGCATTGGCGAAGGCGAACCAGCAGGTAAGATGATTCGAAGTTAAATCATCAATCAGTGTAAAGAGACACTGGTCAACGCAGATACGATGGCCAAAGAGCTGGAGTAAAAATCTGCCACCGTCTCGCAAGACGAGGCCGATGAGCAGCGACAGTAATTCACCGATAAGCAAATCTCAAATGTCTGCTTTTTGGGCCTACTCTTCAAAAATCGTCTAGTCATGTAGAAAGTCATCTTGTCTGTGTTAGATCACTTACTCTTTGGGGATGGCAAGCGACGTCATGTACCACCCGATTACTGTATTGTGCCCTTTATCAAGCTATTACAGATGTGTGGTCCACACATGTCTAAAAAATTTGAGTAGGATCACTATCACCGCTATCGTACTGCGATGGAATAGCTGAGTCGAACCTACAGCATCGCCCGTATTCGGTTCTTACTGATGAATTTTTTAGAAACCATTGACAACAACTGGCAACCTGTGCATGGGCCAGAAGCACATAGACGGTCCAACCGCAAGGCGCTATAGACCGAGTAAAACCGACACCGTCAAAGTCAATTGGGACATACTAATAACAATAATAACAATATGGATCAAATGGGTGGAATGAATAACAGCAGTAGTGTAAATAATTTACATGACATGCCCTATGGCAGCACGAGCTCACCGACTTCACTTGGGGCAACAAATATGATGCATGCTCGCCATGGCCGGTTAGCTGGATTGAATACTTCTTCTAATAGTAGTAATGCCTATCACTCATACCCGTATAATAATAATAATAATAGTAATAATAATGCCAATGTACAGCATGCCTCGTCCTCCTCGCACGTAGGCACCTTTCCGTCTTCGGCCTCGTAGCCGTCTTTCCAGTCTCACTCGCAACACGGCAGTGTGTCCAGGGGCTGGTCGCAGCACTCACCACAGTCCAACGTTCCGTATTCTCCATCCTCCTTTGTAGCCCACGCAGCACAATCACCAATGGAGTAGTCCCGTTCCAAGTTGCCCGATAAGGAGTAATTCTGACGCGTCATGGATGACTACTTTGCCACCAATGAAACGGATGAGATTGTCAAACGACTTGGTGCGATTCCAACCCAGACGCTAATCTCGTACTGCTCTCAGTTAATGGGACGGTACATTACGACGTACAAGTACAACAATGAACGGGTTCGATTAGGAGAGTTGTTTGAGGCAATTGTGCAGCAGAACATTTTACGTGCCGAACAAGTCCGTGAGGCGTTGCTGAAACACGTTCAGTTGGCCATTGATGAGGATTTGTTTAGTGATTACCCCAAATACTTTGCACACTGGGCTACGGTGATCAAGCATGGCAAGAAAGTTTTCCCGCTTTCACTGCACAACACGCTTCTGTAAATGTTAATTGACAAGAATGTAAGCCGAAATGAGATTGTACGCATGATATAAAGTGTACATCACTCGTTAGAGGATAATGGGGTAGGTTACTTCAACACCAAAGTAACCACCTCCAGTAGCAATAACAATAATAATAATAATAATAACAACAATAATAACAATGAAACAGGAAATAACAATGGAAGTGGTTCAGCGGGAAATAATAACACCACATCGCCTTCACCATTGTCGTCGTCGTCTCCTTCACCCAATACCAATGGCACTAATTCTACAAACAATACTAGTGGAAATAATGGAAACAATAACAAGAGTGAAGTGCGATAATACCGTTCAAATGATCGTTTTCGTGTTTTACAGGCACTCCTACACTATCCACAGTCGTTGCAAAATGAGTAGTACAACGTGGATGATGAAGGAATATTGTATGATGTGCGATAGTGCGATTTGTAGGTCAAGTTGTTTCTACAGTTGTGTGACACCTATGACGAGGATTGCTACAAGTCTGCGATGCAGAGTGTCATGTAGGATTTGAAAAAATCGAACTTGGCGGCGTACTCACTCATCTCCGCCTACTTCACGTTTGTCCGGTTTGATGTTTAGACACTGTGCACCAAATCCAAATAGTTATTGAAAAAACTGCTCAGCATGCGTCCGCCATCGTCACTTTTTGAGTAGGTCTACGTGCAGTGGAAGAACTTGTAGTGTCCATAGGTGTATTTTTTCGCGTTTATCAAGAAATCCATGTCGTTAATGAGCACCACCAAGGCAGAACACGTGTAGCGATTGAAAGAAAAGCTGAAGAGTGAGTATCATGAATTAGAGTTAGTAGCCAATTTAGACAAGTACATCAAGGAAGGTGCAAAGTAAAGCATCGCGAAGAGTGCAAAGTAAAATAAAACTAAAATAAATATATAAATAAAAATATATATTGACTTAAAAGAAATTGATTAAAATGAAAAACTTCTGAATATTTATTTTTTGTTTTGTAGACAATAAAGTTGTAAAAATTAATATTAATATATATATAGTGTAAAAAATGTATAAAACTATATTTCTTGTATTTACTAATCCAATTAATCTTTTTTCCCCCGATCATAAAGTATAGTGAAGTGAAAAAACTAGTAGCAATAGTTATAATGACGATGATAATGATGATGACGATGATGATGGCGAAAATTTAAAAAAAAATACTTCGATTCGTACTTCAAATTTCAAGGCTACTATCAACTCTTTATTAACGTAAGGCGCTAGAAAATGATATGTATGATTTATCTTTTTGTGAAGAAGTAAACAAACAAACAAATACTTGTACAAAAATGTAGTTGACAGTGAGAGATGTAAAATAAAGAAATTCCATTATGCATGACACATTTTATGGTCAGTGCATTCATCGTTTAGAGAACGAATAACGCAAAATAAGATATTTGCTAAAATTGTTGCTACTACTGTTGTTATCATTAATGCATTGCTGATAAATTCGACTGTGTACTTGTTTATCAAAGAATTCCCGTAAGTGTAGCAAGGTTTCGTAATCAAATAGTGTCAACTAATTACTAATAAACATTTTATTTGTATCTTTATTGTTTTAGTTTCGCTATTATTTTTTTCCCCATCCTTTTCGAGATGTGTTAGCATACAGTATTATAGAATTATGCTCACGTATGATTGATTATCAAACAAAAAATAATTTGTAGTGTAAAGTAAAAATGCAAAGAGCATTTCACCCTTACAATGACGAAGAAATCAGTGAACAAAAAGAAAGAGAGATAAAGTATATAATATGCTTACTATGCATTGTCATACTCTTAGCGTCTTGCTTGTAAGTACGCACGCACACACACACAGATAGTTTATAATCAAATACATACAAATGCGCATATAGATATATAACATATTTATTATCTTCTATTTTCTTTGCTTATTTTTCATATGATTATTTTTGTTGTATTACCATACAAGTTTGTAGAAGTCAGAGTGCACACGCAATGTTTTGTGCTTGAAAGATGAGATGATGTTATTATAATTACTTATTATTGTTTTTCTCCAATTTTATGATAATAATACTGATGATCATATTAATGACCTTTGGTTGTGTATATAATTACTCGTATTGCAATACGGCTGTGTGTATGTTGGTTTGCATAACAATATATTGGTATAGTGAAAAGAAAACACTTTGTAACCACAGTGTCAACGATAGCGTTGTATAATCAAATACAAATAGTTACAACAAGTCAAGTTATAACACTTCAGTGAAAATAAAATATATTTATTATGAAAAGTTGACTATTGCCTGTTATTAGTGTGCCAACGGTGTTGCGAAAAAGCAACTTAGAAAGCATGTTTCATTGTTTTAACATTTTGAGTTGATGCTTGTGACATATTAGGTGTTTTTTGCTGATTAATTATTCGAGTTGTTGTTTAAT
Source organism: Blastocrithidia nonstop (assembly GCA_028554745.1). Lineage (NCBI taxonomy): Eukaryota > Euglenozoa > Kinetoplastea > Trypanosomatida > Trypanosomatidae > Blastocrithidia > Blastocrithidia nonstop. The sequence goes on from JAQOTN010000042.1 coordinate 85,470, forward strand.
ATCTTTGTTTACTTTTTTTTTATTTTATAGAATCAATTAATATTATATTTTTTCGTTATGTTTGTGTGTGTTCATCATATGTGAGTGTAAATCCTATTCTCGTCTCCTTATTCGTCTATTCAATAATTTTTATTTATATTTATTATCATTCCTACTCAATTTTACATATGCTTTTTCTGTACTAATGTTAACACCAAATAACTGTTAACAACACATTTTATTTTTACTGTTGATTTCATATAAAATCCATAAAAGCAATTAAAAACTTTTTTTTTCTTTTATAACAATAACGTTAACTATAACAAAATTTATAAAGACTATACATGTTATAATCACGTAAAATTGTTACGTTACTTCATTGTAGTAAATTATGTTGATTATTGTAATGAAAATGTGTACTTATAGTCTTTGTTTGTCTTATAAATTTTAATTTTTTTGGTTGTTTCAAAAAAAATATGTTTTACTTTATAAAAAAAATTTCTTAAATGAATTACGAAAAGTTGACATATGTATAATTAGATGGCATCCGACCATGTTAATGACTTATTGCTATGAGGTCGATAAAAACTCTTGCAATAACAACTCAAAATTTTAACGCAACAAAATGCACTGTCAACATAAAGACATAGATAACGGTTGTACTACTAATAATAATAACAGATTATGAAAAGAAATTAGCGTTGTACATTATCGTAAATGATTAGCGAAGGTGAAAATCTGATTTTGGCAGCATTAGATGCTATAATGTAGGCTTCAATGGCGATGAAACGTCAAAGCTCAAGTAAAGCACAGTAGCAGTCGACTCTTTGCAAAATTTAATAATCTATACAGTAGTGTGAGATATAGATAATAAAAGCGCGCATTTTACTCAAACAATCCAAGGACGCAACGCACTAATTACGTGCTTTGCTGCATTATTAAAGAACTTTTGTGTGCTCAAAATTAAAAAGTTATAATATTTATAAATAAATTTTCTGTTGATGTGGAATTTTAAAGTCGATCAAATAGATTTGAATGAGTGTATAATTTTATTGCAAATAATAATATTTAGTTAATATATTAGAACCTGAAGTTAAGATACTGTTATCTTTCTTGAATTTTATTATTTTTATTTATATTCTCTACACAAACGATTAATTATTTACTTCAAATTGTTTAATTTATAGATATTTTTTTCAAAGCACAACTGATGTATCACCTACACCTTGTTGACGAAAGTGATACGTTTTGATTGACATCAAGGGTGAATGCCGCTTCACTGTTTGCCCATTTTGCGTTTCGGTGCGATCACTTAGGCAATCACATTGTTCTCAGTGCAAGTGTTCTAGATAACAAAACATAATAAAATAAAAATGCTAGTAATGATAATGTTGATGTGGACAATAAATTTAATGAGCAGAGCACAATGTCATTGCTAGAAACTCTCGTACGAGGTGAGTTTGATAAACCCAAACATGGCAATAGCCATAAGAATAAAATGTGTGATGGCAATGTAAATGGTAATTATAATAATAGTAATGATGACGATGAGTGTAGTAGTATTGATAGCACTTTGTCTGAAGACGACAATGAAGAAGAACGAAAACGAAAAGCGTTAATGAGCAAATTACCCTTTCAGTCCAATGCAATTAATCACTACGCCATTTACTCGTATGGACACTTTCATTCTAGTTTTGCAATGGCAGAGGCAACGCTTCGAAAGATTTGCACGAATACAAACACAAATTTGTTAGCACCATTACGCTAACAGGAATAGCAACAGGATGAAGAAGATAATCATTATAAAAAAATGGTTGCTCCATATTTTGACTTTATTGTTGCCACATCGCGTCTTGCATTTGACCAGCTTGTTTTGTACTATAACTTTTATGCTTGTGACAGTAATCATAAATGACAAAACTATAATTATTCATCTTCACATGAGGCAAAGGCGCCAAACATGCACTGCGATAATGACAAGTTCATGTTGATTGATAAGCCAATATGCATCTTGTATATTCAGAACAACAATACAGTGAAAAGCAATAGCAAACGTGTGGGAGATGATACAAGTACATTGAATGCGTGTTGTCTGCTGCAACGTTTTATTGAGAATCTTATAGCAATGGATAATGTTGAAAGTAATAATAATATAAACACTACAAATACGACAAATTCTAACAAAAATAAATTACATGGCAAATGACAGTGAGTTGAGCGAGTAGATAATGTGGTGGCATTCTTTGCACATGAGTATGGAGTGCAAGTGCTATTCTCACTCGTCAATATCTAAAAAAGAATATAATATATAAATAAATTTACACCATAAATAAATATAAATGTGCCAAAGCAAGTATAATATGTAACAGTTTAATTTTGAAGAAATAGATTAGTTCGTATATTATTATACTATTTCGATAAGGTTTATGTATTGTTATTATTATATTTGCTAAACAAAGAGCAATTATTTTAAATACATGTAAAGATTATTACTTTATGATATAAAATACTCTATGCTAGTTGTGTGTTTTCATCTGATCACCTTTCATCTCTTTGATATAACTTTCATTGTAATTAGTAAAGTACAATTCCATTTTGCTTATTAATCATTTGTCTTTTTTTTTTTTGCAAATGTTGCACACATCTTATGTTTTGTGCCATTCGATGAGTATATCAAACGCATGCCGTGTTATGAAGTTCAAACACCCACCGTTGACACAGCATGAGGTGAAAAAACGTTTTATCGAACTTGTCAAGTGTGTACACCCTGACACACTGCACTCTACCCAGTCCACGTCAACTACCATCACATCTGTTGCAAGCACAAATAACAATAATAGTAATAGTAATGGTAAAACTACGACAGAATAGAAAAAACAGTATGATGCACATGCGCAAATGATCGCACTTACATAGGCGTACAAGACACTAAAATAATTTACGGCAAACAGAAGACACTCTGTTAATTATAATATCGGTAATGATAATAATTGTTCTATTAGTGTTAACAATTCAAACAATAGAACAAAACAAGATTTCGAGTCAATATTATAACGAGACGAAAGCAACACGGCATCATCATTTGTAAAGCGTTACAATAGTGCCTAGTCAACACAAAAGATTCACTTGCCATGACAAAAGAAACGCAGAATGATAAATTATAATGTATAGCCAGCATATCAAACAAATAATCTTATTGATGATGTATCATGACATGAATATTTGCACAGTCACACATTGTGAAAGTAGATGCAAAACAAAGAAAAACAATAGCAGCAATCTACTCTGCAAACGTCAAGGATTGCATCATGACATGACAATTGTGTGCACATGAGCAAAAAATTTGCAGTGTACATTTTTTGTTATGCATTGTATTGTAGAAACAAATGCAAAGTTGTTTGTAGTGTTACACGGCTGCAGCGTTGATGTGGTGCTTTTTTACACTACATCATTACAGGCCATTAAAAATTTTTATTTACCTTGTATACTAAATAGCGTAATGCACTCTTTTAATTAATTATTTCAAAGTACGTATATAACTCAAATCCACTATTTCGTTGAATGCTCCTTTTTTCTAACAACAACTATTAATTTGTGATTATAATAAAATTATTTGATTTTAATTAAACTTTGTTGACACTTATTTAGTTAATGAATTAAAAATTATCTCATTGATATTTTTCTATTTTAATTAATACTTATCATAACTTAAGAAACAATAAAGAAAGTAAAAAACCGCATATTAGAACGTATAATAAAAAACAGTGTATAAAGAAAGAAAAAACAACACATAATGACAAGCAAAGAAGGAAGTATGTTACCGCGTTAATTGATTGTTTGACTGCAGTCTTTGCACCTCTCACACCACATCAAACACCCTAAGCGTGATTTGAGTAACGGTTTCATTATTGCACAAATTTGTCATTACTACTGAGGATCTAATGTAATTTCGTTGCATAGCTTTACGAATGGTTGCGGCTTGGCAAATAAGCAGAGCAACTGAAGTGTGCTGCGTAAGGCGTTTGCAAAGCAGAATATTCCACTCAGTGAGTAAATGATTAATGGTATGATTTCTTGTAAAGACAAGTACGCCTAATGCTTCTTGGGTCAGCTGTACACAATCTTGACAGGCAAAGAACTGAAGCAGCAACAGCGACAGCAGTAATCGCAATAATTGTAAACACAAAATAAATAAGTTGTATTGAACTCTAACCTGCAAGATAAATCTTGTAAAACATCAATAAATGCAAATCACACTGGTGCAACGCAAATTAAGGGCAGTAACGGTAATTACGGTACGTAGAATAAAATACAAGTGTACAATTAATCAGATAATGTGAATGATACAAATAATCATAGCAACAATAACAAGTAAACTTTGAATTAGATAGAGCTTAGACAATAAATGACTACGCTGCAAACACATTCTACTGCTGTGTAATACATTTCTCGTGTCATTAGTCTGACATTGCAGAAATAAATTTATCAGATAGACAACTTAAATGCATGCAGCAAAACTGATAAAAATATTGATGCTTATTTATTTGAAGAATAAAATGCTGAATTTGTCAAGCTACTAAGTGAAAGTGCTAATGTTTATAATCGGGGTATCAATGACAACAACAAAAACAATGATGTTAGTAGTATTGATCAACAATGTAATAAATATAAAAGCATGCAATTTATTTCACATTTCATTCATTGTGCATAAAGACAATAAGTGCATTAGTATAGTGGTGCAGCGCACCATAAGACTTAGGATAATGAAAACAGTCCTAAGTTTGCTGTAATGAATGCTGTGTGAAGTGCATTACATGCTCGCTTGCCGTTAATAGTCTAACACTATATCGTTCAAAGTGAAATGAATGTGATTGACTTGATAGAAACGTTTCTCTTTGTGCAAAAGGAGGCTTGTGCAAATACGCAAATAAATGATCATGATTTAAGTGTAGTAGCACCGTTAACATTATGTGATCGATCTTTCACATTTATTCATGCTTTATTGTCGCTATGAAATGATAGCAACCCACACGCATGCTTCAACTTTTGCGTTCAGCACCTTCTCACATTACCCTCGTTGCTCTATATAATAAAGTACAACACAAACTACAATATTGCACATAAACTTAGTTTTATTTTGTGTGCAATGTTGACCTCACGAAGCTTGACACTGGCTAATCGGCAAGTGCAGCAAATGTGTACGATGATAAAACATTACATTTTCAACATATATAAATATTATTACACAAAACACGAACAGAAGATAAATGATGATAATATTGTGTGTACAAATGTTATGATAGACTTGTCAAAAATACATTATAGCAATAATGTCAATGCAGGAAAGAATGGTTATACACAATAAGACAAGACACAAGCATACCTACTAATTATGCAAACACTTTTTGTACAAGTTGTCAAGCGATACGCTTTAGACAGTAACATGCAAAATAAAACTAAATGATGCAACAATAATGATAATGGTGATAGCAGACACATTTATAGTGGTCTAATGAAGACAAGAAGCCCGTTGGTGAATAGAGCAAGTATAACAAGTGTAGAAAGCATTAGTGATTTAAAAGAATAGTACAATGTACTTACTAATAATAAATAAAAGTATAAGTATAATTAAGCAAACACTTCTTATCATGATCAATCACGTCAAATGTTACACTTCTTTGTGTAGAGCTTATTTTCTTTGATTGATTAGTCTGTGCACAGCGAAAATGCATAATTGTAACTTTTAGCAACATCGGTAGCGGTAAGTTTGATCAAGCATGCCTCATCGGTGCTTTCCTTGAGTTTTATCAATACTTTATTATTACCACTATTCTTTTCTGACAAATGCTTTAGTGTTATTGATCTTCAAAACGAAAGTTAAGAAGTAATAATTACAAATTCTATTACGTGAATTGATGTAATGAAAGTCATGCTCGCTCGTTGTCTCTGACAACGATTTGCTCGCTTCGATTACTTTACGAAAGAAAATAGTAAACAATACAACACAAACACTTACAACAACAACAACAACAAGTAATAACAACATGACAAAGATAAAGTATAGCTACCGTACATTCGAAATGTCCTGTTGCATGTGTTGCACTAGTACAGTTGTCGTTTACTGTGAAGTTTCTCTACGATGAATGAAACTCAATAATCAACAAAGATGCTAAATTTACACAATGCAATGGCGTACGAGTTGGCTATATGCCTTAATTATTTACCGCAGTAATGTACATCGACTATAAATAGTAACAGTAACGATAATTACGGCAATATATAGAAAAAAACTTTCCAGAATAAATAAAATAATACTAATAATGAAGAAAAAGAGAAATCTAATATTAAAAATGATTTACAGTGTAACGCGTACAGTGTAGCATTATTCATCGCACAGTCTTTGCTACACTACTACAAAGCGAACAAAACGCTTGACACATTACTTACTAATGTCGACAACATTAACACTTACACTGACAATAAAAGTAATAATGATTATTAATAGTAGAAGTGTACACAACAAATATAAAATAAATCAAATCGATAAAACGAAAGATACATAAATAGTGAAGGAGAGTGTAATTTGCTACCACCTGCAATGCATCACTGTAATGTCTTTTCCTGTTCATCATCGTTACTATTTACCAAAGCATTGTTTGGTTTATACCCCAATTTTTATTCTACAATAACTTAATTAGTAAGAACAGCAGACGAGCTAATTCTGCAAAACATGATTTAGAGTGTCATCAATAATGAAACTAGGAAAACAAGTTCAAGTAAAACAGATAAAACTAATAATATTAAAGGTGCAATGACTCGTGATGTTCACGCGGTAAACAATAAGATCAAGCAACGCTTATCTAATCGAGTTTCTGCGCTTTCACGGCAAAAAAATGTACCAGTGGATGTCGAAGTTCGCATTTGTTGACTTTATGTTATTATTATTTCCTCTGCTACTTCTTCTTCACCATCTCACAAGTAGAATAAGGTGCAAACTGATTTATCATACGAAGCTTTCCACACATCATTACCCACACTACGTGAACGTAAAGCGTTGCGACGAAAATGAAATGTCTTGTTACAATTATCCTATGATGATATTGCATTGATTACAATGGCGGCATAACTTGCAGCACGTCAGCTGCACAACCGGGTCAACGCTAAAAATGAATAGAGCACGAATAAACTGCTACAACTGGCTGCTCAGGCACAACAAGTGGTTTGTTATTGATATACTACACTATCATTGCCTAATTAGATAAGTGAAATAAATAATAATGGTACTAATAACACGCAAGATGAAGAAAAAGAAGTAGAGTCAACCGTTGTACGTGCGATGAAGTGGTATCATGAGGTGTTTGGCCGTGAGACAAATTAATTAATTTAATGTAAATATGTAAAATGTTTTTTTTAAGAAATAACTTATAACTCGTTCATGTACAAATTATATTAATTTCTCTTTTTTTATTATAAATATGTAAATATTCAAAAGCTGTTGTTGTTTTGTACTTCATCTCTGTGTAACCTGTCTTGTAATCAAACAACTATATCACTAATTATAAACTTACTCAGTTTAGTTTTTATGTAATAAAATAAATTAAGTTGATCGCAGTTATACTTTGTAATAAATTTTAATATGTTGTTTCCCACAGTATTGTTTATCTCACTTGCTGTTAAGATTATTTTACTAACCTCAAATTTAATTTACACACATATACAGAGTAATTTATTATATATATAAAAAATAATTTACACATATCATAATGGCAAAACAATTACGTCAAAAGGCAAAAAGTACGCAAGCGACGAAGCAAAAGCAACCATTGCGAAAAGAACAACAACAACAACAGTAGTAGTAATCACTGCAAAAGAAGAGCAATGTTAGTGTTAAAAACAAAGCTGCTGATGAATAAGTGCAGCCTTGTGCAATGAAGGCAAGCCCTATTAAGGGCAAAAAGCGGGTCAGCTTTGGTACTGTTACAGATGAATAAATGAACAGTGTTGATCAGCAAGTCACTGTACCCATTAGCAAAGGAAACGATATACTTAAGCCTTCTGTTTCGTAGTCGTCTTCGTCATCTTCACAGCTACTTGCAAATAAGAATACAAACTACAAGAAAAGTAATATAAACAAAGCAAAAGTTAGTATGATCAATAATGAAAAGCAGCAAACAAATACAAATGACAAGAAAAATAAAGACGATTATAAGGATGATGATCATAATGATGCAAACAGTGTGTAGTCTTTAGTTGACAGCTCTGAAGATGACTATGCCAATAATCAGCAAAACTAAAAAGAGAATAAAGACGACGACGAAGAAGAAGAAGCTGATGTAGACAGTGATAATGAATCGGAAGAAGAGAATGATCTAGAATAATAATAAGACGATGATGATGAGGAGGACAATTTGAGCGATTTGATGATGACTGATAAATAAGATGACGAGGAAGATGAGTAGGAGGACAGTAGTAACCCATTTGTGCAAAGCAAAAAGCATCACACCCCACTCTCCTACCCTGTACTCTGCTTACGCTTTTTACCATCGTAGTTTCAATAGCCTCAGTTGTACAAATTCTTAAACCAATTTGGTGCTAATGTGCTCAACTGCTTCTGTGTACGAAGTAAACGAACACATCAGTCAAAGGGAATCGCCTATGTACAGATGGACCAGGCATAAATCTTACCCACACTGGTAGAGTAGTGTCATGGTATGATGCTAGGCAATCGTGCGGTGCAGGCTCGTATTGTCAACCTGCACCGGGCCATGCCGACAAAGGAAAAAGTTACACGACGAAGAAATTTAGCCTACGCGTACAAGACTCGTGGTGCACCCATGAAGAAGCACAATGTGCTGTACAAGTCTCCTATTGCACTGCTCATCAAGGCAGCGCGTAATGAACAGGCAAATAATGCACATTTGCAACGCCTTGGAATCGATTACCAGACCGATTTTTTCACTTCGCAACTCATGCAGATTCCACCATCGTGCATTACACGTAAAGTGAAAGGACTGAAATTGCCATCTGCCATAAAGTTACACAAATCAGATAGTACTACTAAAGAAGAACAAGTATCACCTAACAATGGCAAAGATGCTCGTAAATAAAATGTAGTAAAGGCTGCTCAAGGCAAACACAATCACACGCACAAAAACAAAAAGACAAATGTGAAATCAAAAGTACACATAACCAAGGCTATGCAAAAAATAACAAACAAACCAAATCACAAACAAACACCAGTGCAGGCAAAACGTACAACATCTGCACGACGTGCCCCACGTAAAGCTATCAAAAAAACAAAATAAGTACATTACTAAAAAAAATTAAATTCATAATTTAAAAAATAATAATAAGTAATTTTTGAAAAATAATAAAAAATTATATAATATAAGTGCAATACAAAATTTTGTATTGCACGAACATAATAAATAAAACGATTTGTAAAAATAAGTGATTTTGTTTAAGGTAATCTAATTTATATATTTTTTAAAATTAAGTAATATTGACGATAATACTTCTAATCTCGTAACTATTATATACAAATACCAAAAAAAGAATAAATAAAAAATCTTTATGTCTCTTTTGTCGACTAGTATATAAAAAAGTTATTTTATATGACTTTGATACATATGCATGTCTTATATCTTCATTAATATATATTTTTTTATAGCTTATACGCCATTAAATTACAATTACTATAGATTTATTGTAGTATATATTCCCTTTTTTTCTTTTTTTTCTTTGTACATTATAGCAAAATGCATCAAATCATAGAAGACTAACAAGATTATAGTAGCAGTGATAATATCAGTAGGAGTAGCAATTGTAGCAAACAAAACATCACAACTCAAAAGAGATGAGATCAAATACATCATGATCATCATCGTAGTCATAGCCATAGCACCTTGAATGAAATACTTGAACCCATTTAGACACGGTTAATTGTCAGTGAACCTCATCCGCATGTACACACAAATAGTGTTAATCGCAGCTACTCCGATCTCAATCAAACCCATTTCTTGTTCTACGCGTTCGTGCTGTGTGCGATTCGTACAATGGCCCAGCAACCACTGAACATTGCACTAGCCCGAAAGCAAACATCTTGTAGTGCCAATAATATCAGTACCAGGCAGCTTCTTATGCGAATGTACAGACAAGAAGGTAAATGGCGGGCACTCATGCGTGGCATGCCAGCATTAACTCTGGGTTGTGCGCTCAGTGAGGTGGTCTATTTGGGGTTATTTGAGTTTGGCAGAGAGCGACTTTCACTACTTGGTGCATCTGCACACAAACCAAATAGTACTACTAAAGCTGATAGTAGAGTAAGTAGAGAAAATAGTTATAGTAGTAATAGTAGTACTTTTATAGAGGATAAATCATCCGTAGCTTTGTAGGAATAGGTAAATAATTCACCATCGCTCTCGCGTGATGTGGTTACCAGTTATCTCGCCGATGCTGCATGTCGTGTGGTGTATATTCCGTTTAGTATTATTGCCTACAGACAAATGACCTGACGACCATTCCATGGCAAGCAAGCAAGTAATAAGAAAAATAATATTAGCACTAATAGAAGCAAATCTGTGTCACACGCATCATTATCCTCGTGTAATCGCAAAGGCAACACGCTCATACGCAATCAAGCTCATAAGCGACGCAGGTTATATTCTAGTCTTATTAGTATTGGTAATAGTAAACCATTAAATATGTTTCGTACCTGTCAATCCATGTTGAGAGAGAAAGGACTTCGTACATTGTTTGCCGGGTATGGCACAACGTTACTGGTAGGATGTCAGTGAACCGCACTATGGTGAGGTTTGTACGGAAGCTGCAAAGCCACACTATACGAATTGGCCTCTCCATGACTGCAAGACAAATAACACAAATATTATTATTAGCAACAACAACAATAACAACAGAAAATGATGTTTAAGCAAAATGCAAAATAGCATCAATGACAGCCAATATCAACTAGTGCGGTTCATTTGCAAAATTTATCTTTAGTGCAATCGCGTTTGTGATCATGATGCACCGCGAAGGATGATAATATGATCATTAATGGCACAGCCTCCATATTGACCAGTGCCATTACAGCTATCTTATTCAACCCGTATTTGGTTTTACGCACCAATTTGCAAATCACACCACAGGCTACGTTTTACTCTACGCTTAGATCGCTCTACAATAGTGGTGGCATTCGTGTTTTCTACAGTGGACTGTGGTTGAGTGTTGGGGCGTGCATCGTAGATGGAGCATTGGCCTCTACCTCGTACGAGTATGCCAAGTTATGAGCCGATGTCACACGAACAAAACGATTAACTTAGTAGAATACTTGTAGTAGATTTGCATCAAGCTCTACGCACACAAACAGTAAAAGCAACGTGTCTCATGCACCTCACTCTTCAACTAATGTATCTGTAGATAAGACGGAGCTCATGTTGATGCGATTTTCTGCAATGCATGAATATTAACACAACTATTAATAAAAAGATTTTTATAAATAGTTGTATAAATCTTTTGTTCCTGAGTATAAACTTTTTTTTATATTTATTGATTCAGATTTAAGTGTATATTATATAAATATTTATATATATATGTTTATTTTCATACGCATATAAACATATTTTGGTGTAGAAACAGTAAAACAATACACAACCTTATTACTTGCTTTATATATGTTTAGTACACAATAAACTTTCTTGATCTGCTACAATAGACATAATTACATTTTTTTGTTGACGCTTGTTTTTTTTATTTTGTTATATATAAATGATGAACTGATAGTTAAGTAAATAAGAAACAAACTTTCATTTTTATTTGTTTTCAAGTAAATCTTTTTCTTTTCTTTCTACAATAGAATTAGATAAATACATGCACATGTGCAAAGGTGAATGTATAAATACACGTTTTTTTAATAGATTGTGCTAGTTTTAGTTGACGTGAATGTGAGTTTGTTTGCGCTTTAATGTTATGTTAACTGTGCATTGTATAATTACTAATTTGCTTTCTCATTTACTTCGTTTATTATAGAAAAATAAAATTACTTAGTTTATGTAATTGTTGTAACTTATAAATGTTTCCTGTACTTTCTTTCTGCATTGTTCTTACCATTTATCTAAAGTTGTAATAGTTTATTATATATATGTATGAAACAAACAAACATATTTTTATATTTATATCTCTGAATAATTAGAATATTGTATTAAAATATGCAAATAATGTTGTTATGTTAGTAAAATAACATTTTGTTTCCTGTTTTATTTATTTATCATTCCACCTTTTCTTCAAAAAAAAATTTATTTTTTTTTTAAATTTCTTTTAATTTCATAATATCTATAAAAAGAAAATTTGGCAAATCAATAATTATTTTCATTTTCTTCAATTCATTTTTTTAATTTCTCAGTTTTCACAAAAATTATTGATTATTTATTCTTTCTTTCTTTTTGTGTGTGCGTGAGTGTGAGATTTTGTGACACGAAGTCTCGTCTTACAAGTGCAAAGAATAAACAAACTTAGCATTGATTAAGAACCTATAAAAAGGTAATAAGACATAATTATAAACGTGTGTTTTGCAATTTTGATTTTTTACTATTTTCAAAGGAAAAAAAAAACTACATTTTGTCTATATCGTTTATTACTTTGATAAAACAAAATTAGTGAAATCAAAATCAGAATTGTTTTTTTGCTTAATTCACTTTGTTTTTCTATTTTGTGTTATCGAATACTTAACAAGTTGTTATTTGCAATAAATCAGTACAACTTTTTTTTAGCGAAGTTGTTCAATTATTGAATTATTAACAAATTAAGCAGTCAGAGCTTTGAACCGCTACAACACTTTTTCCCCTTCTCTCCTATTTTCAAGATCGTTTAAAAGTAAATCAATATTTGTTAGCCTACACACTTTTCACCTCACTCAACTTGTATTTACTCTTTTTTATCTTATTTTTATTTTTATTAAAATAATCTTTTCTTTTTACCTTGATTCGACTCACACACTTTTCAAATTAATCTCTTTTTTACTAACATTAGTTAGTTATCAATTATAAAAGTTATTTATTTTTTTTTTTCAGTTTATTTTTAGTGTCAAATTAATTGTGTTTGAATATTATAACATTCGTCTTCGGAATACACAACCACACAAAAAAAATCTTTAGATCTTCTGCACACTTTATTACTTGGTATCAAAATTTTTTCTTTTCTAGAAAGTGTAATTTGGTGTGCGTTTTGCTTGTTTATCGTGAGGTGTAAATTAGAATTACTTATCTTTTCGTTTTCAAATAGTTTATTTTGAAGTGTTGAATAATTACTTTTGGAGTAAACAAAGTAGCCGCTGAACAAGTAAGCAGTCGAACAAAATAAACAGTCTATCATAAAAATCTTTGCCTAGTATTACTTTTGGCGTTTGTTGTGTTTGTTATTGTAAAGTTGACTATTTTATAAAATCTTCATTGACTATAGTTTTAGCCTTATCACTATTTTGAGGTGCAATATAAGTGCAACAGTTCACCTTACATTGTGTACTTAGTTGCATCCTCACCGAAAAAAAAAAAAAAATTAAGGTTTTTTGTTTACATTAATTTCTTCTTTATACAGTTTCATTTGTTGCGTGCTATAGTTTGTCAATCAATTTATATTTTTGTACTACAAATTTTTATCTCTACTTGAGTTATTTGAAATAGTGTATTTTAGTTTAACATTATTATTTTTGTCAATTACTACAGTATAAGGCATCAAAATAGACACATATTTTAATATTGTGTACACTGTTTACTTGCAATAATAGTTATTCTTGTATATCAAACAAAATTTGTTTATTACAATTTTATCTTGGTGTGTTGTGAAGCCTAAATCAAGCTACAACACATTAATCTACATTTGCCTGATTACGTAATAAAACGAACATAAATATATTAAAATTCTAGTAGAGTACAAAATTTATTTGTAACTTTTGTTTCTTTATTACATTTTATTTGAATAAGTTAAATTATATTTTGTCTAAGGTGGTTTATTAGTATTTATCTACTTCTCACATAGTCTGCTCCACATTCGTCTACATACCTCATTGGTCTATCTCTCAATTTGCGTGTGTTAGTGTGCACTGTGCGCTGTACGATCGTCTATATACAACATAACTCTTCGCTTTTCCTGCAACCTTGCAGATCTTCTTGCACTTTCGTTTTTTTGCTTCATAAAATTTACTTTTGTCGGATTATTCAACTTTTTCTTTCTGACTTGATCTGTATTATACTTTATATCTCTGTTGAAATATCTGTTTACCTGTCTTGTTTTGTGTTGTTAGTTTTGATACTATTATTACTACCGTCGTCCCCTATTACCATAGCGTGCCTTTGTTTGGTCTCTCACTTCATCAACTTTTCGATTGTTATATATATATTCATTTTAAAAAAATTCGTTTTTTAACGTTTTATTTTTTTTCTTTTTAAGCTTACCAAAAAATTTGAAATTACTCAATATAAAATAAAAAATATTCGTTTTGTTATATTTGAGCTGATCAATAATCAAATTTGAATATAAACTAATATATTGACGTGAAACTTTTTTTCTGTTGTTATTGCTTAAAATATCGATAACAAATTTTTGCATTAATATCTGCAGCTACTGCATTACATTTATAAGAGTTATCTGTTAAATCAATTGAAACTGCAAAAATTGACTTTACTGTGATATTTAATTATCTAATTAACTAAATTTAAAATTACCTGTTAATTTTGCATTTGCTGTATTGTCTTGGTACTATCAATCTCACTTGTTGAGGGCTAAAATTGTATTGCAATTTGACTTATATTTCTCGTTTTCTTCGTTCTTCATTATTTGCTTTTTTTTCCCATATTTAATTTTTTATTTTTGTCAAGTAGTAGCAGCAATTTCATTTATTGATCTGCTTTTATTTTTTTAAAATATTTTCTGTTGTTTGCTTTCCTCAAATAAAATTTCACATTCACATTATTTTTTGATAGTATAATAACTCTTCTTACGATTGCTGTAAACAAATTATTATAACAATTCACAAACAAAATTTTATAAAGTGTGTTGCACAGAAGACAACTCTCTGTAAAACGTTTTTACGAACAAACAATAGAGAGAGAATAGTAAAAATAGTAACTGAGTATCTGTTATTTTATAACTATTTACGTAAGTGCGTATATTTATATTTACATTTTACTTTTCCTTTGGCCGACAATTTGTTATATTGAGTATAGCTAATACTGTAAATTAGTATTGCAGAAAAAGGGCAGAAAAGCAAGAAGTGGAGCAATCATCAAACTATAAATTTATTGTTTGTGCTTGTGTGTAATACTCCATTTTACTTCTTGATTACATTACTGTAATTGCTGCTGCTGCTACACATTCAAATTATTTTTTTTAATTTAATCTACCTCTTCTTTTCTTAGCTCATTTTTGCGTGCATATCTTCCTAATTATCAACATTTGTTTTACAGCTGCTTATCTTGTTTCGCTCTTATCATTCTTTTTGTCTGTGTGAGTTTGCTTGTGTGCGTGGGTTTTTTTTTTGTCTTTGTCGTTAAGTTCAAGGTGTTATCAGAGACGCGGTTATTTTATTTTATTTTTATTGTAAATCAGAAACTGCATGTACATAGATTTATTTTACATTATCTCTGTATTAGTTGTTTTTAAAATCAAAGATCGTGCGAGCTTTTTTACTTTTTCTTCTTCTTCTTCTTATTCATTCTGCTGTGCAAGAGAGTGCAACGGTCGAAAAAAGGTAAGCGCATCAACATTGTGTTGTAAATAGACCATTGTTAAAGAAAAATTTTGGACTTTTTCCTTGCTTAAACATCTCCGCGAATTGTAAAAAAAAGCTTAAACAAGTCTAAGCAAGCTAATTGAGCAATAGTACAATGTCATCCATTCCGCCAAATCCACCACTCTATTTTACCGTAAAACAACAACATCAACAACAGCAGCAGTAACAGCAACAACAAGTGATACACGGTAACGAAACCGTAATTGGGTGTTTGTAGTGTGATTTTACAACCACCAAGGTTCAATAAATGAGTGAACACATGTACACCACACGACATGGACTACCACAGTGCCCATTTTGTCACATGTACGTCGTACCATCCATGTTCTATGAAACATTATATGTGATTTCTCGCATATATGAAACTCAGCGCCTTCAGCACACACGTCAGATGCAACAATCAGCTATGCCTCCATTTATCATAGTTAGTGAGTAGCATAGTCACAGAGAGTTTAACTATGCACTAAACGCACACAACCTGTAGTAATTTATTCAGCGAGGTAGATTTGTCACAAGTCAACAACAACAACAACAACAACAACAACAACAATAACATCAGCAATAACAGCAGCAGCAACAACAATTACTAATTTAGAAGTAACCGCACTAACAAAGACAACGGTAGTAATTGTAACGCATACGATTATAGCAACAAGCTAACTGATTAAAATCATCAGGTGCACCGCAGACCCCACCATACTCCTCCCATGTAAACATTTTACAAAATGTACAACAACAATCACAACAACAACACGTTCCGCCCTCATAACTTCCATCCATACCTCAGCATCAATTAACATCACAGCGTCAGACTCAGTACACACTCGTGCCAACCGACTCACCGCAGTTTGTACCTAGTGTTCCTCCGTAGCAGTGACGTTTAGCCAACGTCGGGTCTACTCTGACCACCATAATTCCTGGTAGCTCGACGAGTACGAATATGACCAATGTCAACGAAACGAGTATTAGTCGAAGCAGTGGAAGTAATCTCATCTCTAACATGAATGTGGGCTACGTACCACACACCATTCCATCCGGTTCCTCTGCGTCTACCTCACTTGCCGCGCCTATGGCTTCTTTGTCTTCGTTTGCATCGGCTCCGATTATTTCTACACCTATTATGAACCCCAATGTACCGTCCTCTACACCATACGTTAGTAGGACAGGAACGGTAGAGCAGCAACAACAACAACAACAACAACAACAACATCAGATAATGCAACAGCAGCAGCAGCAGCAGCAGCAGATGCACTTTTCATAAAAATGATTTACACCTATAAAGTCTACACCCACTATGGGTACCATGGTAGGGAGTGCTCCCGTAATGCCTTTTTACTCCAGTACACCCAATATTTCTGTACAAACTCCATTAGCCTCGTTAACATCTAATCCATCCATTTCTGCGGCTCACTCGGCCTCCTTTGCGGCCATGCCGGGTAATGTAGCTTCTCCGTTTCATACTCGACCGCCTCAACAAGCTATTCAGCCTCCACCTAATATATCTACACATCAGCATCAGCATCAGCATCAATTTTCAACTCATGTGAGTGGAAGTGCCAACGTGAGCTCTGCTATTGCCACACACCGATGTATGCACTGTCTTCTCGACCAGCCCAGCTGAACCAAGATGCAAGCTCACTTGACTAGCACCAATGACACACTACCATTTTGCGCGGTCTGCGGAAAACCACTTAACTGCTATGACAAGTATAAACCATGGAAACATGAGGTGGACAGCTACGCACAAGACGTGAAAGCGCGTGTGGAGTTTAAACCGCTGTCCACGCCGCAGTTTATCTATCAGAAATTGCAAAGTAATGAAGTAGTGTAGCCCAACAGCATCAAACCGCACTATGGCTTCTTTGGCACCTACCATGCCAGGATCGAGTACAAGTTGGAATCACAGCGGCAAGGCACCATGTACCACTCTAATAACAGGTTTACTGGTTTGGCCGCGATTCAGTACCGATGTGTGTGTGGGATTACTTTCCTGAACACGGTGCATCTGGTAAATCATCTCAAACGTGTACATCACGTGAGTGGGTTGCCAGATCAGGCACGTTGTCTGACGTGTCACTGCACGGGCACGACGTAGGAAATATAAGTTCATATGCGAGGTGATGTAGTTCACTCCGCCACGTCTAATACCGCCAGTAGCACCACCACCACGACCACAATCACAATGACCTCTTCTTCTCCCAACACCAACGTCAACACGCCATCGACAAATAAAGTGAGCTTAAACACTGGACCGAGTGCAGCATTACCATCAAGTAATCTTGTTTCTACTACGGCACAGCCCACACATCAAACGTAATCGAGTCAGATGGAATCTTTTAACGTGGTCAACAGTAACTCATCCATGGCCCCAGCTCAGTCTGGTGATTTGCACAGTGTCAGCTACAGGAGCAGTCATGAGCAGACCACCAATGAAAGCAATACCATGTCATCCTTTTCTGCAAATCAGGCAAGCAACAACCCTGCATTAACGCAGACTAACATGCCGAGTTACATCATATCTACCTCGTCCAATAACCAGAGTGGAACTGAAATAAACACCAGCGGTAATTTAATGAATATACACAATGCGGGTATATTCAACATGAACACCATAAGTCAACCTTCAGGGTACATCTCATAACGCATAGACGATATCAACTATGATGATGCTGATGAGGAAGAGATGAATTTGTTGAGTGAGTAGACCAGTAATTTTACGATTAGTGATCCATTTTACTCGTACATGCTCTAATCAAGTCCGCCTGAGCAAAGTCCACCAACGAGCGAACTGCAGCTGCCTCATGAAAGCAAATAAAGTGGTGGTGCTACAGCAACAACAAGGAATGCACGTGCAGAAGACATGAGCCGAAGACAAAATCAATAGTCCCAAATGATACTTCCAGCAGTACTATCAACCAATACAATGACAACAGCATCACCAACAGCAGTTTCTCTTCCTCTTCCGCTTCCTTCTTCTTCCCTTTCAGCAGGTGCTGGTGCAGCTGCAATGACAGCAATTACCAACACCAACATAGAAACCAAAATTAACACAGCCCTTAATAAATCACACGGACGTAATCTTGGTCATGATCATGGTGGGTGTCCGCATGAGGTAGAAGTGCCTGGTTTCATCTCCGCTCCCTTTTTGCACTTCACCCACTTTCTCCCACCACTTCCATCGAGTGAAGTCGATTTTAATTCCAATATACCACTCCAGACCTCACGCGAGCCATCGTTTGCGCTTTCGCCTACTCCACTGGTGCAACACAACACGCAGGTCAAACTTTGCACACTACCCAATGCCTCTGTGATGCTGAGTGCGCTGGGCAGACCCATCGATCACATTCCAGTATACCGAGTACTCTACCAGTGCAAAGAATGCTCAGCTCTTTTCTCAACCTGAGATAAAGTCACACATCACATGGAGTGCACCTTGCATGGACGGGCTTATTGTGTCAAGTAGCATCGTTTTATTCCACATCAGCGTGTCATGGCACCTCGGCACCCTGCGCCATGTACACCCATGTAGACCCGAAGCTTTGAGCAGCAAGAAGAGTAGCGAAACATGATCAAAGAACTCAACAAGACGCGAATTGGTAAAGACAAGTTGGCCTTTGACTCCCACTCACACCGATTTGATCATTGAAATGTATGCGGCAATGTTATTGGCTTTCCTGCCACTCCGCAGTCGCTCTAGGTGTTGGTAGATGTCGCGGCGAATGATCGTTTTGAGTAGCTATTAGACCCATCACCGTAGATGACCACGTGTATTGAGTACAATGAAGTTGCCCCCGTGTTTGTTTACCAGTGTCCAGGTTGCAAGAGTGAATTCGAGAGCACCAACAGCACGCAGGTGCACAAATAATCTGACGGGTAGCACACCCGTGGCAGTACGTAGAGTAACACAAGCAGCAGTGATAAGAGTAACTCGAGTAGCAACAATGCTCATCAAATCAACATTACCTCACATTTAGCGGCTACCACCACCTCATCATCATCACCACCATCGGGGTCAACACCTCCGTTTACAGCTGGAAACATTATGGGTAATGTGTAGTACAGCCAAGGTAGTGACCGAAGTAGTCAGAGTACATCTACCTCATCGAGTGGGTGTCATGAGGTGTTTTTGTATTATGGTGATTTTGTATAGCACATCTTAGCAACCCATCATGGACGGAAACGCGAGGTGCAAGTGCAAGACGAATCCATCACAAATAGTGCCGACAAGAAAAATGAAATTAAAGACGAACATGTGTATTCAACTTTAATTCGTGAAGGTAATACATGTAAGTGAGAATGCAATGTACACAGTCAAGAAATGTACAACAGAGCAGAGAACGCAGGAGCGGCGCAAAATGTACACGGTGATAAGTGTGCAAACGAACAATGTGGCAGAGAAGTACAGCAAATAGAAAAACAAGCAGACAAAGATGCAGAAAAAGAACCTTGGTACATGAATGAGCCGTTTCCGATGATTGCCTATCGTGTTATGTTTACACCGAACTTGCTGTGTCAGTACTACAACTTCAAGAAATGTGAATACTGTCATCGTGTGTTTCCTGCAAATCGGTTGTAGATGCACAAACAGCTCTGTATAATGTATTATGCTAGTAAAGGTCAGTCTAGCACACGTCAATCAGCATCAACACCGACTTTCCATTAAAAAGAAAAAGGCATCATTTACTCTATCATTTTATTTTTTCTTCTGGAAAAATATTTACAGAAATTGACCAAGATAAACTTTTTTCCCCCCAAGCTAAATAGTATAGAAGAAGCAACATTAATTATTTTTTATTTTCTTATTTTTTTTCAGCTGTGATGTAAATATTCAGTTTTAGATTTAAAAAAAAAGAGTTTCATTATAATAATATTTTGATATTTTTTCTATACAGAATACAAGTATAAATTCATTGAGGCTCTAGACAAAATACAATTTGTATCTGGCACATGAAAACATATGCAAATGTTCATAAATAGATCCGACTATTATAAGGCTTATTTTATGGTATTATGCATGTGTAGTGATTTGTGTTAAGTAAATTATAATTATATATATATATATATATATATGCACATTTAATAGTGTGCTTGACTTTTTTATATATAATTGACTGTAAAAACACACCTTCATCCACGTTTTTATATATATTACATAATCTATAATTTTGCATACGTGAACAACACTTTAGTAATTTGTATGTGTGAGTATATATATATGTATGTATGTTGTTTTTCCTTTCATATTCTTTTACAAAAAATTATATCTTAACAAGCTACGAAATCGGTGTATGTGTTTCTCAACATTATTATACCTTGATTTCGACTTATTGCTACAATTGCTGATTTGTTTGTTTTAATGACTGTAGAATTCAGACAATAATCATTGACTGTACACACTTATATAATCCATAATATATATATATATATGACTGAGTAAATTCACTAAATTATTTTTTTTTTGAATTTACTTTACTATAGATGCACATTACTTTTGTTGTACTTGGCAAAAAATCATTATTTACGAGTTTATATTTGTTTATGTTTTTTACTAAATTTGCATATATATGTATGGGGAGTGTGCGCGTAAAGATGACAAGAAGCGCATACATTCAATGACTAATTGCTAAGAAGAAAATTAATCAATTTAGAACAACTCTATATTATTTTTTTTTAATGTATTTCTCACACGTTTCAGACTAAATTATATAAATAAGATCATATTATAAATAAAGCTGTAATCCATTGGTACGATTTTCTACTTGATTATTACTTTATATATTTAACACCAACAAATAATGATACTGTTAAAGAATTTACAGATGAATCGAATAACATACATTGTTTAATGCCAATGCTAACATTATTGTATTTGTTATTGCTATTTGTTATTGTTAATTGTTTTATGATGACCACTGATATGACAAAAAAATTGTAGCACCTTTCACTTTTTCTGTGTGTGTTGAAATAAATATACAACGTCAAATGTAATTATGTACAAACTTATCAGAAAAAAAATAAATCATTTGCATTTGTGTGATTAATTATGTGCTGTACAGATTATTGATCGAAGAAGAGTCTGTTCGTTAATGTTATCATTTTTTAGTTGTTCTTCTTGACGTCATCGTTGTTACTAACTTTTTTCTACCCTTCTACGTGTGTAGGTGAGTTAGTGTGTGACTTAATTTTAAATGTCGCATAGCAAAATAAATATCTGCTATCTTAATTGACTTTCACATAATAATTTTGCTTTTTGCAGCATATTTGACAAAAAAATTGTGTTTTCTTTCCTTTAGTATAACATATATAATCAAAAATAAGTATTATTATATTATTATATAGTTTTGTTTTATTTTGCATTTTTAACCACTAGTTTAAAATTTATAAATATTAATTGTTTGTTGGTTTTTCATTTGTATCTAAGTTTTTTTCTTTGTAATATTTTTTTTGTTTGATTAATACTGCATATTATAATTATTTTTCTGTTGTTAATTCTATTCATAATTTATGGTTTTTTGATAAATTAATATATTTTTTCTTCATGCATAACTGTAACAAAAAATAATAATTATTTATGTACAAATTTACATGCAAATGTGAGGAGAAAAAGAAGGAAGTATTAATAGATAAAATTTGTAAATGTGTCAAACAATAGGATCTACTACAATTGCTGATCTCATTCTATTTATGTATAAATATATTTGTAAAAATGGGAGACAAGGGGGGATTTTTGGTCAGTTTGTAAATAGTAATCGACATTGTTTGTAAGGTAATATACAAAAAAAATTATATTTATTACTTGACTCAAGCACAACCATAATTATTTTTTAAAAAAATTTGTATTTTATATTGGGATCAATAACAAATAAATTCAACATGATATTAAGTAAAGTAATTTAGGGAGAAAGCAAAAGACATAAATATTTTCAGTGGTAAAATGAAATTGATATTGACAAGGATTATTTTGGGTTACTACTCTTTTTTTTTCTTATCTATTTCTCTCATTACAGAATAAAAATTATATCTGTACATCTACTTTAAGTATGCAGACGTACTTACGTTCGTACATGTATGTACATGCACGTTAATATTCCAAATAATTTTTATATCATAATCAGGGATGTTTTTCTACTTTACTTATCGACACTTATTATATTTATATATATATATACATATACAATAAGGGTCAACTTCACCTCTTTTTTTTCCTCACGTAATATAATGCTGGGAGCGGGATTCTATAATAATATTAATAAAATCTATCTAATACTTAGTTTTTTTTCCTTTTATAATAACTATTATACTAATATTACTGACAACATATACAATTAACGTTAGCTTGAGTTTACGTTATCAATGTATAGTGCTACGTTTACGTAAAATGTCTTTATCAAAAATGTTCATAGTAATGGTGTGCACTGTGCAAATATTAATATTTTCTTTTCAAAACTTAGTTATTAATCTATAGTTGTTGTAGTCATTCTTTTATCTACTTTCTTTACCTATTCGATTAGCATAATTTATAATGTCATAGAGTAACGTGTTAATGTCAATGCCTCAGCTTGACGACGAATCACGTTAGCTGCTCAATGACGTTAACTAATTGATAACTAATTTTATTGACGAGAATGTAACTGGCAATGTTGGCACAGGGGTTAAAAAGTTATATAACACAAATAATGATACTAGTAAATCTAACGCAAACGCAGGTGCCAGACTGTCCGTTGATGTGGCGGTGTCACTGGTTGGGTTAATGATGGATGTCGTACAGCACTATCAAAACGCATAAATGCACTCGACTGATAGTGTGAGTGTACTTTTGTACAAGTAAAACGAAATTGCCGCAGAGGTGTCACATCAGCAGATATGTCGTCTACTCAATTTGATTGCACGATGCACGGATGTGCTACTACGGACCAACATGGATCAGCTTCTATTGATGAATGTCACCCGGCGTGTGCTCTCGTTACTTCGTGAGGCGGCTTCTGCTAATGTGGCCAGTGATGAGATACTTGAAGAAGAAGCCAAGCAAATTTTACATGATCTACACTTTGACCATCATAGTACTAATAATAATAATACCACGAATACAAAGAAGGAGCATGAAAATAGACAAGGCGAAGACGAAGAAGAGTAACTAGAGGAGAGTGCGTTGGCTGATAAAACCACACTAAGCAGTGAAAAATCGCCAACAAGTGGGAGTGATCAGGTTAAGATGAAACGTGTCTGCTTCCCACGTGCAAACTCGGTGGACGTACTAAACTTTGCCACCTCACCACTGCGATATCGCAAACGGTCGATTGAGTTTATGGACTCGCCCCATACGAAGGTCATGGCACATCATTTGCCATCCTCACCATCCTCGCCACGGCGGTGTGGGAATAAAGCGGCAAGCGATAAATTTACTTCGTTTCATGGCAATTTAGCGATGTACGATGAAAGGGCCAACTCCCTCAATGATTTTCTGGGGCATAGTATGAGCAGCAATAGTTTGATGTGATATGGCGCCTATCAACGCTCCGGCTCGGTGCTCGCAAATAGTGAAATTCCAGGTCAGCAGCTGCTAAAACGGGTAAAGAGTAAACACACCTCACACAAAATACAGCGGTCTACTTCACCGGATAATGAAAGTAGTGTGTCGAATAACACTAATACTACTATAAATAACAACAATAATAATAATAATAATAATAATAGTACTGCTGCGTGTGAATAGCCTAGTGAAGCTGAGTTGCACAAGGAACTCGATCATCCTAATAAAGAAAACAATGAAAATAACTAGTTGCAAAAACAAAATAATTATAGTGATGATGACTAAGATGAAGATGATGACGAAGATGAAGATGAAGAAATATAATTTGCAGTATGCCTACAATCATTTTATCGAGACGCATTTGACAAGTTACAAGACTTCAAGGAGTAGATTGAGAGCATTGAAGATAATCTGTGTGCAAAGGCGAAAAAACAATTGCACTCTGCTGATACCGTTATGACACTAGGCTATTCCTAGGCGGTGTAGTGCTTTTTATTACATGCTGCACAGAAGGACCATAAAACATTCCGTGTGATTATACTTACCCCATCTTTACCCACGTTATCGCAGCACCAACAAACCTATTATGAGTAGCTGTAAAAATAACTGTAGAACTAGTAGACCTTGTGAAATTCAAACAGTAATACATGCTCGGCGAAAAGGACATTTGCGCAGACACTTCGTTTTGCACAAGAGTTACAAAGTGCCCACATTGCGGTCCAAGTCCTGCCCGACAGCTCCGCCTTTGCGGTGATGAGTATGTGTACAAAAGTACTACTCGGTGCACATGCGGTGTTGGCAAATGGTGGTATGTTGGCTTCCATGGGTAGTCATATTGTCAGTGTGGTGGCCTCTCACTTTGCGATTCCGGTGCTCGTGGTGACGACGACACTGCAAATGTCTCCATACTACCCGAGCGATAAGGAGTGTACTCGGCTAATTCGACTGACACGGAGTGATGCGCAGGAGTTGCCATGGGCTACGTATGGTAACCCAGATGAGGTGTTACAGTTGTCCTATGGCACCTATGTCAAGGCGAATGGGTAGAGTAGTTCGTTTATTGTGCACAATCCATTAATGGAGTATGTACCACCGTAGTTAATTACACTGTACGCTACCAATGAAACCTAGTTTACACCGTAGCAGGTGTACCGAGTCATCCGAGCCAATTACAATGATGTTGATTAAAGAAGAAAAAAGAGGAATAGTGTAAAAAAAATTGAATTATAATTTATATTTATAAAACTTTACTTTTCATTTCTTATTAATTAAATTGTCTGTTTATTGTTAGGCTAATAGTGTTGATATTGTTATTGAAGTAATTATGTATTTACACACTTGACGCCCATTATTCATGATTACTTAAAGTATTGTTGTGAGAATAAGTATAAATATAACAACCTGTTATTTTTTTTTAATAATATTTTTCATCAATATGTAAGTTTGATTGTAATAATAAAAAAAATAATAAAAGCAAATTTGATTTTTTTTCATATAGATGATAATTTAATAGACAATGTTGTATTCTAAAATTATGTAATGGTGTTTCAATACATACAATAATTGTTGTAACATTCGAATAACTTATTTTCTACCTCTTCAAAATTACAGTAATCAATTTAATTAGTCATTATTATACATAATTGAAAGTTTTATTATTCGTAAATAAATAACAAAAATACAACAAATGCTTTCAGTCAAGTCTCTCACTGACGGTCATGATGGCAAGGGGAGTAAAGTTAGCAAGTGGTGGAAGTGTACAAAGACGTATGTGCAACACGTAGGCATGGTCTACCTCAGCTTTGTACCTGCCATTGCATCAATTATTATGCTCAACGCGGTTAGCTTGGATCGTGACAAGGAGCGGTTTGGACTTGGCTGGTTACACTGTACGAGTTTGAAGAATGACCGAGTACGCGAAGAAAAATTCCCACAATACGAACCAACCAGCATCGCACAGCAACGTCGGTGTGATGCGGCAAAGGCGGTAGAGTATGCCACTGACGCGGTGTAAAGATAACTTAATAATTAAAATAAAGGAAAGACTTACTAAAATTAATTTAATTCACGGATAAAAACATAATAATATCATAAAACTTGTTTTTGTTTTTTATATCCACGATAAATAGTGTATGCGTAACACTTTTCAATTAGTGTGGACTGTAATGTTATTTTTGTTTGTGGTGTTTATTTGTTTGTGTTCAGTTAACGTGACTTGTGAGTTTGGTCATAAGCAAAAAAGAAAGCAAAAACAATTAAAAACAGTTGACAAAAAGTGTGTATTTGTAAAAAATAAATTATGATATAATTCAATGATAAATAAAAAGTATGTGACATAGTAAATATACTTTTCTTTTTGATGCGTGTTTGATTCACATAACTGTGAAATGCTGTTATCGGATCTTATAATGTAAATACTTTTACTTTATGTACATTTACACACACACACACTTTCTCTTTCTCTTTATCTCTTCTACACTCTTTTACATTTATCGTCATCAATAGCTTTTTCTTGATTTGAAATCTTAGATATAAAAATAAAAACTGATATTTTTCTTTGCAGAAAAAAATATATTAACTTTCTTATTTTCGTACAAATAAACAAACAATTTTTTTAAAAAAAATGGCACGTCGTCATCGTCATTTGCGCATGGCGCACTCAGCAGACAACACCAATTCGCAAAACAACACCACCACAACGGAAATGTAAAGAGTAATGAATAACTAGATTGACAATAATTATAGTAATTAACAAGCAACATCGACAGCAACAGCAGCAGTAAATGAAACCAATACATCACAAACATCTCAAACTACGTAAAACACAAAGACAACATAATAGTCAACGGCAGGTGTAATTCGTTCACCAACTCTACGGGCTCGGCGTTACCCATCACCACGACGATTTCTCGTTAACACACTTACACAACCATCACAACAACTACAGTAATTTTAATATCAACAAGATTATCAAAGTAACAACAATAACAACAGTAGTAAGTGTAATAGTAGCCGAAGTAATAAGTATATTAATAATCAGGATGATGTTGTAGATGCGATGTTTCATACCCCACTGGGCCCTAGTTCCACCAATGCCTCACCCAACACAACTCTAATTCATAATAATAGCAGTAATAATACCTTTAATGATAACACTGAAAATATAGTAAGTATTTCTAATTATGGTTATAACTACCCAGGTGGAGGTAGTGGTGATGTATTTGCTAATGTACGCATCAATGTCAATGATCGTCATAATAATCGACCTAGTTACCTATTTCCATCTCACAGCACAGACTCGGTGAGTAGCACAAGCCATACGAGCAACCACAGCTATCAATATCAATTACAGTACCATAATAATGATAATAATAATATAAATGCAGACAGTAGTACAGGAGACAAGAGTAGTACATCTGGTAAAGGTAGTATGAAGTATGTATTGACCTCTCCTGTATCTACGGTGCCATCCAGCATGGCTCGTTGCTCTCAGACATGCTCAGCACATAACACCTCATTAAGTTTACCCATATCACCTACTGGAGCCTCTCCTACTTCACCGGGCAATCTTTATAGTACTGGGAGTGGTGGAATGACGATTATTTACCCTCGTAAAAGCAAAGTTGGTCCGTACTACGGCGAAGATGCACTTCACCCGCTCTAGCCAAATGATGAGGATAACATGGGCGAGGTGGCTAGTCAGCAAAACATGTAACTCGCCTAGGTACAGGTATAAGGTTACTTTGCGCAGAGCCTTGGTGTGTTGATTCCGAATGATCTGCCACGCAGTACACTCATGTACGTTTTGACCGCCTCTGACGGGCGTGATTCGATGTTCAAGCTCATTCAGTACACACTGCAGTTAACGATTTGCTTCTTGAAGACACCCTAGCTGTTTTCCAGTGAGGCGCAGGTGCTCACATAGGCCTGGGCAGAGCGTTTTTACAAAAACTACAACACCATACGTCACGGGAGGAGTTTGTTCAAAATTGGCCGAGGTATGCTCAACTTATTCACCATTCAGAGTGTGATGTAACGATTGTGATTGAAGTATGAGGACAAAATTTTTAATTAAATGACCGGAGCACCATCGCAAACATCCAATGCGGTTTCTGCCTCTGTGCCATTGCTGCAATCATCATCATTATCATCATCATCGTACGAGGCGTAGAAGCGAACGCGAACCCATTTTTCGTACTCGTACCGCCTACTCGTTAAGATCTTGTTATTTATGTTGGGTAGAATGCTCGGCTTACCGGTAAACAACTTTGCCCAGAAATGGAAGCAGGCCTTATTGATTGGTGGAACCGATTTGACACTGACTTCACCGGTGGGTATGTTTCCTCAGCGGACAACGCAACACTTCCTGGATGAGGGCTATATTGTAAATGATACAGGTAACATTAACACTATTACAGCATCCAGTTTGTCCAGTAATGTAAATGAAGTTAACAAGGGGAGGGCAACTTTGTCCCAAGCTGCTCCGTTGCTGTCCACGATGCCATCGAACGTGTACATGCATGTGGCTAAAGTGTAGCAGCAGCCAGTGTAATAACTTACTACTACCTCAGCGAATACAAATAATATGCCTAGCACAAATTACAACATTAGTATTAGTAATGATAAATAGAAGAAAATGAGTGTTTTGTACTTTGACAATAAAGTTAGTCATTCACCTCAGTACATCTCATTAGACTCGTTCAACACACCTCACACAACTTCTGCAGCGGGTTTGTAAGATAACAAACGGCCATAAACTAACATGTTTGCATAAAAAGAAAGTAAAGTATGTACTGCAGTACCTTTACTAGCTGAAAACACACAAGATATAAATGGTGCTACTTGTACAAGTAATAAGCACTCATTCTCATCAGATAGAGATGCAAGTACTCTTGCAAACTCTACCACATTAGGCGAGGATAGTATGAACGTGTTTGCACCACCACCACCGATCATTAGCAGCACTTTACCAAGTCATTACAACGAAGGTGACATGTGTGGCAACGTGCCAACTCATTCACTGTTGCACAACACAAATACGTAGAAAGATAATGTGGGTGTATTGCAAAATAAATCTAATGCTCAAACCACAGCAGCAGCAGCACTACAAAAAGGCGATCCATTGCAACTTGTATAGTCACAGCCACAGACCACGCTGTTGCAACCATTGAAAGATATGAAAAATAAACAAAGTGCAAAGGCAAGCAAAGAAATGCAATAGAGCAGCACTACAGTTAACTCAAGCGCAAACACAAGTAAAATAAAGCAAACCTAATTAGTTGCAACAAGTGGTGGAACAAGTTTAGATGAACCCTTTTATGACACACATGCCAAAGAGACTCAATTTTTCTCCTCCTTGTAGGACACACCGCATAACATGTTCAAAACCAAGGCACCCAGCTATAGTGATCAAACTACTTAATTGAATAAAAGTAGTGATAATAATAATAACAATAATGTTAATGAGTAATTGTAGTTGACACAAGCGCAAGTAGCAGAACAAGAAGAAGAAGAAGTAAAGCACATGGCGTACTTTGCACCACTCTACTCCACCTAAAATAGAATGGATAATGCACAAGCAAATCACAAAGATCATGCAAGAGATCACAGCACTACTACTATTCTTGATAGTGATAATGCAGAAAACAAGTCGTAAGACCATCACAACGCAAGTATAATGAGCTTTGCCTCCATGAGTGAGAACAGTGACGCCCATGCGGACAGCAGCAATCAAATCATATAACTCATACCTGCCTCTCAGGCATAGCCTATTATGTGACGCAAAGCCATGTTAAACTTCAAACCAATGTACATGACGTTATTAGGAATTCGAAGCTGAGCCGCCTGCTGCCGTCGTTTCTTGCGTGACCTGACGCTCATCTCAACCGAGCAGTTTTTCCGTTTCACGTTTGTCGAACGGCATCGACCGTACCTTGCCAAGCGAATCAATTATCTCTGATTGATTGTAGCGAGCATTGACCTTTTCCTGAACTCGGTTCGATTGTGCAATAAAGGTTGGTACAAATACGCCAACGCCAGGCAGGATGTACTGTGTCGGTGTGGGTGTAAAGTGGCGTAGAGCGCGTAGGATAAAATACTACGTCAGGGTAATTTGATGGCTCGATTGAAGTCTAACTTGTACTTCCCACCACTCAATTTAGACTTTGGAGCCCCTATGCCATCGGTCATTGCCTACTTTGAGGCTGCATAGCCTATTACCATGCTACCGGCGTGCTCTAATTGCGGATATTTGTACTACAAACCTTCGTAGCTACCTGCAGTGTACCATGGTAATGTGGGCAATGCCTCAACTACGAGTTACAGTCAATCGTCTCATGCGCTCACTTCTGCACCGACAAAATCACCAGTGTAGTTACTCGCAGACGTGCAGAGTGCTGCGCAGAGCAACAAAGCAAACTCCACAAAATTGATTGCACCTCCTTCTTCATCTACTTCTACTTTTACTAGTCTTACTAGTGGTGCAAATGTGAATATTAATGTGGAAAGTAAGGAAAAGATATCTTAGGTGCCTTTGGCAAAAGTTAATGAAAAAAATGTAGCGTTAGCCAACATTGCAGATGTCAAGGGCAAAGACAAAAGTGTGGGCAATGAGATGATGTTAATTCCGTGAATACTTCGGCGATTATCAGACTTTATCTGGCTGGTTCGTCATCACCCTAACCTCAGGGCAACGGTGCTGCTCGAGTTGCGTTATTTGGCAGAGTTGTACTTGGCCTACAAGTACTGCTTTGGCGGGTATGAGACGGCAAAAAGTGATGCCCCGCTCAACCGCATCTTACACCCATCCTGTGCGATTGCCGGGATGGTGAATGCGGCAATTGTGCTACTCCGTGTAACGGAAAGTGCACCAAAGTAAAAAAACAACCTAACAAATAAATAAACAATTAATATCAAAATACTAATTAATAAATTATATTATTACAATCTGTCATAGGTTTTTCATTGAGTTGTTGAATTTCTTTTTGTTGGTGGTGTATATATAACAGCTGTTGATTGTTCTGTTGTTTTTCTTTGTTTGCTTTGCATTATTATAAAA
The DNA here is from genome assembly GCA_028554745.1 of Blastocrithidia nonstop. NCBI lineage: Eukaryota > Euglenozoa > Kinetoplastea > Trypanosomatida > Trypanosomatidae > Blastocrithidia > Blastocrithidia nonstop. Next base: position 116,820 of record JAQOTN010000042.1, read on the forward strand.
TAAAGTTTATGTGTCTGATCATTTTTATCTTTTACACTTTCTGTTTATTTATAAATATAATAATGTTGTTTGCACTTGTTATTTATATAAGTTTAAGAGCGTCTGTTTTCATTAACTGTATATATAAAACGATCTTGCGGTATTAAAAAAATATACCTGTAATTACTTTATCATGCATAAATTTAATTGGTTCAATGTATTATTATCATCATATAAATGTTATTTTATAAAATATAGTGCAAATGTATGCAATAGTGGCAAAACACTTTGCAATAAAATGTGTTGACGTCTTTTTTGCACAGCGATTATCTGTATGTTTTAATTAATACATTATTTTATTTACGCTATTTCTCACTTTTTTTAAATATTGAAATCACAATCAAAGATTAATCTTTTCAAAAATAAATTGTGTAAAAGAGGAAAATGTATTTGGACGTGTTGTAAATGACCACTACCTATGTGCAATATCTATATTTGCTAATACGTATTGCACCATAAAACTACCCATAATTTTACACCAAGCCTCTTATCATAGCCATGTACTTTGTCATTGACAGCTTTAGTGCAAGCTCTACTAGCAATAATAATAATAATAATAATAATAATAATAATAATAATAGTGGTGCTGCTGTAAATGCCGATCCCGCTCATTTGCGCAGACACTACCAGTTACCAGGAGGTATTACCTTACCCTCTTGACTCTCACTTGACCCACGATTAGAGTTTTTGTTAGTTTCCATTGCCGCTCCATTTCTCATCTCATCGATTGGTCTCCTTGGGGTAGGTACTAAGTTAGGCTTTTGGTGATTTATTTGCTTCTTGACGGTGCTATTCTTGTTAGCAATGGGAGCAGCGCTGCTGTCTGGACACTACGCCGTAGAATCGTTTGAGATTATTAAGTAGTCTACCCGAGTGGTGTCATTGTGTGTTGGACTGCCATTGTTTCTTGCGCTGCTCGGCGTGGTACTGATTCACTTTTGACGCGCTCGTCGGCGGCAGTATTTACAGCAGCAATAGTTTATGCATGATGTGAAGACATAAATTGCACTACGTCAGGCGGCCACGCTGAAGATTGCCTCCATTGTAGATCGAGAGCAGCTTTCATTGAACGCACTAGCAACTCAGTTAGCACGACAACGAAAGCGCAACTGACGCATCCATCACTTTCAATGATTAGAGGTGTGTTTGCAAAGCATTTTTGTGTTGGTGTGTTTAATTGGGGTGTTTATTGCCTGAAGGATTATTCCATTACACGATTCACTTCAGCTACTTCAACACACCATTGTCTTTCGTGTGATTGGTGCACTTTGCCTGGTAATGCTAATCTTGTGTTTGATTTGGCTCATTATGTATTTTTCGCTTACTGGGCGAATATTGATGCACCATGTACGAAATTACATGTCATATAACATAATTAGTATCATCATGTTTGGCCTTTCCTTTTTGTACACGACGATGGTGGTAAATTTTGTGACGGTGTTGTATTGCAAGTCAATGACCTGTACACCAGGCACACTACCACACGACACCGCCTCTGTCTTTCCTATTGCCAATTACATAAACAGCAGTAACAATAATTATCACTATTTAAATTTAATTATTGATAGCGCCCATTACGCTATGAGTAAGGAATAAAGTAACTGTGTAGCCATGGATGTGTACGAATATACTCAATAGTGTAGTTCACGCTGACAGTTTAACATTAGTAAGCACTAGAGGCACTCTAAACGATTAGTGTATGATACCGATGTGGCCTGTGAGAAAACCACGGGTCTCTTTCGGGCTGGTGCGGCATTAATCTTTGCCTCGTACATTTGCCTGCTGCCATGGTGTCAGTACCTCATTGCACGATACACGGTACACATACTAAAAGACGAATACCCATTGTAGCGCCGCCTCACCGATGCCTTTTCGCAAGAGTAGCTGTATTATCAACGTATTCGATCCTCCAATAACCCAGGGCAGGCGGTGTTTCGGGCCTACAAGCCATAGTTTCGTTATTACAGCTTTTCGTTTATGCTGCAAAAGATTGTACTTGCCGTGGTAAGCTGCACCACCCGTAAAGGAATGTCGTAGCAATTAAAGTGAATACCGTATGTTTGTTTTACCCTAGTGCCGTGTGCGGCGGCGGTGGCGTCGTGCTACTTTAAACCATTTGCACGTCCGACCTAACGAATGTATTTCCCAACGATTCAAGGAATGGTAAGTTTGGTGAGTCTTTATGGACTGATTGGCTACTTATCTGGTCCATCACATATCCCGTTGTTTGTTGGAATTATACTTGCCATCATGGTCATTTTCATTCCACTCTTGATGCTCGTTTGAGGAACGATTTGTTCATTGTATGCGTAGCGTGAGTAAATAGTCAAATTGCGTGAACGACTACGAGTACGCTTTGCACAGAGTTTAGTCTAACATCATGTCATTCACACTAGTCAGAGAACGAATAGCAAACATAATATTGATGGTAAGATAAATAACAAGAAATTATCGGTGGTGGAGTAATAATTATTATTATCAGAAGGGTAAAATAGAAAACAGCAACTACATTCCAATGCACAAATTACACAAAGTACGTCACATTCAACATAGATGTGTAATTATAATTGTTAATATGTACCAAATAACGCATTTACACAAATAAATACATCACCATCACCACCACCACTGTCTTTATGAATGGAAGTTAAATAAAAAGCTAAACATTATCAGAAAAAAGTTACACATACGTTGCGAATTGTATTAAATGCACCAGAGCTCTTTCATCATTCACATCATGTTGATAATAGTAGTGCAAATGAACACAGTAATGACAACACCGATACAGATGGTGCGGAAACACGTAGACGGTAAAGTGTACTTGATCGAATTCGACGCATGTCGTTTATTGCGTTAGATGATCAATAATAATAGTAGTAGTAGTAATAATACTAAACTTCAAGTAAAACAAATGCCCAAAAACCACCTCAAGCATCGCATCACAAGTTGTTTATGAATAACATAATAGGTAAGTGCAAAAATACAGTAAAGACATCCTCATAACGCACAAAATAGCCACAAGACTCAACTCCGCATCATGTGCCACCACAACCTACTGTTGTTCAACTTGATTATGACGTCAATACGTAGTATTCGTATAATGCATTTCACTTTGTGCCTTCCATGTTCTTTATCCCGTCTTGCTATCCATTTACGATAACATCCAGCAGTCATTTCCATGGTCGTAGGACAAATCGATGACTTTGTGTAAATGACCTACCCATGTAAAGTGAAAGTCAGTAAAGATAATAATAGTAGTAGTAAGATGTTGATGATGCGTCCATGTCCTCGTGGAACTCAACACGCAACGAAAGTGAAAATGTAAGCATTGAAAACGATAATGAGTAGAATATGAGTAAAGTTTCATCTTCACGCTGGTCAAGTGCCACGTTGCGGATCAGCGGCAGTTCACGTCTTCACGAATCTACCTACACTTTTCCAACTTAGCACAATACTAGCTGATTTAGTTCAGGTAGCAATGGCACTTTAGCAAGGGAAACAGCAGAAACATCAGCAGCAGCAGCAGAAGAAGAATAAGAAGATAATAATGAAAACGAAAGATAATAAAAAAAGGTAAACATGATTTCTAGAAAGTGCTTATTGTTCATTAATAAGATGTATGAAATATGTAATTATAACCTACGCAAGGCAATACATTTTTGTAACAGGGTTATACATAGAGTGTGACATGGATTTATTCAACGAATTGAGCACATTATTGAGCTAATTAAGCAAGAATTGTTTATTGATAACAAGACGCAAAGCTATCATCATTTAGGAACGCGTGCTATTTTGACATTTGCTGATGTCTACACCTGACGTAGAAATGCGATGAGGCGCTAACGTGAATTATAGCATCTCAGTCAGAATGTAAGTAACACTTCAAGACAATACAAAGACAAAGATTACCCTCGTGTCATTCACACAAGCAAAAGTATCAGCAACAATACCAGAAATAATAAATATGATAATAACAATAATATTAGTAATCATAATAGTCATATTATAAAGCAATATGAACGTCCATACTGATACAATAATGCATGTACTTTAGTAGGGTAGATGCACAAAGCAGCTAACATGCATGTAAATAAAAACGATTCTAGTCATATTACGTAAAATCACAACAAATAGTAACATGAGCAGTAAGAAGAAAAATAATAGCAACAACAGCAATAATAATAACATAAATAAGCAAAATAACAATAATGTGTTAATGGTATTACAGACTAGTATGTGTAAATTCTACCTCATATTCTCAAAATGCAAGCACCACAGACGCCATCCTTGATGCCGCACGGTGAGTTGAGTGTGTTATGTGAAACGCAAACCCTTGTAGGAAAACAACATCATAAGCTGATGCACTTTTTATTATTAAATAGTAACTCACCCACATAACACGTGCTGCACAGATAAACAGAGCTTTATAGGTAACACAAATTGTAAAGTGAATTGAACAACAGAGAACTAATAAGTAACACAACAGTAGTAGAAAAAAAAGATGAAGAGAAACAAACAAATGTGTAGTAAACAGAGAAAGTGTATATTATCGATTTCGATTTTGACTAGCACGTATTTGATAGTTAGAAAGAGTCAAGGAGCAAATAAATTTAAGTCACGAAAAGAGAGAACAAACAAAGCAAAATAGATGACTGTGTTACGGCAGCCGAGAATGTGTTTGTTGAGCTACGTCAGTGATGAGATGAGCACAATTACATCTTTCCTGTGTACAGATCGCAAGCAGAAACGTAAAGTACAAACAACATTTTTGAATGATAATGAAAGAATAAATAGGAGATATGAACAAGTGAATATGACAACATGGCCAATAAGCACAATAATGTGTAACACAGAGACAGTAGCAATCCATTAGGTGTACCACACCACTCCTTTCGCTAACATAAACATTACAATGATAATAATAATGATGCTGTAATATGTGTCACAAATGTAAATGCCTAATCAACTACGCCCGCAAAGTCGAATTCAACGGTAAGTAGCCTTACCTAGCGTAACATATAACAACACATTTTTAATTAGCTAAATAATAATGTTAATGTTGATAATTATAATAATAAAAAAAACCAACGGGCGAATGTCTGTTGCACACATTCCACTTTATAAAATGACACTATTAGTGAAGATGCAAGTTTTGTTAGCTCGTCATGATCGTCTGCGTATTCATTGTTTGCCACGAGTACTGATTACTACGCAAGCGGTGTAAACTCGTACTACACCTCGGATCTGATGAGGTGTCTTGTAGGTGTTAATCATCAAACAAAAGCAAAGCATACAAATCAAGATAAATTTCACCAAACTGGCAATGAAGTTAAACTTTTGTAGTAGATCAAGTTTTAGGGTAAAGTGGTTAATAAAGCGTTACCAATACAAAACAAACAAGTAATGGGGTTAGATAGACATGCTAATCATAAGGACAATGACAATCACAAAAACAAGAATGATGATATTAAAGGTGAAGTCCATCACAAGTACAATGGTAATCCACTTACGTACGATTTGCTAACTTCTTCTTCGTCTTCGTTTGTGTTTTAACCATCGTTTGCTAAAACATCAGCACCAATCGAAACAGCTTCAGCAAGACGAGTAATTACACATTATGCACATAATCATGAAACTTGTTATGATGTGCCATGTGCATCGAGCTCCTCATCACAGCACACCTCATTACGATTTTTACCTCCGTCAAAACTCAAGTCACATCACTTAAATAAAGATAATAAGAATACTGCAAGTAGAGCTATCGCTGTAGTTGATAGCAAGAATAGTCACAAGAACAAACATTCTTATAGTGATGAGGATGATGATGAGGATGAGGATGAAGATGGAAACTTGGTCTAATTGATGCGTGAACTGCATTTGCGTGATAGCAACTCTAAATAAACATAAAAGACAAATAGTCTGACCAAAAGGCATTCGTATCGTTACTCAAATTCACGCCGTGATGTGCATAATATGAAAAATGAACTAGGCAGCAGTAAAGCAAGTCTTAATAATAAAAGTTAGTCAAAGCATATAAATGGTAAACTGGAGAAAGATAAAGATGTGATGTGTGCAGTCGATGGCATACTAGTCAATTCACCAGAAGATCAATCGGTGTAATGTAGTGAAGTGAAATCTGCTCCAGGTAGCAAAACCCGAAGGCTTTCGCGAGTATTGCACTTGCACAAATTATTGTCATAGTCTTCACTCTCGTCGTAATAACTGTTTTCTTCATCTTCATCTTCGTTTCGTGCTGAGCTAAGTTCTACTGCTGCTGCTGCTTCGTCGTCTGTTTTCATTTCTGGTGGAAATAATCGATCATTGAAATGTGCATCATCGTTGACGTCTTTGCGGTCAGCCGCTTTGCAACCAAATCAAGAAAAGTCACATTAGCAAAAAGAAAGATTACCAGGTGCAAAAAGAGATGCATCTTCAACATCTTCCTCACGCTCACCGCAATAGGTCAAAGTAAGTAAAACAGCAAGTTTGTACAACTTAGCTAAGATGAAGATGCACAATTTCAGCAACCGATGAAAGACGAAAAGACGAGTATCAGAACATGTAGATGAATAAATGTGCCGTCAACTTTGCAAAGATACTGACCACAATGGTAATAAGGTTAGTAATTGATTCGCAAAGAATGAAAAGTGAAAAACATGTCAAAAGCTGTAACATAATGAGTAGCAAAAGAATTGCAAAATTACAAAAAATATTACTATGGTTGACGTCAGCAATAAAGAAAACAATAATCAGGTGTTGTAGCACAAAATGAACTGCTCTTATAATTAGCAATAGCAGCAAGCGAAATGTAATTACTTGTAGTAGTAGACGTCATAAGTAAAGTTTGATGTCAATGTTTTTAACTCATTTCCTGCAAATGTTTGCAAATAAACTAACTCAGGTCCAAAACAATTACCTTAATAATAATTGTTGTAATTGTAGGAACAGAAAAACTAGTAGCACAAACGTAAACAGTAGGCCAAATTGTCATTTAGTAATGGCTGTAAAAAGAAGAAATGTAGATAGGAGTAAAGTGTTTTGTCATTCTCCTCTTCTTCTTCTCCGTCATTTAAATAAAAAAGAAAATAACGGCCAGTAAAGAATAAAAAATAGCAGAAGCTATTATCTATGCAACGGTTACGATATCATTATGTGCTACGTTTCTAACTACTACAATCATTCTGGGACAATCAGGCCCAATTACGAAGTGTACAGTGGGCGATTGACAAAAAAATTTATCACACGCTACGACGAATTATTCAAATGTATCTCTTTCTGTTAGGCAGTATTGCGGCAGTTGCACTTGCGCTGGCGTTGAGTGGAATTTTTAAAAAGCTTGACAGTGGGTTTTTCATTGATGGGCAGCGGTATGAACGAACTACGGTGTCCTATGAGTTGGCACACTACCCATCATGAGATGAATTTACACATCACTGCTGTTGTGTGGCGGTGACTAATTTGTCAGGCACGTAGCCGCCCTTTTATGCGATTGATGCATAAAACTGAATATGTTAAAATGGCTACACCAAACAACGCATTCGACGAGATCGATTAGACACTTACTTGGGTATTTAAAATTATCACAATCCGTATTATGAATAGTATTAATATAATATTTTACAATATCAAGGAGCGTTATCAAATTTATAAGGATCATAAAAGAACACTTCACCAAGTGTGAAAAACAAACATGTGCACACTTTACACGAAGACACGTCATATGTAGACGGCTATGCGGTTCGACCACTGTGTGGCATGCATTTTACTCACGGGTGTGAGTTGGTTTTCAGCAAACACAATCATGCTGATGTGATGTTTGTAAAGTGTAATGATAGTTCGATTACGAGTGCAGAGCTCAAACGCTGATAACAGCGTTATTGCAAATGTATACTAACATATACTTCTTCTTTTCATTTTTTTCATGACGATAATTCTTATGTACACAAATGTAATATTAATTGTTACTACTATAAAAATTTTACGTTCCTTCACATACTTACATCACTATCAACTTGTATTTTTGTCTAGTAAAATATTTTAACAAATATATGTGATTAACATTCTACTGCATATATTATTGCTCAACGTTTTTGTTTTGCGTAATTCAATTTTATTTACTAACTAAATTATTTGACCTTCTATTCTTTGATGTTGAAACAATGGAAAAATTTTATATGTAGATATGTAGATTATTGTATTGTTTAGTAATGTCACTTAACTCTTCAAAAGCGTCCCTACATTTATTTAGTATACTGTTATTGATTTGCTTGCAAACAACATATTCATGTATGTTACACTATCTCTTGCTCTCTACTTTCTAAAAATTACACCTTGTGTAAACTTTTTGTTTAATTTAAATTATTAATATGCTTTTTTTAGAACATTCTTATATCTCTATCTTGATTTCGTACATTTACAGTGACATGTAATTTATAATAATATATCAAATTTTCGTTATTTTGGGCAACAAAGTGTCATCATAATTACCAACGTATTATTATCATTTCGTAAATTAAAATAAATTACAAGAAAACTATTTTTTTAGATGTATAGTATTTATATTCATGTTGAATAGATTAATCACTTTAAAAATTTACATTTTATATTATACCCTTTTTCCAATATTTATATGTTGATATCAAAAGGTTAGTGACTTTACAACTAACAGTATTCATTACCACTGAACTACAAACAAAATAGATTATTTTGTTCACACACAAAAATTTTACATATCATATTATAGTAACTCATCAGAAAATTTATATTAAAAAAAATTATTCAATAAAAGATGAATCCATTCTTCGAAAAAGCGTGCAGTTTTCTGCGCAAGTTTTCGTCGTTGATTCTCGCACTTATCATGGCAGTTATAACATTGCTCTATGTTATTGGTGCTGGACGCGTGATTACACTAACACATAGCATGGGCAAGAGTGGATTTGCGCATTTCCTAGGCATTATCTTTGCCATCATCACAGTCATCGGTTATATCGCACTACACTTTGTCCCACGTAAGGCCTATCGTCTGTTGTACGCACTAACGTGTTTGTTCATCTTGACCATGTTTCTCGTTGCCCACTCACTCGGTCTAAGTGCACCGGTGGTGACGGATTGTAACAAGTTGAAAATGATCGATTACCGTAATTTGGCAAACATCTCATCATTGGATGATTTGGGTAAGATTATAGCGGCCAAGGATGACGATAACAGCACAGTCGTCATTGGCACCCTCGGTCAGCGAGTGTATAACTGTATGGAAAATGAGTTACTGTTTGCTGCTGCGTTTATTAATCTGATCTTATACGTGATTGCCCTCTTTGATGTGCAAATGGTACTACTGTCTCGTGTAAAGTCTAAAACGTATGGAGAGCGATTTGTTGAAATGGGCATCAGCAATTAACCATTCAAATAATGACGACTGACAAAACAGCTTTTATTTGTACAAGATAAAAAAATATTTAAAAAAATATATTGTTTTTAGTTATATTAATTTTCTGTATCACTTTTATTTGCTAACATATTTAATTACATTAGTTCAGCTCTTTTTTACTCTTTTCCGTCAGCAGTTATATATTCTTAGTAAAAAGCAGAATAATTGTCAATGAAGAGGAAAGCACATTCTAAAAATTATTTGTCCTGTATGTCTTTTCTTGATATATTCTATTTGTTGATATATGTGTTACGGTTGCGTTTGGTTATAATTATTTCTCTCTGATTGTGCACGTTTGTGCTCCGTATAAACTATATGTGACTGACTCATTTAGGTTCAGCACTTACTTTTTCCCTATTTCTGCGAGTAGAACGATGTTATATGCACTTCGTCTGTCGAAAACTAACACAAATGCTTTGATGAAAAGAGTATTCACATAATAGGTGAACCAATTTTACTATTCCACGATTTATAAATTTTTTTTACATGTTTCGAAAGGCAATCAGTATAGATTTATATTTTATCTTATATTTTTTACATGATTTGATAGAAGTGATGCAAAAGTATGTAATGTATTTAATTGTCTTATGTTTGTTTGTTTTCTTTATGTGTGTGTGTGTATAAAAAACAAAACAAATTGTCATTGTTGAAAGTTATAGATGTGTTTTTATATACTTGTGATTACCTTCTGTTTCTTTTGTAAAATTATATCAATAATATAATATAAATAATATATTTAGTAAAAGCTGTAGGTTAGCACATAGTAATTACTTACGAGTTATAGTTATTCTTCTCTCGCACGCGAAAACATATACACTTATAAACATAGTAAAAAAGTACTTTGAAAGCATAAAGATTTAGATATTCTCAATAAACATAAGAAGAAAAAAAAAGAAATGGAGGAAACAAATTTGAGTTTCAAGATTGTCATTATTGGTGATAGTGGGGTAGGCAAGTCTAACTTGATGACACGTTACACACTCAACGAATTTAGTCAAGACACCCCAGCTACCATTGGGGTGTAGTTTATGACGAAAAGCGTCAAGATTGAAGGTCGTGAGGCTAAAATACAGATCTGGGATACTGCAGGACAAGAAAGGTTTCGTGCAATCTCACGTTCTATCTACCACGGTGCCAAGGGTGCCATGTTGGTGTATGACATTACGAATCAAACCTCATTTGACTCTATTCCTACGTGGTTGCAAGAGTTACGTGTCTTTGTGCCTGCCACGTGTTGTATTTTCCTGATTGGCAACAAGTGTGATTTGGAGCATATGCGTGTGGTGAAGAAAGAGACAGCCGATCGATTTGCACGTGAAAACGGATTATCATTCTTGTAGACCTCTGCGCTCGAGAAAACCAATGTTGACAAGGCGTTTGAGTGGCTTGCGAAATCGGTCTATGACGTGGTGGTAGCTCCTTCGGCGTCAAGTGCGTAGAACAAAGACCGTCCATCTTTGAAGACGCAGAAGCGAGCTGATCTAAATGCGGCAGGTGCGGGTGCTAACCAGAATAATAACAACAACAATGCATCTGGGCGAAGTGGCAGATGTTGTTAATATCGGTAAAACATGAATATATATATTTTATTTTATTTTTATCAAGTTTTATGTCAATATATAATTAGTAAATTGGTTAGGTTGTCTCACGTGATCAAAATATAAAATAGCTCTACTTCATGAAATGCAAAGATGTGGTCAAAATTAGTTTATTGAATTATGTTTTGTTTTCTCTTTTGTTAAACATTGTATTATTGTTATGAATGGGAGCGTTTAGAAAAATGGTGTTAAATGAAAGTGGCTAGGAAAAAACGATCACAATCAATATTAGAAAAACAGTTTGAAATGAGATAAACGCTTTTGCAGTAATTTTACTGTGAATGTTGTAAAAGAGAGAAATTTTGTTGCTATTGTTGTTTCTGTGATGCAAATGTGAGTTATTTGCGTCATTTACTGCTTATTTAGTGGCATTGTTTCCTTTGAGAGCAATCTTTATTATTACTCTGTTTTGTGATTTGCTCATCAGACTTACTTTACTTCTTTGCAATTTTTCATTTGTGCTGTTACACATTTTGTGCGTTTTTTCTTTTACTTGTATCACTGTTGTTGTTCATATTTTTGTCATATATTCGGTTTGTGAATGTGTGACGTCATTACTTATAACAAATTTTTATAAGAAAAAAGGTACAAACGATAATTCTGATGAATACTCTTTATGTGTATAAGATGTCGTAAAGAATTTTTAAAAAAGCTATACACCTACACTCAAATGCAATAAAAAAATAAATAACGGATTTCAACATTCTAGACGATCTTGCAATTTAAAGTAACAACACATAACAACAACTATATACGCTTTATTGTTATCATTATATCTTGCTGTATATAATAATTGTAAGTACACACACTCACATTCAAACTATTCAAGAAAAATATATTCGTGTTAATTATATATATGCAATATAATATTATAAAAGTTGTATTTGTGAAGTACATGCGGGAATCAATGTTAGCATGCACACATGCTTGCAAATTATAAAATAATTTTACTATAACTTTTAAAATAGATTGCAACGATGTATGTATGCTACTATAATAATATTTATACTTTATTACTTTTCTTTTCTGAGCAAAATGTTGTAATTATTTTGCAAGTGAGGTAATAAATCTTTTCTTTTATTAATTTTGATATTCTTTTCACTAAATGAAAAGTCGCAAAGACGCAGATATTGTTGCGATGTCTAAGAGTGTAGACGCAGACACAATACAACGCACATCATTGCCTCCTGTTGCCCAGCCTCGCGCACGTAATTACGCATCCTCAACACAAAGAGCTTAACAAGCAAGGAAATATAATTAATTCAATTCATAAAACAGTATACAAGATGCATTGTTATCACAGACATTACCTACTCGGCATACTGTACCTCAATATTCCTCTGTAAATCATTTGTATGATAGCGGAGGCTGCAACAGTGGTAACAGCGCTATTCATCATGCCAATCGTGCCATTAACAACAAAAAATATAACAAAGATAGTAAAATGAACAAAACTACGAATGAGAATAGTAAAAAAGTAAGTGTTAATAACATTATTAGTCTTCCTACAGCAATGTCAAACTCATGGTCTTCGTCTTTTTCATCATTTTCACCTCATCACAATGCACAAATGCACTTGTAATCAAAGACAACAACAGCAACAACAACTACTACACGTAACTCATCAAGCACACGAATCAATATCAAAAAAACACTACCACCCATATCTACGGAATGTAGTAATGTAAGTAATCCCATTCCTGCATCACAATTCCCACTACATTCAACTACATCAACAAGGGCAAAAATGCACAATGAACATTCTTTTCTTTCGTTCAACGCAGTCCAAAACGCAACAATAACATCCTTTTATAAAGAAGAAAGCAATTAAGATAAAAATAATTTCAAAAGTGGTAATAATAGTAATACAATGATGAGCCGTTTTGATATGAAACTCAACAAACTAGACAAGCCTACACTGTTTTTTTCAGCCAACTCACCATTGAATGTAGACAAAAAACCAAAACACACAATTAATCGACAAAACAGTGTCGAGTAACTTACCTCGATGCTTTCCTTGCACGGCAACACCTCTCCGTTACGTAAGAAGTTATTACGCTGTCATCGACTAACAAACCCATAAGATGCACTAAACCTGAAGAGTGAAGTGCCGTAGGTTGAATGATACGTCAAGCCAGCAACAGCAGCATCGTCGTCTTCGTTGCTTTTACTACGGTAATAAGACGCCGCACAAGTCAATCCATCACAATCACAATTAGCATCACCATGGCAGGGGCCACGTTCAAGTGTGAACATGAATGGAAGAGGCAGCAAAGTAAATTAACAGGTGAACCGACAAAGTGAGGCGGCTCGTCATGAACGCATCTTGCTCTCTTTGATGACTCCTCAACAACGGGCACTTAAGGAATAATGTGCTCGTTTGGCTGCGGAGGCAGCTGAGCACAAGGAAGTGCAACGGCGTAAACGCATTCGTAGCTTTCTCGCCCCAGTAGTCTCACCAGCAATACCAAATGCACAAAAATTAAAGAAACATACCAAAACAAACAAAACACAGAAAGATAAAACAAAAAATGCAAAAGTATCTACAGCAACAGCAGCAGCACGATTATAAAATAAACAACAATAATCATAACAACAACAAAAAGAGTAGCAGTAGTTATTGTAACTGAAAAGGAAACGGAAAAAGGAAAAGAAGAAACTACGGTAAATGTAGAGGAAAGCTAAAAGAAGAGAAAAGTTAGAAGCAAAACGGAAGCACGACAAGGAGAACAATGTTAGTGAAGTACAACAGAGTACAAAAGGAGGAGAAAAGGAAGAAGAAGAAAAAGAATAACAATAACTATCATTGTAGCGACACTAAAAACATGTACATCACAAGCACAGACATCAACATAAAAAGTATGAAAAAAAATAATCATAGCTGTAGAAGCAATAAGAACATTCATAGATACAAACACAACATACGCAATAAGTAGGAGTTGATACATTAAAATAAGAAACGGATATAACACTAGAACAGTAATAGTTACGCAATGCGAGAAAGAACTAACAAGAGCAAAGAATACAATAAAAGAATGAAGTACAAAAATTGTCACAAGCTGAAGACAGAGTGTAAACAAACGTTAAACATCATCACAAACATCATCGCCGTAACAACAAAAAGAAAAAGAAGAAGGATGAATTGTTACATCAGCTCAAGTCAGAGCAAGAGTAAATAGAAGAAGCAACACTTGCACCTTTGTGGAGTAAGTAGAACGAATCACACGCAAAGTAAAAGTGTCAAGAGTCAGTACAGAGTTAGAAGCAAACACCATAAGGCATCAAAACAAGATAACTCTTAGTGAATGCACCCGATGCAACGCAAAATGAAAAAATTGAAGACAATGAAGAAGATCATGTACGTAAGACAACATCTTCATCTTCATCTTCATCTTCATCTTCATCTTCGTCGTCTTTTGATAAATCTTGTTCATCTATAACTAGCACCCAATCCGCATCGTCATTGCTGTCAGAGGAAAGCTAATCTACATTTACTGGCATCAGCAGCAACAACACCAGCAGCTGTAGTGAAATGAATACTAGTGATATATAAAGTGAATAGTAATAATAATAATAATAATAATAATAAGAGTATTAAAAGGAAGAGGAAGAGTAATAGTAGAAAGAAGAATAAGAAGAAGTTATCAACTATGACGATGAAACGGTTGCATAGAAGAAAGAACGAATTGAAATATAAGTCTTGTGCTACTTCCATGAACTACGTAGACGTCGTACACGAGCTGCCTTGACCATTCAGTGTGCCTGACGTGTACACATTGCGCGTGTGGCATTGCAAATACGTCAACAAGTTTTGTACTATCACGTTTACCTGCGACAACGTGCAGCTGGTTTGTGTATTGCCAGTTGGTTCAAGACACACCTACTACAAGATGCATTTAAAGTACACAAACAGTAACTACAAGAAAACTTTGCAGCACGTGCCGTGTATGAACAAAAGTTAATACATGCCATTCATGTTATTGAACGAAGTTGAGTGAAGCATGCGCCATCGTTTCGTCAGCGACGAGAGTTGTGCATTCGACTTAAGTTATCGAAAGCATAAGAATTAAATGTATTTCGTCGAGCCGCTATTATACTTCAGCGATGATGACGACTCATCGTGCCTGTTAAGGCCTACTGAGTACAACGAGCCCAATAGGTGCACAATGCACAGTTGCAAAAAATACGAGAAGAAGCACAAACACAGGCCATTAATATTATTCAGTGTGTTTTGTAAAGTTATGTTACACGATTAGCACTCATAGAATGGAAACAAATAAAACAATCTAAACGGAAAATTTTCATGTCTCGTGTACGTGTCGCTAGTGATGTCATTGCCAATGTGCTCAAGTAGTACTGTCTCCGCAGACATCGCCTTGCCCGATAGCACATGGCAGATCAATTAGCCTCACTGTAGCACATTCAACACGAGTGGAAAGAGGCATTAGGCAGACGTGTGTTGGTGCAGTATGTACAATTATTTACATCGATGCACAATGCTGCATGTCTTATTCAGCATCAGTGGCGTTTGTACAGCGCAGGACGATAGCGGCGTTATTTACGATAACTATCACGTACCGCTACCAAGGAACGTATTGAGTGGTAGTTTGTGTACTACCGTGCGATTATTACACTGCAAAACTTTGCCCGTCTCATTCTGTTCAAGAAGAAATTGGTAGAAATGAAAGCGCAAAAGGGACGAAGGATTATTTAAAGCATTTGATTAATGCAACGCACTGGACGAGGCAAGTTACACCGGGCTGCATTGTCTATTATGCACACAAAACATATTCAATAAATCGCCTAGGCAAAATAACTTGCAGCACACTTATCCTACATAAGACAAATTACACTAACACGTGTAGCATTGACACGTTAATGTGTGTTAAAGCAACTCAATGCACAAAAGGCAAAAGAAGCAGAACTACACGAACTGAAAATAATTGCACTTCGTTAGTTGCACCATGATCATTGTGCCAGTGTGATTCAGCGTGCGTGAAGGCGTCATGTAAAACGTCTTGCAGATGCTGCAATTGAACAAGCACGTATTTAGGCATTACAGTATATTCATAAATGTATTCGTACCTTGCAGTGTGCGTGAAGGCAATACAAGGCTCGTCACGCGTTACGTGTCAAAATGAAAGAAAAGAAATGTTATGAAGCCACGCGAGCACTTCACGAAGAAGTATTAGATGCACTATACTGTGAACAATTAAACGTTCAAGTGGCACATACAAAAGCTATTTGAACTAATTCTACTAAAAATAAAAGAATATGTGAAGGTGTTGTTGATCAGTATAGTAATGATGCTAACACTACAAATGAGATATAGAGTAGTAATTATAACGACAACCACAACAATAGAAATGATGATGACCCATGGGCTCTTTTGTATGACATTGAATAAAAGATGTAATGTATATAAATCAAATTACTTTACTTTTATGTTTATCTTTCGATGACAAATGTATTGTACTTACTTATTTTACTTTGCTTGCACCGTCTCCATCTCTTTCGATTTCTGTTATGCATGTATATATGGTTAGTATTAATATATTTACAATCATTTTGTTTGTTCATATACATAAAATTACAAATATTATAAATTATGTTACAAAATAAATCATATGCTATTCATTACGTCCATGTTTATTTTATATTATAAATATTTTGTTAAATGCAAATTAACATATGTGATAATTTATTTTTAATATTGACATTTTTCTAAATTTTGATTATAATTCTTTCAAAGTATTAAAACATATATATTTTCTACTTTATACATAAAGTCAAATTCAACATGCCAAGTTCATCATCTCTGTCGTCTTCTTCCTCGTCGTATGCGACATCATGATCTTCATCATCAAGATCGTCTTCAATGTCCTCCTCATCATCATCAATGCAGACGAGCAAGACAAGTAGACTGACAGAAATACAGTAAGAATTAAAATAAATTATTGAGCTGCAAAAGTAACGTTTGCAGGTTACGTAGCAATAAATTACAGATAAGCAGCTATCTAATTCAGATAAATTGAGCACAACTAAACAAACATAACTACAGTAGAGTAATTAAACACCCGCCAAATATGCTGCTGATGATTACGAACACCCACACAGAAAACACACATTGTGGTTCAAATACGGCAAGAAATTGTAGAGTGAATAGTCATTATAAAATGCCTCGTAAGTGCGTATCACTATCTAAGAATAACCCTCAAGTGTAACGTCTCATTCTTCTACTTCACAAAAGATGAAAACTTCAATGTCATATGTAAACATACAGCCTTAATAAAATGTTGAACCCAACATACATTCTTTGTACGATTATAATAAAGCAAAATTACCCGCAAGCGATGTAATGAAGCATGATGTCATTTCGTCCAATGAGTGGCTGTCATCACATTCATAGTATTCACCAATTGCTATTGCGATGCAGTTCAAGGACGGTTTGTAGAAAGGTTATTATCATACTTATAACAGCAACTATAACAATCATCATCATAATCATCATCATTAAAATCGTTACAATCAATATTAACCACACAATATACATCAATGATAAGACAAACAAAAACGTACACATTTATAATGACGGCAAAAGTAATCACAGTAAAAAAACTTACGATTACGGCAATAAGAATTGTACAAGTTATAGTTATAGACTCGACTGATAAATCGACACAAAGGCGCGTTATCAGTTTCATCCATGTCTACGTCTCAGCTGCAAAAATCGATTGACTACTTGTGATTGTCACGATCATAAAAAATGAAACACAAACTAAAGCGTGAAATACTTTTGCAGAAAACAAGAAAACAACCTACTACATCCATAGCAGAACAAGAGAATCAAGTTTAGCCAAACGAAACAACAAAAGCAGTGAATGTCAAAAAATAACATAAACATAATAAAGACGATGACAATAAGTAGAATAAGAATGAGAAAATGAAAGTGAATGACAAATAATACATACATGACTAGCAGGGATTTGATGTAAGTGCTTTACACAATGTAGCCGCAATGACACTTAACAAACCGCTGAAAGCAGCCAATGCAAACATTTTTTTTTGTAACAATAATATCAATAATAAAAATAATAAATCTGTGAAAAGTATTAATACAAAAGGTAAAGCATTGATTGACACAAATGCAGGAGAACTTTACTATTACTACAATAAAGGTTTTAGATTATTGCAGTATGTGTAAGTTTTTTTCTGATTATACTTTCCGCACGAGCTAAATTTAAATTGATACATGCATATGAATATTTACACATTTGTTTTATTTATCGTACCCTCACGTTATGTTTTTTATTATTATAAAAGCATACATATATATTTTATAATCATATAAATTTTTACTTTCTATAGATCAAACATAGATGTGTTTCCTTACATCTTCTTACTCTAAGCTATGATACAACGGTTCGATATATTAGCATATATATATATATATATATATATATATATATATACTATGATTTACAACTGTAAATGTTATTTTATTGCACAACATCATCATCATTCAAAAAAATAGGTACATTTATGTATTTTAGAACTTGAAGTTACAATTTAGTGTGACATTTTTAAATATTATTAGATAAATTATGAATATATTCATTTCAAAAAATAAAATATGTTGTCCTATGAAAATAACAATAATTAATATTAATTAATTTAAACACTAATATATTAAATACATAAAAATATTTATATGTATAATACTTTAGTTGTTGTTCGTAAGTGAAAAGCATACAAACAAAAAAAGTAGGAAAATGTAAGTGGACAAACTGCACATGTCACTGCCCGTTATCACACTGCCTATTCAGTAACAGTAAGACTCTGCACACAAAAGCAATGATGAAACGATAAGCAGTACACATGAATCAAAAAAGTATGATTTGTTGAGTGAGATTATTTGCGATTAATAATAATAGCAGTAGTAGCGGCAACAATTAAAGTTGTATAATAAAGAAGTACGTAGTCCAAATACGATTATGCAAGTTTCTCTTTCAAACTCTATCTTGTAAGCTAACAGCTCCTACGCCTATTTATGGCAAAGTAACGAAGAACGAAACGCACATGACGTGTACGTGTTGTAATAAATGTAAAAATTAGTTAAGCAGCTGTGTCATCGACTGTGTGCGGTGCTGAAGGAAAGCTGTTACATTCACTGTGCGAGTGAAATGAGTCATGAGCTGTTGTGTGAGGATAACATAGCCATGCTCTCTCATGCCGGTTTGCTCAATTACTTTAAAAATGTAAATTATGAATAATATTTACAGTACATTCAGCGTGTTTCACACACCGATGGTACGCAGCTGGCTCGTACATTTGTGATGTGTATGACGGATAGACTGGTCAACTATTTTTTGTAGCTGTACATCAACCCACTTATTCGTCATTTACGTGAAATCGTGATGAACAACACTAACACAAATATATTAGCAAATGAATAAGAAGTGAAAGAGTTTGTTGAATAGTAGTAGTAGTAACACTAGCATCATCATAGTAAGAAGAGTGCACATCATAACAATAATAGTAGCAGTGATAATAAACATGCAGATAATAAATCACGATAGCCTGTTTCCACCATTGTGTTTGATGAATATGAAATGAGCCCTACTGATTATAATAATAATAATAATAATAATAACAAGAAGAGTAACACTAATAACATGAAAAGACATAGTAAACATAAGTATTTGTAGGTAAGTGCTAATGAGAATTAAGAAAAAATGTAAAACGAACCACTTTGTGTAATTGACCTGAACACTACTTAATGAGCAAATCATATTTCTGTGAGTGATAATGGGTAGGTAGACGGGTTTTAGCAATCCGATATGCTTTATTCATCATGTGAGGGTAATGCACAAAATGGTCAGACTAATAGTAGTCATATGAATTACTCAACTGCCTGTACTTGTAGTAATAAAAATAATTATTATTTTAATGAACACAACATTCAAAATAAAAAAGTAAAACACATTAGTAAACTTCATGATGTAAAGTTACAGAGTGTGTAGCCCTTTGCTTTTTCTTCTCCTACCACTACTACTAATACTACTACTACTAATACAACTCTCTTTACTAGTGACGGAACAGATAACGTGAACAATACATCCACTAATGATGAATAATTGCTTTAACTAAAAGTATGAAATGAAATCAAGGATAACATTGCGCGTATGCTCAACATGCAAGAACGAACAAACACTAACGAAATTAAATAGAGTAAACACACCACAAAACATCACCACCACAACAACAGCATGTAAAATGACACAATTACTAACGTAAAGTAAATCATGTTCAATAGCATTGTTTATTCCTTGTAAAGTGTCTTGCGCAATCGTGAATGGCATGACATGTACAACAGTGTACTGCGTTACACGTTTGCCCAGTTATACCTACGCGTGGTCAAGCACTTTGGGTTAATCTTACGTCTCAAGTTGATGTAGCACTATGACGGGGATGGTAATGAGTATAACTACATGAACAGCGATAATGTAACAAGTCGTCTGTTCAAGAATACATCTCAACAACATATAAAGGATAATAATAACTGTACAGAGTCTAATGATGAAGCACATCGTATAGCCTAGTGTATTAATATTCTCAATGATGTACTACGTGATTGCATTGATGAACACTACCACAACTCTGCCACACAACTTAACGTTTATTTAAAGCAGCAACGAGTATGGCTAATGAACTCTATTCATAAATACCATGAGTATCAACTTACACATCATCAACACATTTGTAATACTTGTACCAACAATAAAAATAAATGCAATGGCGCTACGATGATGATCATTGACGAAGTATTCACAAAGGAGATGCTTATTTACAACATTTGAAACAAATCTAGTTCAGACAATTATCACAGCAGTGTTACGGATTCAAATTGTAATGCTAATACTAACAACAACATTTCAAATTAGCAAAATAAATTGAGTGGTAGAAATAGTAAAAGAGAAGATGGTAATTATGAGGATGGAGAGGAGAATGATGGGAATAGTGAATCCGATAGTAGATACATTCACAGCAGTAGTGGAAGTAGAGGCAGATTAAACTACAAGCTCAGTTCAGCTTCTTCCATCCTCGACAACAACAACAACAATAATAATAATAATAATAGTAATAATAATAAATGTGATAGCAGCAGTACAACTGTTAGTCAAAGTGTAATCATCAATGACAAATTGTAGTCTGCTTCGTTTTCTGGTGATCATGCTACTGCGCCATTACTGCTAAATTATTGACTGCAAAACCTGAACCACGTAATTTCACACGAATAGAACGACAAGCATGAAACTAATTCTATCAAACAAAGTAAACAATCACATTTACCATCATCATCAACTTCTTCATCATCTAATTCGATAATAAATGGAGCGAAAGTATTAGACTTGATTTTGGGTGAGTTCAACTACTCTGACAATAACATTCACGACAATCAGAAATTTGATAAAAATAACAAAATTAATGATAAGATGAATGCTAAAGTACAAAATTGTGCAAATCATTGTGTTTTATAGCATACGGCATAAGATGCAAAATTGTATGACTTGCTTACGTCATCCGCAGTAGTACGAATTCGTTCATTGCAGAAATTAATCCACGCAAATGCAAACCGGTTGTTAGTCGCCCTTATGACAGATCGACTGGCTGTACTTTTTCGTGAAAAGGACATTTGTGACAAGCTGCACTTACCATAGATAAAACTATCAGAGACACTCAAACACAACATAGATATCATTAACATACGTGAAAAGTAGAAACTGAAAGGAGGCAAATGAGAAGTATGTGCACATCAAATCAGTATGAAAAATAAAGAAGTGCAGAAAGCTAACACAGAAGTACAATAATAGAAAAGGGCTGGCAACATTCAAAGTCAAACAAATGTAGGTGCTAAAGCAAATAAGTAGACCAAAAATAACTTTCAAGGCCATCTCTTCATGGCGTCTACTTCCTCGTTGCTTTCTGCTCGTTCGAGCATTACACGAACACGTAATAGTAGTGTTGCAAGTAATATTGTGCTACGACACATGTTTGAGAAAGATAAATTAGAGAGTAAATGTCTATGTGTCTTGATGTAAAACAAATTAACCGTATTATTTTTGACTTTTAACTGGGTTTTTTTTGCTCGCTGTGAGTTATTAAATTTATTTTTTAGATCATCCTTTACTTCACTTAAACTCTGATTGAGTTTATTGTATAACAAACATTTGTTTATAATGATATGTTTGTAGTTAACGCATCATGTAATTTGTATCTTTCTTTGTTAACCTTGCTTTGCTTATCTTTGTTTTATTCAGTTTGAAAAATGACAATCTTGTATAACCTTTAATTTTTACTTACATAAAACTAAAACTGTAATCATCTCGTTCTGTACATCAGACACATATATTAATTTCGATAAAATTGATATTTTTGTTGATAACATAATAATATTTGTTTTTATATTGACTATCGAAAATAATGGCTCGTGTTTATGACATTCTTTGATGTAAACACAACAACCCATTGAATAATATATAATTTGTCTTGTACAAAAATTGTAACTGTTTACTTTAATTATCAATTTTTTTGTAGTAAAGTGTTAATTATACAAAATCAAGAACAAAAAAGTAATATTTTTCGAAAGCAAAGATGGGCAGAATACGCGTGACAAACAAAGTCAAAGAGCACAAACGCAAAAGCAACATTCCTATTACTCGAATAGGCAAACGACAATACCTACGACGTAGATTTGCCCATGTGCGTGCGGTGTAAGTGGCAGGTGCTAACAATGAGTTTACGAGTAAATACTTTCGACCCAACTTGACCGCCGCACAAAGCTTTACACGACTTGGACTCACCATTGACCCTTCGTTGTCAAAGCAGCAGATACAAGAACACAAACGACGTGTGCCGCGTAGTGCTAAAGTAAAATTAGACGAAGAAAACCGAATGCAGGAACACGTGTAGTAGGTCAAACGAACCAAAATTGGCCGTCCTGTCAGTGAGCAAGAGGGCACCATGTTGATGAATTTGATTCACAAATACAAGAACGATTATAAAAAGATGAGTCTGGATTACAAACTAAACCCATTTCAGCTTAACCCACGTCAGCTACAGCGTCAAGTGCTAAACTATTTGCAATGGCAAAGGGCAGCATTTCCGTAGAAGTTTGCAGAAGCGTAGAAGTCTGGTGAAATTAACATGAGTGACTTTGAAGATGTTGCAGCTCGTAAAGGATGTGGTCATCGTTATTCGACAAAGTAAATGCTGAATTAAACAAATAAATAAATAAATAAATTGATTTATAAAAATATAAGCTGATAAATAAAAATAAAATATGTTTACATCTCGATTTTAAACTAATATACTTAATTAATTTTTTTAAATAATAATCATTAACACTCGTAAACTTTATCAACATATTACTATTATAAAAATACTTGTTTTGTGATTGTAGTATAATGTCAAAATAACACTCACAAATAATAACTTATCATATTTATTATCTTCTGTTGCGTTTTCATTCTTACTATTCTTAATTTCACACTTTTTCTAATATCGTAGCAACGAGCACAAATTACCTATCACGTAATTTACATCAAAAAAATATATCTTTATAAACTTTAAACTTTAAATAAATTAAACACACATAATTACATATAGCTAATAATCTACTCATAACAAAAAAATACAAAATGTCATTTTCAGACATCGGTAACGGATTTGTGTCGCATTACTACAATTTCTTCGCCAATAACCGTCAGCAACTCGCGGGCATTTATCGTCCATCTACACTTCTCACCTGGCAGAGTGAGCAGTTTAGTGGGGCGGCGGCGATCATGGAACGATTTGCCAATTTACAGTTTACCTAGGCGGTGTTCAAGACCGACACGGTAGATTGTCAACCAATCATCACCAACCTTGCCAATCCATCTGCCATGACCCACATAGTTATTGTGGTTAACGGTGAGGTGTTGCTGAAAGGTGAAACGCACCCACTCAAGTTCAATGACACGTTTGTGCTGGCTCAAGATAACGGGCAGTGGTTTGTGGCGAATCAGGTGTTTAACATTGTTGGTGGAGGCGGCCGTTAAGGAACGCATGTATAAAAAAAATTATTACAAAAAAGTGTATTAATCTTTTGTTATTGATGTGTTTATGTTTTATGATTGTATTCTTATAATTAATACTATGTCAAAAAAAGAACTGTAAGTAATGAAAATCCTATCAAGGTAGGAAGAGAAAAGTATATGAAGTTTACAAGATGTAAAGTTTTGCAATAAAAACTTAATAAAAAATTTTAAAAGATAAATTACTACTATACGAGTTATCAAATAACTTCGTTCTCTTACGGTGTTTGTAAAGTGTATTTTCTATATTTATTTTTATTTGTTGATGTTATAAAATAAACATAAAGGTAGGTATATATTGTTACTTATAAACCTCCAACATTACATTATATAATGAATAATAATTGTGAAACATGGTGTACACTCTATTTCACTTACTATTCACATAAAAATTGATGTCAACATATTAATAGCACTTAAAATTATGTTTTTTATAATTATATAATAATTTCTTGCATAACCTTTAATTCAATAACAATATAATAATAGTTATTTTTATCTTCAATATTACTTATTTACTTTATATATAGTAACTCGCAAAATGCCACAAATAATGTAAGGCTTTTAGCATTCTCTGCATTCTCTCCTGTTAGATGTGCCGAAGATTGATTTGCACTGTCACCTCAATGGCAGCATATCTGCATCATTGCTTAGCTATTTACAAAGTTTGCATAACACTAATTTACATAAAATGTAGCACAAATGCTAACAGCAAAAGACATAAAATGCTAGTACTAGTGATAACACAAAAACACCATTTGTAAAGACCAGTTTATCACAAGATGCCATCTCAATAGTAGATCCACAAACCCGAATGCACGAGTGCTTCAAGATGTTTGATCTTATTTACAATGTCATGGACAACTTGACGTTTACAAAATTAGCAGTGCAAGACTTACTCTTTCACAGTGCGATGTAGCGAGTGTGTGTCTTGTAAATACGTACTTCACTACGAGACGCTATGCGAGTTAGCTATCAACAATAGTAATAGTATTAGTCAACCACAACACATAAAATGGCTTCCAAGCAATAGTATCTACAGACAGTCATTAATACCGTTTAGCACCTCCTCACTGGACATGGTGTAGTTTGCTTTACCACTGGTGCTTTTTTACATCTTGACTAAATGGCATCAGAAGTACAAAAAAAGTGAGAAATGTAATTCTAATCCATTTACACAAATTCATTCTTGCATAATGCACAATACACTGATGGTAGTAAAAATAAGAATGTAAACCTGTGCTAGGTGTTGCATCAGCGCATCTTACCACACTTGCACAGTCACATGCATGTTCGTTTGCTCGTGTCGGTTAATCGTGCAAAATCGATTGTTTAAAGTGATGAAGCGATTACACTTGCAATCAATTTGCAACACGCACAAGTGTAACAATTTTATTAATGACTTTGCAACACTATATAAAGATGTAACACTGTGAAATGTGAAAATACTAATAAGTCCAATTCAGCCGTTTTATAAGATGAAATGAAAACAAAGATGCAGCACACATGTTGAATTACGGGAGTGGACTTTTCAGGTAATTGCTACAAGAATGTATTTCATGATTACACCTCATCGTTATCTCGAGCACGGCACAGTCATTGCAAAGATGATATTTACAATAGTAATAACACGAACAACATAAATAATAAAAATTTATAGTGCGATACAATCCCACCTTCACTTGCCATTACACTGCATGCCGCATAAAAATACGATGATGATGAGTTGTTGTAAATGATTTAATTTTGTCCATAACGATTTGGTCATTTGGTTTTTATAAGTGACAAGATAAACTTACTCTTGAAGCAAATTCTATACAAAGGAACAGGAATTGAGTTGTGCATGAGTAGTAATTTGGTAACGTGTGGGCACACCACCGCGTAGCAGCATCATCTTGGTCCGTTGTTACAATTGTGATGGAATGTTGCACCAAAAACTTTATAGTAGTGTAAATAGTGTGATAGTAAATCACAAAAAACAATAGTAGTATTATAACTGCAAACTGATAGTGAAATTCATAACAATGAAAAATAATTAGTTCATGACTAGTATAGTATAAAGTCTATTTTGTTGTCCGATGAAGGCTATAACAACTCTGAGCAATTCCGATTAGCTCATCGCCTAGCTCGCTGACATAAGTAGTAACAACAATAATAATAATAATCAAACTAAGTGTAAAACACAAAAATCAATAAAGTAACTGAAAGTATTACTTCCACACATTATAACAGGTCTAAAATCCATAAAACATATCGATTAACAAATTACAGCATTCCTAACATTTCGTTCCACACAGATGATCGTGGTGTGTTTGATATTTCACTCACTTCGTAGTTGGGTCTTGTTTGCTCTCATCCATTGTTTTGTACAAATCGTAATTATTATGATAAAAACTGTACGAATAGCAATAATTATAGTAGTGACAATGAAAAATATTAGCAATAGTGTGTAAAAGTTATACGTTTGTTATAGCGATTGACACTTGTTCAAGTTTTTGAGTTGCCCTGGCCTGTTTTGTACCTTACTTATATTGTATTGCCAATAAACGTAAGCGATAGCAATGACATTGAAGCAAAAAATGAATGCTTATCATCTTTTGATCACTTTGCACACATGTGCAATAAATTATTTTACAATCATTGTAGCAGTAGTAGTAGTAGTAGTAGTAGTATTGATAATAGAGATAGTTTTAGTGTAATAATGACATGCATGAGTCAATGATAGCTGCGTTGGCTCAGTGATAACTTTGATAGATTGCTGAAATAACGTGACTTATAAATTTATAAACATTAATTTATATATATTTTTCATTTTATATTATGTGAATTAAATTAAATAATAATACAATTATTTATTTTTTCTTGCATAACATATATGATGTGTAAAGTACTTGATTATTGACTGTGTGTATATATTTTTTCATTGTTAATTATCGTTCTTCCCTTTGAATTAAAAAAAAATTATATTATTTTTAATTTACTTTACATTTAAGATTAGAATAAATAAAATTAAAATAAGATAAATAGAATGCCCTATAAGAAGAAGAGACGATTCAGAGGTGCACCACGACGACAAGAAGGTCAAAGTAAAATTAGCAATGCCAGTAGCACAAGGCGAAAGCGACAACGAAGTGAATCGTTGCAGCAACAACAACAATAACAAGTATTATTATCTTCTACACTCGTAATTTCATCAGATAAAAATGGTAAAGTATAATCTACAAGGAAATAAAATTAATTATTATAGTAGGACAATAGACAAACAAAGAGAGTGAAAACTAGTCCATAATTAGCTAAATAGTCACGATCATTATCTTTATCATATTTATCTTTTTAGGCATAATCGTTATCATCTTAGGCATAATCGTCATCATAAGTTTCATGATCGTAAATACGTCGTAGTATTGATCGATTGTAGCTATCATCTTCATCTACATCTTCTAAAGGTGTAAATAACACATAATAGGTATAATGTGATAGATAAACAGATAGCAATGCAGAAATAAGTGCTAGTAATACAACTTGTGATAATGATAATAGGATTGAGTAGACTGAAGAAAAGAAGATATAGTGTGAAAAAAGTCGTAGTGCGAGTCCAGAGATGCTCACTGCGAGTCAGGATCGACGGGCAGATCATCGCAGTCGTACCAGTATCTTATTCTACACTCCACTATCTGCAAGTACACTTGATTATCACAAAAACAATAACAACTATAATCATAACAAAACTTCGTTGTAAAATGGTAAAATAATAATTGGTGGTAGTACACAGGATATACATGGTAGTAATATTACTTTTAATAAAAATAACAACACTAGTTCACAGCCGTTGTTTAGTGATCCTGGTGAGAATGATTAGGGTGAATAAGATAAATGTACAAAAAACAGTAATAACACTAATAAAAATGTTATAGATATGAGTGGTATAAATAATGAACAAAGTATGTAGGTGTTGATTGCATCGTAGGACGATAACAGTCACTACTCTGCAAACAACGTGACTGAAGGACATAATAATAATAAGAATGATGATGAATACGATGATGTGACTATAAAACACACACAACGTTATTTTAACACAAACCATAACATTATCGTTGATAACAATAACACAAATAATTAATTGTATTGTAGTGTAAGTGATGGTGTGTAGTGTGCGATGTCCTGTCAGACCTTGTAAACTCAGCTGCTTCCTTTGACGTGTAATTCTAGTATAGATAGCAATAATTTGTTAAATAGTAAATAGGTTACCATTTCCCCAATACCACACACCCCTAGTCCGTTACCTTACTTGTTGGCTTAAATGTAAAATCAAAATTACATTTAACACCTACATCACAATTTCAATAACGGTATCTGTATAAACAACAACACTAATAATAACAGTGATACTCAATAGAAGTAGAGCCAAAATAAAATGGAAGGTAAAAAGTAGGATTAAACATTACAATATAGTAATGGTGATGATGATGATGAAAGTGTTGACAATAGACGATTAACCGTTTCAGCTCAGGACAAATCGCTGAGTGCTATCTTGCACACTCCAATTGACACCTAGTAAATGAATGACCACACAAAAGTAACATGTGATATTCGACTAAGCAATTAATTACGAAATGCAGCGAACACCTAGTACGACATGCAGCTACGATATAGTAACTAGTACACACCCAGCAAAGGTAACATTCTAAACAATAAGAAAAACGTGCCATAGTCAGATTTGTAGTCCGTACATTGTTAGTCTGTAGTAAACAATACACAATCTTTCCTAATTCATGCATAGACGGATATGAATGCGATAATGCAAAAAAATCTAGCAGTAAGTCCGAGTCATAATAATCATGTACTTAGTGTGAACAGCACGGTGAAGCGAAATCAGTAGCAAAAGTTCAAAAATGCTGATGATAATGAAGAAGAAGAGCAATAATAATAATAATAATAATAATAAGAAGGTAGACTGTCTGTACAACGTCTGACACGAGTATTAGCCAACAAACCACGGGCTTCACCAGGCACCATGTGAATCTGTCTAGACGATGATGAATAAGATGAAAAAGATAATAAATCGAGTAACAATGACAATAACCATCCAATGGACAATAAATAAAATGTATAACACTACAATAAGAGCAATAAAAGCCAAAAAAATGTTTATGTGGATACAAAGAGTGGCAAAGAGGCAAATAGGTAATTATAGGAATTACATAAACTCACAACTAGCATCACACACAATAAACTTCGCTCTTCGTCCATTTCTCGATAACCACCAATACATGAAATGCTTTCCCCAACATTTCGACCACGACGAGCATCGGTGGCAAGTGTGATGCGTTCAGCCAGCAAGCAGAGCATGATGGCACGTGTGTTGGAGCAATACCCGTATATCAAGATGGACGATAGTGATGAATAAAACAATAACGTTTATAACAGTTATAGTGAGGAGATAGATAAAAAGAAAAATACAATGTATACATAAAGCAATAAGATGCAAACTGAAACAAGTGCAAATTTATTGAATAGAACTATTAATAATAAATTACATCGTTAACATGATGAGTAGGTGTCAAATATGGAAAGTGTTAACATACTTAATACACCACACAAAGAAAGTACAAAAAACATGAACGTGCCTACTTATATACTTCATGATGATAGCGAAGATGAACATGAGCAAAGTATTAAAAACTCATTTGAACAAAAGCCATATTAATAGTAGTAATTGTTGTTGTCGTAGTAGCAATAGTAACAGTAATAAAAAGTGATACTATCTAGCTCATCCTCGTCATTGTAGTCGTTATCTTCTCCATTGTCGACAAGAGCAACAAGGGCAAGGACTGCAAGCTAAACTTCGTAAAATAAAAATTACGAAATTAATAATATATAGAATGTAAGCACAAAATCAGCATCATCATCGTAAACCGATGTAGATGAGAATTAAAGCGAATTTGAAGAAGAAGAAGAAGATATGTCATCATACAACAATCTTTAACACATTCGTGATGCCGTATCACACCTACACTCCCTCTACCCGAAACGCATCACCAAGAAAACGTTCACC
The DNA here is from genome assembly GCA_028554745.1 of Blastocrithidia nonstop. NCBI lineage: Eukaryota > Euglenozoa > Kinetoplastea > Trypanosomatida > Trypanosomatidae > Blastocrithidia > Blastocrithidia nonstop. The sequence continues at coordinate 147,078 of JAQOTN010000042.1, forward strand.
TCCATTGCACAGTAAGTATTGCCTGAAGCACATTTCTTGTAGCCGCATACATTCTGATCCGCCTTTAAGCATGCCTAATATGTTGGTTAAGGTAGCTTTGGAATTGTCTGAAAGTGTACGACAATTGACAATGACATTGTAGCGGTAAAGTCGTGCCCCGTTAGTTTGCGCAGTCGAGGCAATATTGAAGATGGTCTGTCTACACTACGTGAGATTGCGATTTTACGCTTTTTGAATGAGCAACAGGTGCCATATGTATTACCGTTGCACAGTGCATTTTGTGTGAAGGGCAATGAAGTACTTCCGCCATAAGTTTGCAAGGCGTTTGAGTTTAAGCGAAGTGAAAAGCGAAGAGCGGAAGAAGCAGCATTGCCACTTGCTGTACAACAACTCTCAATCGGAGCAGGGCAACATAAATATGACATGAACACCTCTGAGAAGTAGTAGTAAGACTAAATATGTAAAGATGATTGTAATAATGAACACAAGGGCAAAAGAAAAGGACCTAATGTAAATAATAACAAGAAGCCAAAGAGAAAAAATAAGAAGAAGATGAAAGAAACCAAAGCAGACAAGAAAACACGATAGGCAAAACTGAAATAGTGCTTGTCTAAATAAGTAACTCGTCAGCTTCAACGCATACGCGAGTAGGAAACACAATAGCAGAAATCATACCGGGCTCAGATGAATGCTATCAGACTACCAAAATTCTTGTCCATTACACAAGACGATGTGTTGTAGAGTGAGTGAACGCTATTCTTAGTCACCGAGTTGTGCGATGGTGATGTAGAGAACATTACCCGATCGTAGAGTGTGATGAAAGGTGTGGCATTTTGTGTAAGTACGGCATTGTAGCAAATGCACCGATTTGGTCTTTTGCACCTGGATCTCAAACCAAGTAATGTGTTATTTGCCTATGATCGTAAAAATGCATCATAATAATAACATCATGTACAAACATCACCTCATAACTTGAAAAGTAATACTACAAATAATAATTGTAAAGCTGTCAAGTTTTACCTGTCTGACTTTGGCAACTGCCGGCTAGTTGGTCCATCTCGATTAGACTCTGTGTAGGATGCCTATGGCACGTTTGAGTACATGGATCTTCGTGCGCTTCGGGATAAAGTATGCTCGAGAGCTACCGATTGTTTCAGTTTAGGCTGTACGCTGTTTGAGATGATGTTTGGTCAGCGTGTGTACCCCAAATGTTGTAATCCACGCTGCAAAGTTAGTGGTGGTAACGGTAGTGGAACGAGTGATGAGATGCATGACCGGTTTTGTTACATTGAGGCAGCCAAACAGCACATTACTCTGCCCATAAGTGCAAATGCAGGTATTTAGAATAAAAGCTAGATTTAGGTTAATGATACTGTAAAGCAGAACAAAATCAGTAAATATAATACTGTAAATAAAAATCAGAAAGTTAATGGCAAAAGAGTTATTGCTGATAATAAAAACACAACAATTACTGTCACACAATATCTAACCCCGTTGCAACAAATTACACTAAATCTACTAAACCGTAATTGACGAGAACGGATGACCATCGCATAGTGCCGAATGCAACTCTTGCATGCGTACAACTTGCACAACGTGCGGAGCTGACATGAAAATTAATAAAGTGAGAATATATGTACAAATTAAGTATATAACTGTAAAGTATTTATTTGCATACAAAAACTTATTTAAAAAAAAACTGTAACCATTATCAAAAGTTTTAATTTAGTGTGTAACCGTATTTGTAAAAATATACATTAGTGCTATCATTAGATATATATTTTTTTTGATTGTTGTTATCATCATTAGAGTAAAGTAATATTTTCTTACACTATTTTATTCACCCTTATACACTTCACTCACCTTCATTGTATAATAAAAAAAAGAGAAAAACAAATATGATAATTATCTGATAGCTTCGTATAATTACAATGTGTCCGTTACTGAGATGCTAAATCATGTCAATGTTTTGCTTTGTTTAAAAAGAATTGTGAGTTAGATTCAAAAAAACAACGTAATTCTAATGTAATGAGTGTACTAAATGTCTTATTTTTATTTTTACTTATTTTAATTTCTTTTGTAGAACATACACGATAAAAGATTAAATAGTAATGCAATTTATTGCATCGTTTGCATTTCGCAAGATTTGCCGCTCTGTCCTTGTAGCACGTGCATCATAATGGTAGCAACACACTAGACCGTTTTATTGTTATCATAGTGCGTATCTCAATAGAATGAGCAGCTTTACAACAAGTACACTGCTCTGTTTGCAGACTGGATCATCTGTCTAAACAAAATCATCATCATCATCATCACCATCATCTGATACAGAAGACAACAACGTGAATAATAAGTCTAATTAAGATCAAACATTGTAAACTTCACACGTAGCTCACTCTTCACCTTCATCTTCATCATCATCATCATAGTCATCATCTTCTCAACTTATAACATCCTATGATAAGATGAAATATGCCACCCCAGCCGCTACGCCTGGTGGGGTAGACTTGTCCTAAGTTTATACACATGATATTGCCTAGTTAGAGCATCGACGACGCACAGTAACTCGAGCGAGTGATGAGCAACGCCGTGGGGTTGAACCTCTCGCAGACCGTTACAAAAACACATTACACACTTAATAGCAATAAATATAATAGTAAACACAGTATAACTAGAATAAAAAAAATAAAAAGTATATGTAATTATAATAACAATCTACATAAAATGATGTGAGCGATTCTAACAAAAGTACAAGCAATGTGGTAAGTCAAGCCATGTCAAATAAAAGTATGTAGCGATCCGACAAAAAAAGTAACACACTAAGTGCATCATAGCGTTGATGGTCCTACAGTGAAAGAGATGATGATGCGATGAATATGTAAACATAAATGTACCATGGTAGAGTAGGACGAGAGATGAAGCGATACGATGGCATGTTTGTGCCATAGCTAACCTAGGTACTACGACAGGACAAGCCAGAAGAGATTAGTCTCGCATCATAGCTGTATGGCAAGCCAGATGAGCTTACTGAAGGTAGAAGTAGCAGCAACACTTGTGGTAGTAGTGATAGTAAAGAGCAAAGAAAGCCGCAAAAGTCATTTCCAATTTTATAGTTTGTTGATGAAACACCGAATCGGACTCGCCATCCAAAGAAACCACTTACGTTTGACCCAACGTTAGACAATACCGATGAACTTTTAGAAAGCGGTAAGTCTGATAATGACTTGTAAGCTACTGGTTATATTGATTATGAGACCATCATTGAGATCAACAAAGCAGCTGAGGCAGATCAGGCCAGGTTAGATGCACTGGGAAACCCACTCACGGTGTAGGACCAACTCAACGCGCTCATTGCACCTTCACGCCATGACACAATGGCTATTATGGAGCGTAAATAGTTTAACGGGTTTAACCATTGAGGTTTACTACACAGGGCTAATACACTTCTTTCACAGGAGTTGTAATTTGCCAAGGCACGCATGTGCGTTAATCAGTACATGCGAGACATGGACCTATTTGTCAAATGACTCGAGCATCCTAAAGTCATCGCACATATTGAAAAAAAATTCAAGACTTCACAACGTATCAAGTATGATCGAAACATGGGCATGGTCATATCTTTTTACATGTTAGGCAAGATTGCAGTTTACTAGGACAACGCTGCCTAGGCACTCAAGTCCTTTCATAACGCCATTGCCATTATTCATGAAAGGGGCAACTTGTCCATTGAACGGCATCGACGAGCGTATGGGTATAACTTATTGGCACGTGGTGCTATTTATTGCAAATTGCAATCGTACGAACGCGCAGAGGATGACTTGACACGCTGTATTGCGTTTATGCAAGCACACAAGTTTCCAATCATTTACGAACTTCGTGCCTAGGTTCGAGAACAGCTGGGCAACATTGACGGCGCTCGCGAGGATGAGTAGAAGGCCGCCGAGTTGTGAGAGAAAGGTGAGGTAATATGCGACCCAGTCACTGGTGAGATGCGTAAGTTAGTAAATTAAGGAGTTAACTTCATTTTTGTTCATTTTGATATATTTGTTTATATTTTTTATGTATAATTTTGCAAAGGGTTAAATACAAATTATCTATAATAGTATGTGCTAATAACTTATCGCTTATCGTATTTGCTAAGGACTATCGTGTTTAGTTATTCTATTTTGTATTTTCGTAGGTAAGCGCTTTGTTTGTTGCTTTTCCTAAATGTGAAAATAAACATTGTATACTATATTAAACCTCTACTCAAACTTGTGGCAAATTGTTTGTACTACGGTTGAAGTAGATTACAAAATTTATTTTATATATTTTTTCTTTCCTAACAATTCTTTTTTTTTACATTTAATTTGCAATAATATTATTTCCACACGTTTACATAATCAGTGTCATAGAGTAATTACCTTTTTTACTTTCGTAATAGCCCTTTGTAGTTGTTGTTGTTTATATTAGTTTTTTTTTGCAATTGTATAGATAGGAAAAAATAACTACTACGTATAGAAAAAATAAAAATCGTATTATTGAATTGAATATTGTCAATTTGTTGTTGTTTTTTACAAAATAAATCTAGATTACGAGGAAAGAGTGCAAAATGCTACGACGTCGTGTTGCTGCCCCATCACATAACGTGTTCTCCTCTCGTGTCAGTGTGTACGTCATCGCATCAAATTCATTAAGTCAATCTGCAATTTCACACTATTTGTATCACCCACCAGGCAGTCGGTAGCCCTCATTGCCATGATACAATCCATCCAATAACATGAATAAGCAACAACAGCAGCAGCAGCAGCAGGTAAATCCTACAACTTCATCACTCAATGTTACATCTGCTCCAGTTTATAATCCGTTTGCATCGGATAATGCGGCTTATCAGGTCAATACACCAATTCCTCCTTCTTCGTCTTCATCTTCGTCTTCGTCTTCGTCTTTTCAAACAGCATAATTAGAAGAGTTACTACGTACTTCCAGTATCACGTCACACTCATCTTCATCATTAGCATCTTCATCAGCAGCAGCAGCAGCAATAAGAAACGAAAATGTCAAAGTTGCATCTACACCAGTAGTGCCTTCACACACAACCACCACCACTGCAACATCATCTTCACAAACTGTAAATAAATAAAATAGTAAATCTATTCATGCACATACATCTTCAGGTAGCACAAAATCTAACACTCAACATGACCATAAACAGCCTTCTTCTTCTTCTTCTGCTACTTCATCTTCATCTGTTGAAGGAGTAAGCAGTAATATTAACAACAACACTATCTCGCTTGATACACGAATTGAGAATATTATCAAAGTCTAGGACAATCACATTTCATCCGAGATGCTGCCCAAGGTCGTTCAGCTCCTCATTGACCCCAATGCGTAGAAAGTGTAAAACATCACCTTAAGTGAATTTGCCTCCATGCAGCCTCGTCGTCAGCTGATGGCGCTCAATATGCAAAAATCATGACATGATTGAATCTTAAATAGTTCCTATTACCAACAAGCGGCTCGATTAGCCGCATAATCCCCTGCGCAAGACTTGAAAGCGTTACAACACGCAGGCATCTACACACTTCAGCAATGAATGGAACAGCCTAACTTGGTCAATGTCTCTTTACGAACCCGAAGTGCATTAGACAGCGCTATAGAGGAGAGTATTCAACTTCACATGAACGAAATGGCGACGGTGGTGAATACCTCATTATTGTTGTAGTCCCAGTGAAATGCCTGAATGAGTGATGTGATTGGTAAATTTGTGTTAGATGCATTACGCATTACACTTCCATCGGCTTCTGCGGCATTGCATGCACGTCGGCAGCAGTATTACACCAGTGTGCAACGGCAACAGTCTAAAATGCAGTAAACATCAAACTCATCTAATAAAAATGAGAATAATAGTAATTTGTTTAATGCACAGGAGGCGAATAACAGTGCGGCCATGTTATCTGCCATGATGGACAATAATAATAATAATAATAGTAAAGAAAAAACGAAATTTACTAACTCTGGTTCATTGTAGGAATAAAATAGTCTTAATAATGTTCATGGTACAAATTCGTCTCCGCTATTGTCTTTGCCTGCGATGTACTATGATGGGCCAGTGCTTCGACCAGGAGAGGCCTGTACGCTGGAGCATTACTATCGCTTTGTGCAAAAAGTATTAGCCGGTGTGCGTCAAGATTATTTGGCTGCTAATAATAATAATAATAATAACAAAAATGATATGTAGTAGGACGAAGAAACGAATGATTTTATCAATAGAGGAGATTTACAGTCTGAAACAGAGATATTAGAGCGAACCTATGCGATTATAGCCACCGCGATGAACCAACTGTTAGAACAAGCCGCACAGCTACACCTGCCACATGAACTTCGGGGATTGTACAATAGTGGCTATGTAGCACTTGATCGTGTGCCCGGTGTACTAAAACGAGCCATGTCTCATTTACAACTTCGCCTCTTGCCTGTTCGACACTTTGTCTTTCACAGTACACTAGATAGTGCCGAATTTACACGTACTAATTATCGCTCTCATGCACGTTATGCATCGTCTGCAAAACAAGCTAATCAGAATAATATAAGTAGTAATAATAAATTTGTCAATAGAAGCAACACAACAAGAGCATCTTCTTCTGATTCTCTTCATAGTTCTATTACTAGTAATAGTGGTAGTTCATCTTCTTCTTCTTCTCTGTCAAGTCCACTGGACATTTCTGCCCCAGTGTACGCCTCGGGTACATTTTTAACAGGCTCCTCACTTCCCGATGTAACTCTAGGTGAGTGGTGTGGTACACCGATCCCACCATCCTCGAACGAAAACACCACAAGGGACGATCCAGCACAGAAGGAATACTTCTCATTGCTACACCGATTACGCCGTCATGTGGATAAGCTCTCCATGACCACTATGAACGAATTATTGTCCCATTCCTAGTAGTACGGTGGAAACGGGTTTAGCGCCTGTGATGCGTTAGGATTACATCAGTTATTTGGACCGGCCAAATTGGTGTAGGACCGATTAGCCTCCGTGTTAGCGTTTCCATTATCCTCCATTGAAAAGCCCATTCATTTTATTGAAGCGGGTTACACCTCTGGTAAGACGGCACTGCTGTAGCGATTACAAAATCGAACCAAATTACATGAACGAGCCGTGTTGGTACGGTACAACAGTAGCGCCACACCGTTCATTCCAGACGTAGACGATCACCCATTGTCCTTTGCGTCTCGCTTTTGGTTTCGTGTGGCACTGTCGTGTTGTCCGTATTGGATTCGAACCTAGCTGCTCTTTTCACGTGCCCCACAGAGTGTGATGTGGTGGGCTCACAGTAAAAACTGAAACTGATAGCGCTTTCAGTCCTTGCTGATTAATGGAGATAAAGCCGCCAATCGTTCTATCATTACAAATAATAATTGTCGAGGCTATCATTTACACGGCAGTGCACGCGGCAATTGGCGTAAGTTGCTACAGTCTAAACCACTCATGTATGATGTTCAAAATCAATTAATACAATTAAACAATAACATTAATAGTGTTGCTATTTTAGACCAAGTTGCTCAGCTCACGGCCATCTTGGTGGATGACATGGATCGTGTGTTAGACTCCATGGAAAGTAAATGGGCTGTGATTAGTGAAACGGCGATGTTGCAGCAGAGTGCACTGGCCGCTGCCGATGCATAAGCTGCTCATGAGCAATAATAAGATTAATAGTAGTAGCAATAGGAATAATAATAATTGTCCAAGAATATACAATAGGCAGGCGATAGAGAAGAAAGTGAAGATGTTAATAGTTAGTAAAATTTGTAAGTAGGTGAAGATAAAATGTTACATGGTAAAAGTAACAAGAGCAAAAAAGATAACAAAAATGAAGATTCAAGTAGTAGTAAAAAAATAAAACACATGGTTAACAGTAATGGTGTACTGACACTCAACCTGAACAGTAAAGCATCCCCACCAGTGTCATTGGTCAATGAAACACATGAGCAGCACCAGAAGAGGCTACAAAGTCTACAACAGTGAAGTAGTGCGACGGGCAAGCCATTACATGAGGCACTGCAAAACACATTTACCCCACTACTCACCGCACTCGGTCAGCTGGAAATGATCTTTACGGGTCATCGTGTGAGTACGCACTTTGTGAACTTGTCCCATGTCCCAGTACGACGCTACTTCATCCCTGTTATCGGCAATGGCGCTGGTCTGCAGCAGCGATTACGTGTCTTGCCCCTCATGAGCTGCCTGCACGCACTACACCTTCGTGCACACCTGTAGTTCCCTGGGTTATTGTACGAGGTGCTGAAGAACAGTCCTGCACTGGCCGGTAAGACGCTGTAGGTGTTCTGAACCAATCGTATTTCACTCATGGATCTTCGTACGGGTAATACGCGCCTGCTTCAGTGAGACAGCAGCAGCAAAAGTAATAGTGCTTCGCAGCTTCTGTTGCAGAGTTATTTGCCTCATGAGCTCTACGCCTAGCTACCATTACGAAATTACTTGCTGCAATACCCACGCTGGGCTCGTCTACGATTGGTTTAGCTGCTTCAACGTCAACTGAGTAGTCCAACGGGTTACTTGACCACTGGGATTGACACCAATAGCGTCGATGAGCGAGTAGGTTTGATTAGTCCACACAATCACACCTGTGCCCAGGTGCACCCGTTTGCCCTGTTTACCATTTTCTCTCACCAGTAGGTGTTGTAAGGGAGTAGTAGTAGCAATAGCAGCAGTAATAATAATCACCTCATTGGCACTTCTTCTAGTAGTAGTAATAATAATAATGGAGTATTATACCACCCGAGCAATCCACGAGAGAAGAAAGTGGTCCGAGCCTGGGCAGAGGTCTGGGCCTAGTACAAGAGTGTGGTGGCTGGATTGGCTACCACACCGTCACGTAAACGAGATGCACTTCGGGTGTTACTGCATGGTGCACTGCTCTTACGCTCTGCCGCCGTGGCTGGGGCTCAGTTAGACCTCAATCTGAAAGTGCCTCCCTTTGGCTTCCCACTGCTGTCCTCGTAGGTACGGGTAAAGAGCAAACACACCTCCTCATCATCTTCTCATCATTATTATTATCAGCAGCCAAATTATATTAGCCCTAATGGCAGTAGTAGTAATAATGGGCTATAGGTTCGATCTGCCAGTGTGTAGACCGTTCGCAAGGCCATCTCCGCGTACAAGTCCTTCTTTGTCAATGCCACACAAAGTCATTTCCCGTTTCGTCCCGTGGTAGGACTTAATGGTGGGTGTGATGTGGTGTTTATCTCTGGTTCAACACTCGCCCTGTACGACCTCGTCACGACCTCGGCCTAGCTAAAAGAGATGACCTATCGCTTTGCCTAGGCACTACTGGGTGTATTGCACATCCTGTAGCGTCAGGTATTACCGATTGACAAGATTCGTTCAATTCAGTACACCACGGTGGTCAGCATTGACCAAATGAAACCAACTAATAATAATACGTCGTCTTTATCTATAAGTCATTCTACCATAATGTCCAATGAAGCTCATTCGTTTTCATCTACTTCACACAATAACACTGGATCTAGCAATAATAATAAAATATTTAGTCCACTGATGGACGTTTTCACGGCCAACAGCTCACCCGTTATTCCACACCTGCTAGACTACAGTGCCGTGTTTGAGGATAGTGTAATGGATCGCCTAGACGCTGTCAAGTAACCATTAGGTATTTCACAAGTCTTTCGCACATTAAGCGAACTAATCGATGAGCTGGAGCAGCGGCATCATGTCAAAGTACAGCAGGATGTTATTTCGGCACAAGAAGAAATGTAATCCTTGTTATCGCCTACCTTGTTTCAACTAGTACCCGATGCTACGGTGTTACCGCCGTACACGTCTACGGTTATCTCCGCGTAGGATTTGATGATGTAGGCGATGCTTTCACGAGAAGACGATGATGATGTTGATGAAGGAGATGATGTTAATGATGTTGTTGATGGTGAGAATAATCACAGTTAGATTCGTGCTAAACTACAAAACATGAATGAAGAAGCGGATGACATTAATAACGTACGGATCGAGTAGGATATGAATACAAATGGTAAAAGCAGCAGTCCAAGCACCCATCGTCTTACTACTACTTCTAGTAATATTACTAATAATAATAATAAAGATGACAATCATTTGGTGCTACAACGAAGCACCTCGGCTGAAGCGTAAGATGCCATGAGTGATGTGTTTTATGCCCGAGAAGTCGAAGGAGCTGTTGCGGCAACTCGTAGTACATCGCCAAAATCACAGCAGTAGCAGCAGCAACAACTATTACGAACCAATAATAATAATAGTCCATTAATGAATAATACAACTACTACTACTACTAGAAATAGCTTGAATGTACTTTCCATGGACAATGACATGGCTCCATAATCCGCGGCACTCTTGTAGGCCATGATGAATGACCGAATTGATGAATTAACCGATGCCCGAAGGAAAAATGCCATGGCACAGGCCCAGATGCAAGAATAGCTTCGTCGAGATATGATGACGTAGAACGCAATAAACTATAACACACCCTTTTCACTTACAACCAATAGCAACAACAACAGTAATAAAATGAATGTTAAAGTAGACGGTGTCGTGCATTCTCCCTTATCGACTTCGCAAGGTGTAATAAACACGAATAGTTTGATGAATAATAATAACACAAATAATAATAATGCAAACATGTTGAGACGAAATGCAGATTTGTAGACCGACTCGTTAGCGTGATTGCATGATATTATTAGTCCTGAGGCACTCATGGGTACGTCTGCGGAAATGCCTGTATCAGCACTACCACAACAACAACAACAACAACAACAAGAGACAGCGAGTCAACTTTCTAATAGTGCAAATAAGAATGAAAATATTGAAGGAGTGAGTGTTGACGAAAATGAATAACTGAATGAAAATAACAATGAAGAAGTAGAAGATGATGAATAGGATGACGGAGACGACAATGAAGCAGCTGCTGCGGACGACGAATAAAGCGATGAAGCATTATAATAGTAGTAGAACTAGTAATAGTAGTAATAATAGTAGTAAGGTGAACTGAATGAAAATGTAGATGACAATACATAAAATAACACAGAAATACCCACGTTGGAGGGATTAGAAGATGCCTCTACCATTTTCCCACGCACCGTCGCCAAACGAGGACGACGTGGGTTATCTTCTTTGACCAAAAAGGCTAATGCCACTCGTAGAACTAATAAATCAGCCACATAAAGACAAACTAATAGTAATAAATAGTCCACAACGGCAAAGAACAGGAAAACACGAATGACACGCAAGCAAGCCGCACGTGGACTACGGGCATCACAAGGTACAGCCGCTAACCTATCTTCATCTTCTTCATCATCAACTTCAGCAGGAGCACGGAAAGGCAATTCTAGCACCAATGCCTCTTAGAACAGTGCTAAACGGTTATTAGCTTCATTGGCGGCAGGTGCAAAGAGTAAAGCTGGTAGAGGTGTGTCAGCTGCAGGCTCACGTGGACATCCGACAAAGGGCAAGAAGCCGGCAACAAGTAACAAGAGCAACACTTCTAGTTCAAATGCTGCTAAAGGCAAGAAAACAACTGCAGCAGCAGCATTAAATAAACGACGAGCAAGCAAAAAATAAGGCAGTTGATAAACACAAATTAATTTTTTTAATAATGAAAATGTCTTTAAAACTAGTTTCCAATCAATTTATTTGCAGTATTTTATGAAATATTTAAAAAAAAATTTTTGTTGTTGTTTTGTTTTTTGAACGTGTACGCAATGATGAAAGTGATATGTATGTATGTTTATGTATAGTGTTTATTTTTAATTTGTTATGTAACGTTTGTATGTTGTAATTGTATGTTATTGTGTATCAATATTATTGCAATAATAATAGATCAGTGTAAAAGTTTAATGAAACTACTATATATTGGAACTGTAAAGACTTCATGTATTAACATTTTTTGCAATTTTCATCGTATACAAATACTTTTTTGGCTTTCTAGCACTGATCGAGAAAAAACATAGTTAATGTATTAAAAAAACAATGATACATCACTATTTATTAAATATGTAATTATTACATTTTGTTTTGTTGTTGTTATAGATTTTTGTAAACAATAGTGCAATATTTGACACTAACTTTGACATATGTGTTATGACAAATATACAGTGAAATAGCACAAAATTTAATGATAGTTAATAGCATCACCTTTGCACCTAAATTTTTTTTGCTGCAATATGTATATCTTCACACAATGAATCAAAATATAAGAAAAGAGTTAAATTCATAGAATATATTTTTATAGTGTGTTTTTATTTTATAATTAAAAGTTATGTGTCTTCACACATACACACACACACACACACACACACACGAGCACGCCTATAGGAATACTCATATATAAAAATACGTAAGTAAAATGTTTTTACTTCTGTAATTTTGTTTTCTATAGATTTTCAATTTCTTCTTATTGCAAACCATAGAAAACTAAGTTTTTCCATTTGCAACAATTCAATAGTCAAAATAATATATAATTTAGCTCTGTGCGCAATGATGCCTAGTGAAGTGAATAGACTATGAAGCAAACATATATCTGTATTTATGCATAATCAATTTTTTCATCTGTAATTGTGCGTGTTATAGATACTTTTCTGTAATAGTAGTATTGATGATGATGATAAATGATCATCTACTGGAGGTTGTCTCTTTTTGTATATCTTCATAAACGTAAATGTATTTTTTGTCCTTATGTCGTCTGTAGTTTCCTTTGAGATTGATTGTGTATAAAGATTATCTCATACTATGAAATAGAAAACGTGTTTGATTATTACCTTTATGAATATAATTTTTCTCGTTAGTCACTCTCTTTGTTTTACGTTGTTTACTTTTTGTTCATTTATTTATAGTTAACTTTACAAAATCATAGAGTTATCAAAAAGTTATATTAGTAAAAAAAATAGATTAGTTTTTTTTCCTATAAAGCAGCATTTGAAAATTATACTGTCTTGCACATAAACATTTTTTCTTAATTTTTTTTAATAATAAATTATAGAAAAATGCTACGGCGACGTGTTTTGTGCAGCTGCACCGTAATAGCAGCTCATACGAATCACATCATCACCTCTAAACAAAAACTGGTCATACTAACCAATGTGGAAAGTAACAATCAGACGACATCTTTTACAGGTCATGGACTAAAACGGTCTTATTTATTGCTTGCTCCTAAAAACTCAACTACTTCTACTAGCACAAATGTTAACGCTAATGCTAGCCATGTATAGTACTACAATGCTGGCACAATGTCTGGCAGTAATGGTAGTAATAGTAATAGTACAAAAACCATTCCAGCCACCCCACATGACTGTCTTATTGAGACCATCTTGTCTGCTCCCACCATCTCACCCAACACAAACTCACTGATCAAGTTAGTTCAATTGCTCATTGACCCTAATGCCAGTCATGTATAAGATGTAAGCATCGATGACTTTGTAGCCATGCAGCCCGCTCGACAACTCATCGCACTACACAATAACAAAGAATGACTACATATTATCCAAAACTGTGAGCGAGTACAAGCCGCACAGGATGTACGTCTGCTACGCAAAGCTGGCATTACCTCGGTGGGGGAATGGAAGACACACGAGGTACATGTGACCATTTCGGACTTCTCGCGTGGTCTGCTGCACCGTGCCTTCTACACCATCACCAAACAACCCCAGTAAACTCAGAAAGATGAGGTGCTCGCCTGACTGTCCAAGGCGATTCATAAAGCGGTGGTGTAAGAGCTGCACTCGGGCAACGTAAACACACTACTGACTAGTGGTATAAATAATAACAAACTATTGCCACCACGTGAAGCAATTGCTGAGAATAATTAAAAAACATAATTATAGTAGTAGCAGTAAAATAAACTTCAGGAAGAGTAAGAACAAGAAGAAAACGACGCAGAAATAAGAGATGAAAACAACTAAGATGAAGTAGAGGTTGTGTAGGAAATCGAAGTATAATAATAGTAATAATAACAGTAGCAACAGTAATAAGAGGCTGAAAGTGAACCGGTACAGACTAATAAAGGAAATGAGAAGAGTAGTGCTAAGCGAACAAACACCACGCAAGCACAAAAGCAAAGTCAACATCAGTTATTATAGCAAACAGCAAGTGATGAAATATGAGATTATAAAAAGAATATGAAAGCCGAACATTAAGAAGTAGAAGAATAGGAAATAGAAGTAAAAGAAGAAGAAGAAGAAGAACCGTAGAAAATGACAAATGTAAAGAAGAGCAAACGTCGTGGCAAACAACACCACCACAACTATCATCATCGTCAGAGCAAAGACAAAAAAGCACCAATGACTCGTACATCACACAACAATCAACAGAACACTATAAAACAACAAACACGTATGGCAGATGATAAAGTAATATAGTAAGTTCATGAGGAAGATAATGAGGATGATGAGTTTACACGAATGCTAATGGAAGCCGAAGCCGAGTATGAAAAGAGTACCGCCGCTGCCTCTACCACAAATGAAACACAATCATTAGACAACACATATACTGAAAAACAAACTACTACATCCACTGGTGATGATAGTAATAGCAAAAATAGAAAGAATAGTATCAACGCAAAGCAACAATAAATAATACAAAAATAACAGCAAAAAAGTTAGTTGTAATAATAAAAGTAAGACGAGGATGAGTAATACGAGGTGGTAGAGTAGATTATTGAAGTGTAAGAAGACGACGATGATGTCAATGATGATGCACTGAGCATGGCAAATCACAACACCAATAAATAGGTATTATAGAAAGATGAAATGCACAAGATACAACAAGCTGAAACAACATAATCAAAGGCTAAAAATGAGGTGTCACATGAAGAAATAAATAGTAATAATGTTACAAAATCAAATGCATAAAGCAGCACTGTCACAAAACAGCCTACCGTTACCGATGCCAAACTCAAACGACTTGCCTAACTCATGCTCACCCAGTTCAACAGCGCCGATGGCTTCTTGCACTATGGCAAGCGTGAGTTAAAACAAGATGAGAAAAATGGCTACATTATCGCATTAGACGACGATACCGCACAGGTAGACCCATTGGCCTTATTTAGTGCCTTTCATGCCTCACCGGTGCATGAAACCGACCCGATTGAGGTTCAAGCGCTAAAGTGTATCTGACAATCCTACAATGCACATCAGTTAGCATTATAAGAAGCCAACGATGAAGCCACGGCTATCTTCCAGCAGGAGCAAAGTGTACAGGCGTTGGTGCATGGGGCCATCTTAATGCGTGCGATTTCACGCGAGGACACGGTGGTGTTGCCCACACACGCCTCCGTGCCTCACTACGGTTTCCCGTTACTCTCCTCCGACACACGCCCACATGGGGCAAAGCGTCCACGGTCAAGTCTGCACACGGACATGAATAGCAAAAAAATAGAATAAGCGATTATACAATACAAGACCTTTTTCGCAGATAAGCAGCAGCGTCACACCCCGTTTCGTCCAGCGATTGACTGTAATGCCGGGTGTGGGGTGGTGATGCTGTCTGGTAACACACTACACCTCTATGAAACGAGCATGAAGTAGTGTATCTTGTAGGAATAAGTCCGATTGCACTTTGCGTAGGCCATGCTGGGTATTTTGCACATGTTATTCAGTGATATCTTGCCCAGTGTACACACCATTCACTATCACATTCTCGTAACGCAGTTGCCCTCATCAAATTCGTCTCCGTTTGCGATGAATGGAAACGATAGCACCCATGATATCATGTCGGCCACCACCATTGTCAGTGTAGACCTTACCGGTCCATTTACCCATGCGTAGAAAAACAGACTCAAGGCGCTCGCAGAGCCGCTGGGCCTGGCAGAAGAAGTGGTGTAGTTTACCTGTGTGTAGGATATCATTACGTAAATTGAGTAGCGGTCACGGGCAACGGTGGTGCATGATTTATTACAAAACCGAGATGACCTCTAGGCCTTACTGACCCCAACTCTTGTTCAGCTACTCCCTGATAACGATGAGGCATTGTCTGTGAATGATAAGAACACTAACACTGATAACAGCAAAGAAGAAAATGAAGTAGCAAACCAAGATAATGACCATAATAAAGGCACTAACAACAATAGCAATAATCATAAAAAGCAAATGAAACAAGATGCAGACGAATAGATCTAGTAATAGTAATAATAAGTAATATAGGAGGAAGAAGAAGAAGAAGAAGAAGCGGAAATGGTACCACAACGCAAACGTCGTAGCCGAGGCAAACGAGGGGCTGTGAACAACAACAACAACAACAACAACAACAAAAAAGTACATCAATAAGAAGACGAGGAAGTAATCGTGTAGTAGATTTAGGAGCAAAATGATGATGATGATGTACAATCTTTAAAGAATGACGATGAGATAGATGAAGATAATGTGGCACATGGTGAATAGGAGGAAGATGAAGTGGTGGAGGTGATCGACGAAGATGAATACATTGACGATGAAGATGATGATGATCATGAGAATGAGAATGAGAATGAGAATAGTAAAAATTTACAAGTTGGTAAATAGCAAAAAGCTAGTCAGCACGCTATACATGAAAGTAATGCCAGTCGACGTGTTATTTCTAAAAATAATATACATAACGAACATAGAAATCATAATAGTAAAAAGAAATACAACCGTCACTATGCAGCTGAGGAAGCGTAGTAGTAAGAAGTAAATGCAAAAGACCAAGAGTAGTAGTAATAATAATATGAAGAAGAAGAAGAAATAGTAGAACAAGATGTTGATGATAATGAAAATACTCATCAAAGTGAAGTAAGTAATGAGGAGTTGGATGAGTTTGCTGCAATGTAAGCAGAAGATGCCGCTGCAGAGATGAAACTGGCAAAGACACATGACAAGCGTGAAATCAAAAATACACACAAAAACATCAACAAATACAACGCTGATGTTGAAGAAAGTGAAGGAGTTGCTGTTAGAGGTAAAAGTAAAGCAATGAGCAATCGACGTACACAAACAGAATCGTATGAGTAATTTGAAAACGCATATGACAATGATAATGATGAACTAGAAGAAGAAAATGAATAAAACGAATAATAGGAAGAATAGGAAGAATAATAATAAGAAGAAGTACAGGCTCCTATTGTAACAGCTCGACGTGTACTTCCATCTTCTGCAAGAGGCACTGTGCACACGTCAGCCTTGCAAAACAATCGAATTATGAAAAACAATAATAATATCGATAAAAGTAGCAATGACAATACTAATACAACATACGCCTCTTCCCCGTCTCCATCTTCTTCCGCGCACAATGTAAAGCGCACCATGACGAATGATAAGATGCGAAGTAACAATTTACATCGCTCGCAAAACAACAATAATGGTGTGCCATAATATAAAACGTAACTACAAGGTCAAACACGAATATCTGCTGTGCGTTAAGCCGGTAGAGTAAAACAAGAAGAAATAGAGACTACAACAGGCAAACTAATAAATGCTCATAATAAATTTGTGAGTAATCAAAATAACAAGTATGTAAATAAGGAACAAGAAGAAGATGATGATGAGGTTGAGTATGCCGAGGATGACGAAGATGTTAATGCATTTGTTGAAGAAGAAGAAGAAGAAGAGAAGGCTAAGCCCAAAGCAAGTAATACATCTGCACAAACATTTACTCAAGATAAATCAAAGTTTGCATTAAATACTTCTCATTCAACTAACACAAATGTATCATCTAGTGCAGGAAATGCAGCAAAGCCTCGTCCACACTCCCGTCGTCTCTATGCTAACATGAACAACAACAATAATAACATTCATAATAATATTGAAAAACCTGCGGAAAGTACTAATTATAGTAGTGAATATGATAAAAACTATGAGGGCAATAATACATTTGCACCTAGTCAAAGACCAATACCTACTTCTACCATGAAAACAAGTAACACTACTAAAAATAATGCTAAAACTTCATAAATTAGTCAAACAAATTATGTCAATACAAGCAACACCACCTCTGCTAATAATGTGGCTCGACGCAGTATGGGTCAGCGTGAAAGGGTTATGCGACCTATTCACCCACCAACGCCATCAGGCAACACATCTAATGCAACGTTCATGTCTAACAAGCCATCGACAATGAATGTACCTCAGAATGTGTGTAATATAAACAATAGCACAACGGTAAACACGCCAGTAGTGCGAAATCGATCTGTAATGAACGAGAATACGTTTACAAGTACACCACCATTACCACCACAACCAATGCATTCTACTGCAGGTGAAAGTGATGAGACTAGCATGGAAGAGGCATCACAGGAGCAGTGGTTCAGGCGGAAACCAAAGCGTCGCTACTTTAATTAAACTAAGTAACGTAAATTAAACAAGTACATCTGACACTAATAAAAAAGTGTAAAATGAATAATTATATTAAAGTAATATACTTTAATAATTAGTATTTTTCTTTTTGCGTTATATAGATTTGATCGTGTTTTACCACCTAATTTATTATCCATAGAATATTAACACTGTAGTTGTCATTGTGCAAACAAACAACATAAAACATAGAGAGAGCTTATAAGTGATAACAAAAAGTAAATTTCTAAAAATTGATATTGATGAATGTGACTAGTTTACAGTATTGCAAACAACTTACTACCTGCATCTATAAAACAAACTTTTCAACATTCTATTGTTGTTGCTGCTTTTTTTTTGTTGCATACATCCATAGAACAACCTTAACATTAATTAGTAGTGCATAACATCTCATTATGTAACATGCCATTTCATTTTATTCGTTAGCATCAAAAATTTTGATGTTGGAAACTTCTGACATTTATATAGAAGAGTATTGTTTACGAAAAATATATATATCAATACAATATTTTGTGATTTATTTTCATGATAAAGTTTAATATAATTAATATTTAATATGTCATACCTACATTATTTAAGTGTTTGTTATTGCACAAAAAAATATATTGATGCTATTTTTAATACTTATATTAGAGTGTGAAAACTAATTTTTCAAAGTAAATTTTTTTTGTTGATAGGGTTGTACTTACCACGTGTTAAAATCACTAATATTGATACATAGATTATATTAAGAGCCTTCACTTCTTTTTTTCTTTTTTATCACATTCTAATCGTGTCAATATATATTTTTTATACATAATAGCATCAATGGGTGGAGGTCCTGGCAAGAAGGCAGAGCAGAAGAAGAAAGAGAAAATTATCGAGGACAAGACATTTGGCCTGAAGAACAAAAACCGAAGTGCCAAAGTGCAGGCCTATGTCCAGCAAGTCGCACAAACCGTCAACCAACGTCACCCACAAGATAGGAAATCGATAGCCTAGCAAGAAGCACGTCGGTTGGCCAAGTAGTAGAAAAAGGCACGAGAAGCAGAGCTGGCGAAGTTGTTCAAAGATGTAGATCTGTAGGCACAGCGACGCAAACACAACGGTGAAGGTGGTGACAGTGCCAATAACACCCCAGGTAACCCATAAAACGAAGGTGCGGAGGATTACATGTGTAACCCGGATGAGTACCTTTTCCGCCCAGAGGACTTTGACGAAGTCGAGCGTGATGAACGGCGATTAGAGGAGCAACTAGAGTAGGAGCGATAGGCACTCAAGTAGCGAACTGACTTGACCCCAGTCACGTAGGAGACGTTTCAGCGATGAAAGGTACTGAAACGGCAGGAGGCACTTGAGCAAGAGGCTAATCGAGTGCGTAAGGCAAAAGTTGGTGAGGGTAAGTTGCGTGGGAAAGATTTGTGGAATTTGGACCAAGACTTGTTCGTAGACGACGAAGACGCGGACGAGTTCTATGATCGTGAGGAACTTGAGGATGATGATGAAATGGAGTATGACCTGTCGTAATCTACTTAACATTTAAAAAACTTTTTAAAAAATAACAAATGCGTAACTTATTTTTTTCCATCTACTAATTATATTTTACTAAATCATTGACCTAAGCAAGAAGCTACAAAATACATATTGTAAAGATGTTATAAAATTGTCATAAAATTAGATTAACCTCTTTTTTTTTTTTAAGTGTAATACAAAAAAACAATTTAGCAAATAATAAATTATTACGAATTAAATTGAAAGAATTGTCGATATTTGATACTTGTAATAATACATTTGAAAATATTTGTCTGACGTGCTTTTAATTAGTATGCACATTATCATAATATAATATATTTATATTTTTTGTTTATAGATATATATATATTACGTGTGAACTATCTATCACATAAAAAATAAATAAATACTATTATTTGCTCTTATTTAATGCAAATATTAAAATTTAATGATTTTTATTGATGATAATGATCTATTAGCAATATATATTATCACGATAATATGTATTTTCGCTTACTCTTCTTCTTTATTCTTTGTGCAAATTCACGTACACTGTATTCGAAAAAGCAAAGAAAATAGAGCAAAAATAATAGATATAAAAAACTAATAAACTTGATTTGTTTTGTTTCGGCAAAATATATTTATAGTATTTTTTCTAACATTTCATTGTACATTAGCTCATAATGCGTCTGCGCTGCTTTTTGCTCCGCTACTACCCACCAGGAATTACACTGCAGTACGAGACCTCATCGGGCGAAGTTGGGTAGAAAACGATTGACCTCCTTAACTTAACCCCATCTACCGATATTAATCAGCTGTCCTTTGACATTGTCCAGCGTGAGCCACTGCTCGGCCCACGTTATCAGTAGCAGGTATTGCAGTATCTAAAACGTTTAGTGTAGAAGCTCATTGCGGGTAATAACCCCAAACAAACTTTTTATCTATTCAAGAGTCTTCGTGCTCACATGCTACCCTTGACCAACTGTGCGTTTAACAAGAGTGGAGATAAATTTGTCACCGGTTCGTACGATCGAACGTGTAAAGTGTGAGACTCGGCAACGGGTAATGAGCTGGTGAGCTTGGAAGGACATCGCAATGTAGTCTACTCCGTTGCCTTTAACAACCCATACGGTAATCGTGTGGTGACTGGTAGTTTTGATAAGACGTGCAAGATATGAGATGCCTCGAGTGGGGTTTGCTTTCATACACTAACGGGCCATGTGACCTAGATTGTCTGCCTCTCGTTTAACCCGCAAAGTACACTACTCGTAACCGGGTCGATGGACAACACCGCTAAAGTGTGAGATGTAGAACGAGGACAGTAATTGCACACATTACTCGGTCACTCTGCATAAATCGTAGCCGTTAATTTTAACACCAGTAGTAACTTAATCGTCACCGGTAGCTTTGATCACACGGCCAGGTTATGAGATGTTCGTACAGGGCGAGCCATTCGTGTCTTGACTGGTCATCGTGGGTAGATTTCGTCCACCTCGTTTAACTTTGAATCCAACATGGTGGTCACCGGTAGTATTGACCGATCCTGTCGATTGTGGGATGTGGCCTCTGGTGAGTCGATTGCCAGTCTACGCGGACATACCGATGAGGTGTTAGATGTGGTGTTTAGCGTCAATGGCAAACAGATTGTGAGCGCCAGTGCCGATTTCACGGCTCGAGTCTACAACACGGCTACGTGTAACTGCACGGCGAGTCTGATAGGACACAATGGTGAGATTTCCAAAGTGCAGTTTAACCCACAAGGTACGAAGGTGATTACCGCCTCTGGAGATAAGACATGTAAAGTGTGGAATGTAGAGAGTGGCACGTGTACGCAGACACTGCTGGGCCACACGGATGAGATCTTCTCCTGTGCGTTTAACTATGAAGGCGATACGATTTTGACCGGTTCAAAGGATAACACCTGTCGCATCTGGAAGAGCTAATAAACGATGGAAAAAGACGTAAATAACATCTTTTGGAAACTACAACAATTGACAATTTGCATTTCTTTACTTTTTTCTCTCAGCATTGAAGGTTTGCCAAATTTTGTTTCATTATTTTATTGAAAACTACTATTTTACGTTTGTGTGATTAATTGCTATTTATTATTTACTATTATTGTCTACCATGTAAAATTTATTACAGTCAAAGAAAAAAGCGCACAAAGATTATAATTTATCTATTTTGACGAAATTTTAAAAAAAATTAAAACTTTTTTTTACATATGATATTTTTTCATGTACAAAAAGAGAAATAAAACACAATAAAAATGTAAAATGCTTGTCATATTAAAATAATATTAGTATCTGTTTATGTTGTTTTCACTCTTAGAATAAAGTTTTAGACTATATATCTTTACATTCACCTAATAAACTAATGTATAAAAACATTTACTGCAATATCATTACACAGAAAGGTTTTTAAAAATGTATGAGTTTTATAATTTTTAAGTTTTCAATAAAATGTCAAGTTATTTTTTATCATGTTTATCAATAATAACTAACCGTTCATATTTTACGTTTTTTGTGTCTTTGTAAGTTTTGAAGTTAAAGGTACAATTTTTTTTGTAGTATATTTTATTCTGTTAATGTTAAGGTAAAAAATGGCTGCTAATACTACGTGTTTGCTGTGACAGCAAATGGCTACTTTGCAACCTACGTTGTTGGGTACAAAGCTAGCAAGTAGAAATGTATACAGTAAAAACAAATAATAGCGTGACACTTTACTATTAAATCGAAAAGTTGACAAAAGTTGCAAACCGCATTTTAGCTTTTCCGTCGTACCTCCACCCGTAACCAATGCACAGAATACTTTTATCAAATTTATAGATTCGTTGTTTAGCATATAACCTCATCCAGTGTTTGTAAACATCACTAGTTACTCACCATACTTTGTATCGTACGAGGACGAAGTACACGCTAGGCATGTCCCGTGTAAACCATAAAACGTGCTGTAAAACACACCATAACTAAAACTGTAATCGTCACAAGGCGCAAAAACGTAGTAAAGTTTTAGCACAAACACATCTGCAACACAATTTGCATTAGACTACATTATGCGTAACATTAATCAGCACAGAGAGTGTCAAGTAAACTTGAGGAAAAATAATTTGAATGAAAAGGGCATATAAAGTTCAAATGTAAATAGTTAAGCTGATACATGTACTATACAGACCAGTGTGTGTTTAGCAGTTACTGCTACACGAAGTACGCATATTGCACAAGATGCATCAAATGCTAACACAAATAATTATTACTCTCTCACAGGAGCAACACAAGACGGAGTGACATCTGTGATTGCTGATTTTGTACATCGCACCGCGGCACTTGTGCCACACGGCTCACCTGCCGTGTTGCTCTTGCGAGGGTAAGACGGTAATTATGAGTTAACTCGTCGTTTACAAGTACTAAATAGTAGTAGCACTACTTAATATAAAAAATTAGCGTGTAATTAGAATATTACGTAGAGTTAGCCATACGTTGATTTCCACAATGTACAATAACTTTTTTAATTTGTGTCATCTATTTTGGTAAACGGTGATGGTAGAAATAACACACGTAATAGTGCAAACGTACCAGTACAAACGTTTCCTTAGTTGACACTGTGTGTAGCCGGCTATCCTCAGGGTCACCCTTTACATCGAAAAGCACACTCGTGTCATACATAAAATGTCATTAGAGTTGATTAAGGAACATAAATACGACGATAATAACTAGCTTTGTGTTGTGCAGCACAAATTTTGCACAATGCAAATCAAACTTTACTAAAGAGAGATCATGTATATCGGTCAAGTACAAGACAAATCGCTTCATATACTGATCACAATTAATGTTAAGCACAAAAATTAGTATTACGAGACAAATTATAACAATCAATATTTATTGATGATAGGTTAATGTCAGACTTTTAAGTAGAATTAAAATAGGCAATAATGAAGACATAAGCAGATGTCTAACTTCTTAATGTAGTTATAGACCTAAGCTCAGACAAGTTGCACATTACATAAGAACAGTTGTGCAAGTAAGCCAAATAAGTTGTTATAGGCAAGTGTTTACATAACAAGGCAAATGTTATCATTACGCAAATGCTCACGTCAGTATAGTAGTTTATCGATTATGTTTCACGTTTGCAAAAAGTAATACGATAGCAACAATAACAACAATAGCAAAAATCACACGTATAGGTTTAGTTACAAAATGTGTTTATTGTACCAGCTATCATGTCACCACTGCCAGCCATGAAACTAGCTAAGCGAATTGTGCAGATGAAAGTAAACTCAGGCGAAATGCTACCTATAATTATTTCATACAAAAAAGTAATAGAGTAGACAAAAAAGGAGCTATAAATAATGTACAATGCATTAGTAAATAATACTA
The DNA here is from genome assembly GCA_028554745.1 of Blastocrithidia nonstop. NCBI lineage: Eukaryota > Euglenozoa > Kinetoplastea > Trypanosomatida > Trypanosomatidae > Blastocrithidia > Blastocrithidia nonstop. The sequence continues at coordinate 171,293 of JAQOTN010000042.1, forward strand.
ATGCAAATACATAACACATACAAACGACGATACGCATGGGCGAACAATAATTTAGATTACACAAAACAGAGCTTGCAGATATTTATAGAAAGCAGTAGAATGCAAACAATGCGTTTTTGAGATCAATTACACAATACACACGTGAAATGTGTGACGAGCTGAGTAGCTTGGGTTATCAGCACATACATTTTTTCACCTTTGACTATGATTGTGTTGCACATTTAACAGAATTTGTGCGTAGCTACAAGAATAGTAGTTAAGCGATAAAGAATTAAATAACTATAAAACACAATATTTATTTTTTATGTGAACAGATTGTTGTAAGTAAAATTATAGTAAGATTACATTTTTTTTATAACTTGCCAATTTATCGTATTTAATTATTAAAAAAATTATATACTATGTATATATGCAAGAATATGATTGATAATTCTTTCATAAAACTTTTATACGTACAATATTTTTTTCCTTTTTACGCACTTTTCTTCAATTGCTAATTTATTTGTCAGGAAAGAAAAAACACAGACTTTTTTCTTATTTATCTATTTTACTTTTTATCCGCTTTTTCTTATCAAAATTACGCTATTATTCTTATTCTCATTGTTATCACTAGTCAAAAAAAAAATTGATATATTTTTTTTTTGTTTGTGTTTGCCCCACTCACATCAAAACAGATTTTTTATATAGTAAAAAGTTATCTATTGTTTAAGGCTAAAATTGCTGCAACCAGACTTCACAGCTAGTTTAATTAAGCACCCCTTCAAAACAATTTATCACACATTTACCCTACAATCTTCACAATTATCATTATTGTTGTTACTACCTTTAATTGTTAATTGCTTTTTGCATCACTAAAATTTGTGCGTGAAGAGACTTATATTTGCGTTAACAAAAAAAAACATTTTATTTTGTTGCGTTTCTTTTTTTTTCGCCGTCAAAAAAAATATATAAGCTGAGAGTTTTGTTCTTGCTTCTAGCGTGTGAACCAGTCCTTTGTTTCACCTTGATTTGCTACAATAGTTGTTTATTTGTGTGTGTGTGTGTGTGTGTGTTTGTATGATCTGAAAATAAAAAATATTTACACTTGCAGATTAGTCTTATTTAGAACACAAATTAATATCAAGTAGCTCTTAAGGTCAAACATAGCAACAGGAAAGCAAAACAAGCAATACAAATTGCTTGTAGTTTTTTACTTTTTTTTCGATTTACTTTTGTAATTGTTTGACATTTTGCTCATTATTTTTACATTTTTTTTAACTATTTAGTTTTATGTTCATCTCTTCATATTGTTAAGAAATATTATACTTCTCCCTATCAAAAGATCATATCACACACACGAAATTTTATTTGTTCGTTTCATTATATTTTTTTTCTACTGCTACTATATCATTTTGCAACATTCAGGTTAGCACAGCTGTACAATCTTTGCTTTTTATACTGTGTACTAACAACACAAAAAAACAATCACTGTAAAAAAAAAAAAAAAAAAAAAAGGTAGTCAAAGTACATACAACAAACGCGAAAAGTAATAAACTAATAAATTTGTACATTGACATTGCACAGAAAAAAAGATTATAGCACTTACTCATATATTATTTTCCCAGATAAAACAGTCATAAATAAAATTGAAAAATAAAGTTTCTATTAAATAAAATTTATTTTTTATTTATTATTTTATTTATATATATATATAACAATATACATCCAGTGATCTATATCTATATATAACACATTTTTACATAAAATATCAAAAATTATTTTGCAAGTACTAAGGACGTGTTTTGCAAATGTTTGATAACATGATGCATGATTTGTGGACGTGCGTCAATGACGATTCGAATAATCGGTAGTTAATCAAAAGACATTGACCGTGTCCGCATTTACATCATATACACTCTTCGTAATCGTAGCGTGGCAGCTGCAACAAAACATGCAATCGCAACAGTCGCCATACAAGTAACAGTTGCAGCAGCAGACGAATAGATATAAGTAAACAACAACAAGTGAAAAAAAAAGTCATGTGTAACGTACCTCTCTCAAAAACTATAAATCGTTATCATCAACATTAACATCAATACACAAATAAAGCTGATAACTTACATAGTAACAACGATAAAAATAATAAAGTAGGATCACATGGTAGTAACACTACCCAAGACTCTACTAATAAAGTACATTATATAAATGCATACTCACCTTAAACTATACAAGAATAAATACACGATGGTGATTACGTCATTAACCCTGACGAACGTCACTCAATGCGGGTGACGTTGCGTCTCAATTATAACACAAAGCAACATTGTAACAAATAGTTTGCAAACAAAGTTGGCAGTAACAAGAAAACATCATGACAGCATTGTACAAGGATTAACAATGGTCATATTGATAAAGCAAACAATGTACTAAAATAAAACTAAGTGAATAAGAAGGCTGCTACAAAAGAAGGTGATACTGTTGATAATGTTGCTGTACATTCAAATCACAGACCAAATGCAAACGAAAAGGGTGGTAGTACCTCTGCCTATGCTGAACACAGTCATACCAGTTTAGCCACTCCACTCTTGGCGGCATTGCTGTCCTAGTATGAAAGTTATAATCGACAGGTGAAGCTGAAAGCACTACAGTAGTTATTACACAAACAACACGAGTCGGCATCTTCGCCTCTGCAGTCCTGCCTTGTGGCAGCAGACGGAGATGTGAAAAGAATAACGCATCATGGATTGTAGTGCAAATCGAATGAGGTGTGTAAAACTACGCGGACAAAGTTGACTGATGGCAATGAGGTTCATTTGGGTGAGTTAGGCAATGAACCCTTTTCACCGGACTCGAAGAGCATCACCAACACCTAACGACAAACGTCACTGTTTAGCATTAAAGGTGGGATCTCCTCGTAGGAGTAGGTGCTGAGTATGAATACGGCTGGCCTCACGTGTACTTCGATAACGATGTTTCATGAGGTGCCAGTGGTTTACTGTGATCAGACACTCAATGATAAGTTTAGTGTACACTGGCAAGCCCCACCGATGCAGCCATAATTGCAAAACAATACAAATATAAACAAGGTTAATACCCCTGTTATTAGTAATAGTACAATAACAAATGTGGCTAACAACAAAAATAATCTTGTCAGACAATATACAGTATCAAATGCAACAGCATCTTCATCATTATTGCCGCCTCGTTCATTTGTAGTGCCTCCGTCTCAGGCAGCATTGACCCACACATCATAACCACCACCGTTACTACAACAAATGCAAAAGTATTAGAAGATACAAAAACCTTTTGCTCCTTAGGGAAACATTAACTTCACTCACTGTGGCTCAAGTCAAATAGAGCATAACAAAAATAATCATAATCATAAAGTTTAACATTCTAACAACTAATAAAATTGTAGAGGCCACAATTCCTATGAGCATACAAGAAGTAAATCTAACTCTACTCTGTAATGAAGCAGTTCTCAAAATGCCATCTACACCAGCACTAACAGCTACAGCCATAACAACAGTCATGGAAGTGTAGGAGCTAACGTAGATATGAATGGCAATACCTTGTCTACTGACACCCAAATAGCTACCCCATTTAGCACCTTGCTCTCTCCGATTATGGTTCATGAAAACAAATTTACTTCTGCCTTACTCAAACCGTCACTGACCGCTACGGTCACACACAGTTCACATAACTTGTTTGGTGTGGACAACTATCACGTGACACTCACCACGTCTATGCTAAACGAGTACATTGAACGTAAACAGAAAGAGATGAAGTAAAAGTAGCAAGAGGTACAACAGCAACAACAGCAAAAGAGAAAAAGTGATATGTTGTTAGCGCATGCCTAGAAAATAACGCACAACAAGAGGCATTTACATGAAGGGCACAATATTTTGAAAAAACAGCAATAGTCATAACAATCTCACTATAATAGCAATAATAATAATAATAACTCCACGGATAAAACAAACTATACTAAATGCACTCACCTTACTGCTACTACACCTTCACAAAACTTTAGTGTGAACAGATTGTAGAGCAAAGAAGTTCATGATGCCAATGAAATGGCGTAGCGGTGAATTCACTCACATCATCTCTCGTACACACTTCCGTAAATGTTGTAGGAGATTTCATCATGCAGCTCAACCACACAATCGTCCTCACACACACGAGCCTATTCCATGCAGGCAATTTCGTCCCCAACGTAGTCATTATCATACATGACATCGCACTGAGAGAATAATCTTGGCTACAATTAAAAATAACAAACAAAAATAACAATGATGATGGTGAAGAGATAAAGCACACTTCATACTCATGAACAAGTCCACACTCATACAGAGCATACGAAAAACTTCATACCTAGGAAAACTGATGCACATATTGAAAACAATATAAAGCAGTTAAAGTAATAAAAAGCAGCATCTTCATCAATGATCGCCACAACAACACACGTATCTACCTCACCATTGAATTCGTGCATCCGAGGCAGTACTGGGTTTCATCCCTTTTGCGTATACGAAGACATCACAAATCTTCCTTTATTATAAAAATACAATGTCAATACGTCTAATCACAACAAGAACAAATACAGTACTACAGACTTGAGCAAGTTATACGAGCGTAATAAGCAAGAGGATATGTAGCGTGTAAAGTGAAATATAGATAAAGACGCGTAGGTTTTGTAAACATTGAGCATTAGTACAAGTTCCTCGTGTGCCTATGGAGCTGGTTTGCGTGGACTAAGAGAATAAGCAACAATTACACAAATGTACAGGCGTGAGTTGTAATAATAACAATAACAATATAACAAGCAAAAAGAATACAGTAATAACGTGAAACTATGCTGAAAACACCTCAGCACGTTACAAAGACGACAGTACGAAAGCAAGTGTGCTCGAATCTGGGCTAATCAGCATGCAGTGCGTGCGTATAGTCATCACATGTAGCATCATCATGATCACTGTCAGCTAATGATGAAAAAAAGCAACGCTAAATAAAATCAAAGTGTTTGTGCAGTTAATAGCAGAAATGACAATAGTGATAATAGGTATGAAGTGCCTGCGTATGAGATTTGAAACTGCCCAGCCTGCACACGCGCAGATAAGGCAGTCATTTTTTTCCGTGTAACTCGACACGTGTCAAGCACAAACCCGAACAACAACAACAATAATACTCAAAATTTACAACATCAATAACACAATAATTTCACACAGCAAGGCAAATGTTAGCAGGCAGTCCAAATAAATGATAATAATAATAATCTTACTGATAAAGGTAAGGATAATACTAATAACAACAGAACAATCTACAATAACATGAAGAAGGGGCTTATGACTGCTAAACGAATGCGCATATATTAGTGGTTATCTGAAGTGCGCACATAAAAGCTGTAAAAAAACGTTCCATAAGTTAATTTTGCAAAAAAAAATTTTATTATTTTATTTTGAAATTACAACAAAAAAGGTAAAACCTACCATTGCAAAATAAGAAAAAAAATGTTTTCAGAAATATGTAATATGTGAAGTCAAAAATTCTGATTTGTGTTTACGTCTATTTCTGTTTTTATTTTGAAACTTCTCCTTCTACTAATTTTTTTTTGTAGTGGTGTCAAAAGTTATTTATTTGTCAAAATACTGAAAATTGTTTTTTGTGTGACATTGTTGTAAGGTGTGTTTTTTAATTATTTTTTTTATTGTGTACGTTTGTGTATTTCATTGTTGTTGTTATAGTTGTTGTTGTTGAGGTAATTATAATTATTTTTTTTTTGCTCTCTTTGCAGTGTTCTGTACCTTTAGGTGTTCTTTAAAAAAATTATTTATTTTATTTGAAGACATATCTACTTTCTCTTATTTTTCTTTAATTTTTTTTTCTTTACTATACTCATCTCTATGTTTCCCTCTCTGTCTTACAATCTTTTTTCTTCTTTTTACATAGATTATTACATAACAGTTACACAAGGTGGTATGCATCATCTCACTTAGTTTTGTATGTTACAAAAGTACGCAATTGCTTTTATTGCAATCAAAATAGATAAAACTTATTTTTAATTTTTGCTATCACTTTACATTAATTATTAATAATACTTTTATTATCATTTTTTAGAAGTTTTTCTTTACTGCGAGCGTTTTCATTTTGGCAAGTTGTTTGTTGCCATTGTACATTACAGAGTTGATATCAAACATTCTTACATTCTTTTTACGTGTTAATTTTTTTTAGTAAATGAGTGCATCTTTTATTACATATTAAAAAAACAGCAAATAACAAAAAAGCAAATGCACATTGAAAAAAGAAAAACTTAAATACACCAGGAAATATATGCAATATTGAAGAGAAATAATTTTGTTATTTTTTGGTGGTTCTGTGCGTATGCTACTGTACACTAGTCTTTATATTTTTTGTCTCATTTAACAACAAGCAAAGCTGTAAACTCTTTTTTCCTGATATTTATATAAACACATTTGTTTTTCGTGTGTTTACGAGAAAAAGAAGTAGTTTGTGTGTATATAGTAAATATATATATTTCGCAACAGGGAATGAGCAAAATTAGTGATTACAAAAGAAAATGTTGTGATGGTAATTGTGGAATAGATATATTATACGATAAATGCAATTAGATCAGATGTATTTCTACAAAATATATATAGATATATTCTTCTTCATTTTTCAGCGTGTAAATAACCTCATCTACCCTGTTTGTATTTTCGTCGTCGTAATCATATTTTTCATCGTTAATACCCTTACCTTTATTTGACTTGACTTGTTGTACATCATTGCTCGCTTGTTTTACATAACTACTCATATTTACTAAATTTTAAATTGTAGATAATACTTTTTTTCTTTTGAGTTATTAGGCAAAATTGCTTTCTTATAATATTTTATTTATTTCATTATTACGTGCATTTTTTTTTGCCTGTAAAACATATTTTGTTCTAGGTTATATGCAAAGATGAAGTTATGAATGAAAATAGATCTGTGTTCACTTAAGTTAATCTTTCTTTGTGTATCTGTGAGTATTAATTTAAAAAAAAGGTTGGTGCGTCTAACAAAACAAAGAATGCTAAATATACATCCTGAGGTTATTTACTTCATAAAGTAAATTACTTTGTTATTTCCTTTACACTAACTGTACACAAAAAACAAGAAAGATATACATATATTGTAAAAAAACTGTTTTGACGGCTATATATATTTACTTAACCGTTACTCTAATATAATTAAAATTGCAAGGGAAAAATAATCTGATGATTATAAGTCACTATTTTTTATTTGTATAACTTTGTTAAGTGTTTACACACTTGTGTTTTGCACGTTTGCAATTTTGCCTTCCTTTTCATTAAATAGTTACAAATTATTTGCTCATTGTAGCTTATCAGAACATGTTCGCATACGTATACACAATAGTATGTACATATTTATCTTTTCCGTTTATTTTTAATGTTATAAAAAATATTGACGTCAGTTTCGATTAATAGATTTGAAAAATTATGTCAGTTCAATAAGATTATTCAATATAATCGCATTTGCGTGTTACCCAATAAGCTCGTTTAGTAATACCCTAAATAAAATGTTATAGTAGTAATAATATATGGAAGTATAAATTTATATATACATGTCCCCCACACATCTGTATAAATTTAATTACTTTATCTTGTTATTGTGTTACATACTTGCTTTGAGTACAAAGTAAGAAAAACAACGTTATCTGCTGTTTAAAGATAATAATAAAATTTACTCACAACATAAGTTATTAAGAAATTTTTTAATTGTTGAAGTGAAAGGCAGAAGTAAGCTTTTTTTTATGAGCATTTCTACACATACGTCTTAAACTCTAATGTGTTTAGTAGTAATTAATAATGATCAAGCAGCAGTAATGATGTAATGTAAAGCAACGGTAATTGCAGGAAGAATATATATAATTGTTATTACTTGGTAGTAATTTTTTTTCTTTAATCAAAGAAAAAAAATTATCTATTTTGTATTCATTATTGAAGTTTGGTATGGGGTTGGCCATACGGCATGCGTTGTAACTATTCTTTCAAAATATATTCAAAAATTAATAAAAATTTACGGTGTGACATTAGATTGCAATACAAACTGTCTATATATTTCTTTAGTAATATTAATATTAACATCTTATTTTTTCTTGCCTGACTTTTTTTTTTAGTTTGTCAAATAACAAGATTTAACGTTAACAGTTCAGAATAAAAGTTTTGTGTTTGACCTTTACAGACATTTTGTTGTTAATAATAATTTACAAGTCGACACACACACACACATTTACATACGTATTTTTAGTATAATTATAATGAAAGGCCATCATCACGTTAGTGACCCGCACTTGACCCAAAATCAAGGTAACATGCTAGGTGATCGACCATGTGTGCGCCAGAGTAAAATTTACCGTCAACACTGTGGTGGTAATGCGATGAAGGAGTTACTCGGTCAAAGTGAGCTGAAGTGGGATGTTACACAAACGGAAGGGTGTTATGCCGGTGGTAGTGTCTATGACCACAACACCACGGATCACCGAGCTCGGCGAACAAATTACAGCAACGCACAGCAAGATTATAACAAGGTAATCGAGAATAAGTAGAATATACAACATCCAGCAGTCCATCAAATAAATTTTAATAATAATAACAGTAATACTACACCCCAGATAAATATTGGTAATGATTTGTACAGTGCAATAGGTAAGCCTGATGCGGTAGCAACCACAACATCATGAACTTTGCCAACTAATTCTACATCAACAGTAACAACGACTGCATATACTAACATCGACTTTTCATCTTGTAATGATAACAATACTAACAATAATGATATCAAAGACAAACTATTTATTCCAGTAGATAGTGGTGTAAGTGCAAGTAAAACCTATAGTAATGAATGCAAACAGGAGCAACAAGTTCAACAAGGATTTCCTGGAAAACCGGTGTCTGTCAGCACAGGACGTGGATTTCGTCAAGGTGCAGGTTACGCTAATCGTCAAACGTATAACATTTTTACTGGTGAATAAACATAACATCACACACAGTATATATAATATTTTCATATATATGTACGCTAGAAATAGCTGCTATAAACTATTTTTTTAATTAAACATTGCTTATTTTACATTTATACACCTACCATTATTATTATTATTTTTTTTTTACTTGTCACTATCACTTTGTTATTATACGTCCCGCCTTATACTAACAAAAGCATATATTCCATTTTTAATTTTTTTATATAATTATTTTGTATCTCACTTTAAGCAGAAAAAAATGTAGTAAATCTAAGATAGCAATCACAAGCTACAAAAAAATATATTTGCGTAAAAAGTAGTTAAGAACTCACAGATTTCTTGTATAAACATTGTTTTTTAGAACTAACTTCACATACATGATCAATGTTAATTTTATTAATGTTGAATGTGTTATACACATGTGTGTATGCTATGTAAATATGTACATCTTACACAACTTTAGTATTTTTTATATAATTTAGTTTCATCTATTTTATTTCATATGTATATATGAATATATACAAATATGGTATATTGTTTTTTTATAATTAGTGTGAAGACAATTTCGCAGTAAATATAAGAAAGAGTTTCTTGTTCGTCACCTTGCCAAAATAAATAATGAGGTTTCAAAATTTTTTTGCATATTTTTGTCATTGTCATTTTATTAATAATTATGTCTATTTTTCTTAATGTACATATGTTTATGCGTATATCTATATTATCTTATAATGGAAGAGAACAATTTTGTGTATAGTAATCAAATATTTAATTTACAAAAAAAAAGTGTTTGTACAATCTGCTCTTATCCGAGTGCTTAATATTTTAATATTTACTCTTTGTATCTTAAATTATTTTTTTTGAATTTGACAATTTTACAGCTCTTATTTCAATATCAGTGTATCATTTTTGTATATTAGCAAGCAAATCAAAAATTATGGCTGTGCATTATGTCGATTAGTTTATGCAAATAGCATTTATTTAGGCCAAAGTAGCATTAAGAGAAGGCGAAGTGCCTGTTGGCTGTGTACTAGTGAGAATATCTGAAAATGAACAATATTTCACTACTAAAGTAGATGCCAGCAAAACTTAATAACGTGAAAGTACTAATCTACACAATAGTAACCTTACCTAAGCATAATAAAATTTGTAAAATGCGATGACATACGTTACTGCAAGAGGTCGTAATGCTACAAACAAGTTACACCACGCACTAGCGCATGCCTAGTACATGGCGATTGACCATCTTATTCACGCATGACAATAACACAAAGATAAGATTGATAGTATACGTGAGAACGAAGTAAAATACGAATAGCTTAGCAATTGGAATCAAACAAACCCAGATAAAAGCAGTAATTAATGTTGCTGTTCCACAAATGGCATTTGCTCATCTTCGCAAACTACACTGACCTTATCGAACTACATCTTGTACGTAACGGTAGAACCATGCATCATGTGTGCGGCAATGTTGCTGTATAATCAAATACACACCGTCTTCTATGGCTGTGCCAATGATCGCTTTGGTGGTACTGGCTCAATTCTTTCAATGCACGACCCGTAATTAAATCAGCTACACTACAATACAACAGTTAACAGTGATGATACAAATGATGAATGTGCACATTCATTGTATGGTTACAGGTGTGAAGGAGGGCATCGTGCAACGGAGGCAGTGGCATTGCTGCAACTCTTCTACAAACGTGAAAACCCCAACGCACCTGGTCATAAGCGACGACGTAAACCTGAGTGCATGTTCGATGATAAAGATTTGATTTTTGTAAATTATGAAGTTAATTAACATAATTTATGAAAAACTAATATATAATCTGTAAATGAGTAGTGTATAATTTTGACAGAAAAACAAACTAAATAACTTTAATGATGTACAAAATACAATGTGTTTGTAAATCACATATTGAGTTATTTTTTTTTAATCATTTATTGAATATACTTACACACTTGATCTTTGTTTTGTTGTTGAAGTAAAAGTGGTATATAAAGCTCAAAGTACCATTGATAACTTTATCATTATTTACGTAGTGATCGAATCATTATTTAGAATGCCTGCAAAGAAGAGAGGTGCGTAAATGGCGAAGCCCAACTGGTCGGTGCTGAAATTTGTGGCAAAACTGATTGGTGTGATTTTGCTCATGTATTTTGTCGTAATCACTGTGCGTGCAACATGCTGTGTTGCCTTTACTGCCACGCATTTCTGAAACCAGCCAACGAAGTCGTTCAAGCAAAGTTATGTAAACGAGGTCAAGACGTGCCTAAGTCGATATTAAACAACTATCGATGTAAATAATTCGATAGTTTTGCTTTTATTTTGACAATCTTGTCCAGTCACAAAACGATATTAAAGTGTTTTTCTTGGTCTGTGTTCAATTTAGTTTAAAGTGAAGTGTAAATAATAGCAAATTTGTTTTATATTACTATTAAATCAAGGTCATGAAGTAATTTATGAAAATTCATAAATTATTTTGAATTATTAATTATTATCATTATTTTTTACGCTCTTCTCTTTTTTAATAAAAATTTATAAAGTTGATTTTGTAGATATAAAATTTATAAAGTTTTTTATCAAACAGGTTTTTTTTTCACAATCAATAACTATATACACATATATATATATTTATTTATTTATTTATTTATTTACGTTTGTCAGATACAATTAGATATACAAAAAGGAAAGAGAAAAAAAAGAAGTAATTTAGAACATCATATATAATTATCAAATGACAACCATGCAAGATAGCAGGAAACGGGCGGCGTTGTTAGAAGGTTTCATTCACATGGGTGATACAGACAACAACAATAACAACACCAATAATAATAATAATAGTAATGGAAACGGCATTGGACGTGAAGTCGGCAACATTAACGACGATTACAACCTCAACCAGAACAACGCAAACAACATTCAGGATGATATTAACAACGATGGCACCAATAGCAGTGATAATAACGGCAACGGTAATGACGATGAACAGACGGTGACGGTGATTAAGGAGTTTAACATCGCCAAAGATTACGTGGAGATGGACGAGGATGACCCGTTTGGTGATCCACGCCATCACGTGCCTGCTGGCGAGATTCAGTAAAACACAAACATCTTCAAGAGTGCCATGCATGTGTTTAAGGCTAACGTTGGGACAGGATTATTCATGCTCCCTACCTTCTACCCCGATGCTGGGTACATTATATCTCCTATTTTGATGATTGGTATTGGTATGGTGGTGATTGACTGCACCCATTTGTTGCTAAACACCAAAATTACGATTAACCGGCGTAATGTGACGTCCTACTCACAGATTTGTCGATTTGTGTATGGTGCACCGATACAGTGGTTTTTGTTTGTGGCACTCTGCCTCACCCAGTTTGGGTTTTGTCTCATGTACTCCCAACTGGCCAGTTACACCATGGATCAGCTTATTCCATTCAAGAATGGCACAAAGGTATGAGCCGCGTGTGTTTTCCTTATCTGCTTCCCGATTAGCTGTTACTCCAATAACTTGTCTTTACTCGCCATCTTCTCAATCATTGCCACCGTCAGCATTTTCTACGCGTTACTGTGTTGCTTTATTCAGAGTGCCATTACACTCGGTGGGCATCATGGCAACAAACACCCAACCTGCGTTACCACTGGTAGGAATTACCCCTTTGGCTGGTTTAACAACTTGGCGAATGATATGATGGTACTGGAAGGGATTGCCATTGTGCTACCTGTACACGCGGCGTGTACACAGAAGCCACACGTACCACTCATGCTCACAATTGTCATTGGTCTGGTGTTGTTGGTGTATATTGTGTTTGGGTTAATTGGGTATTTGGCCTATGGCACCACGATTACCACCTCCTTGGTGGCGGCGATGTAGTTTAGTCCGTGGGGTACGAGTATTCGTATTTTCTTCATCGCGGCCATTGTCCTGAGCTACCCGGTTCAATTCTTGTCTGCAATGCAGTTGATTGATCAGATTTTCAAGTGTAAAGCTCGCAGCCCACTAGGCCTCGGACTTCGTGCGATTCTTAACTTGGTGATTATGGGTCTGTCCATGGGGTTAGGCGCTGATGCGGTAAATATAGTGGTATCGTTTATTGGTGCCCTTCCGTCGTGTTGCATGGTGCTGATCTTACCCACTTTGCTTGCGACTCATGTACAATACGCGGTAGACCACCCAGATGAGAATCGGCTCAGTTGACATTACTGGAAAATGGCCATTAAGGGCACCTCATCGTACACCTCCGTTCGTATTCGAGCACTAGCTTATCTCATTATTGCCCTGCTCATTATGGTAATTGGTACTTATTCGATTGTAGAAGGCCTCGTAACAAAGAAGTAAAACACTTAAAGAAAGAAATAAAATTAAATATAATTCTAAAACATTTATTAAATAAATTTTGATAGTAAACTTTGGGTTATTGTTTATTTTCTACTTCATTTATCGGCGAAAGACCGGAAAACGCAGTCTAGCCGAATTAGATATTATTTTTATTTTCATTACTTTTGTATTTTGTTTTGCTTTATTAGTTTTTAGTGTCACTTGTTTATATTTTGCAATACATTACTATCTTACAGCAATTCGAAGACCAACTGTACCTTCTCTGATTTTACTTTTTATTTTTATTTTTCTATTGTGAGTATGTGTTAGTTTAATGTTTATTCATTTATTCTATTCTGTTTTATTACAGATAAGCTGTATCTATATTAATCAATCTTAAATTATATTTTGTTTTTGTAAATGCTGTACATATCTTTTTAAGTATTTATTTTTTTAAAATTTGTGTCATCAAAAGTTTACATAGAATGAAAAGTTGACACAAAAAAGCTACAAAGACAAAGACACTTGTGTTATGTATAATAAAAGATCAGACATATTTTTTTTTCTCTTTTGGTATTATTTTGCTTCATTGACTTATTTATACAATTAGTTATATGTTGTACACGTTCTCTGCATACGCTAGCTGAAATGCATTATTTAGTTTGTTAAATAACATATATGTGTTCTTTATATAAAACTTTTATATATTGATTATATTTCTGATTGCACAGAAAATATGAAAAGTGTAAAATAAATTGTCATATTACGTCTTTTTTATATAGCTGAAAAAAGCATCACTATTCAAGATACACTGTCTTTCACCCACTCCACACATGTTGTATTTTTCATTAATTTTTTTACTGAATTGTAAGTTTGCTTATATGTTGGTAACATTCAGATTGTTTGTGTGTTTCTGTGAGTGAGCAATACGTTAACAGATTATGTTTCTTTGTTTACAACACTGTTTGCTTGTTTGTAAAAGAACAAACGACAATTTTGTTGGAGAAAAAAGACAAATAAGGTTGTGACAAATGCAGCGTTCATATGAAAATAAGGGGCAAAAAGGTTGATTGTGTCATACTATCATTTATGAATAATTACATCTATATCATCAAAGTTATCAAGTTTTACATTTACAGGTCTTTTGTGTACTTGTTACATTATTCCATTGCTAGAGTGTTCCATTTCTTTATATCTTTTATTTGTATCAAACTATCTAAACGACCTTCCAGATCTGTAGGGGAAAAAAAAGACATTCTATTAGTTCGTTTTTGTGGTTTTTACTTTCATTTATTTTTTTTGCGTTCCTTAATTTTTTTCATATTACCTAATTCGTAAATGAAACAATTGTAATTGCAGCATTCACCGTAAAACAGTAAGTAAAGGCAAAAGTGTAAGACTATAGGTGATTTTCTTATTATTTAATGAACAATTTTTTTAATATTTATTTCGCGAAAAAGTAGTTATATATTTATAAACTGGTTTTCTCACATTGCACTCAAACTATTATGCTATATTTTTTTGCAGTGGTAGTTGTAATGTTATTTTTCTTACTAACTTGTCACAATCAAGATATTTACATCAACATCAAGTATTTGAAAATTTTTTTATTGTGTAATAATAGTTTTTTCCATCAAAATATTCTCATTTAGTTCAAAGTATTAATTTAAATAAATATATCTAAATTGTCAAAAAAAAAAAAAAATGTCACGTGTGCGCATTCTCAACTTGCCATCTGACTGCACCGAAGACCGACTAAAAAAACACATCTTGACTTCTGTCCCACCGACTGCACCAGCACTATAAATTACTGATGTGTACCTAGTACGACAAAAGAACGTTAATAGTTACAATAAAAGCAACAACAATAACAACAATAAGAGCAATTTGACTAATGCAAAAGGCCGTATTCGCATGGCATTTGTAGGTTTTCAGACTGTAGCAGCCGCGCAGTACGTGGTGAAGTATTTTAATCGAACCTACTTTGGCAGTACAAAGATGTGTGTCTAAAATGCAAAGAGTGTAAACGATGTTGGGGTGACCACAAATATGCGTAAAAAAATGGAGCAGACTGTTACAGGCAACAGATAACAGAATAATAATAATAATAATAATAACAATCACGATGATATCAATAAACGTAAACGATCTCGTAGTCCATCAGTCTAAAAAGCATAGGCAACAACTTCCTAAACAGAAACCAGTTTAGGAGGAGATGATGAGGTAAACAAACAATCTAATAAAGATGATAATAATAAGTTAAGTGAACGCAAAAAATAGTTTATTGCCTAACGCACCAAGGCAACCTAAGGACCAACATGAACCTCATAGGTATTACTTCCTGCCGATGTCATTCTTGCATCAAACACTTCCAAACCTTCTATTAATGGTCAAGACAATAATAAGAAGAAACTTAATAGAGATGTGACTATTATCAACAGTAAAAAAAACACTCTAACTAGTAATGCTGATGCAAGTATTTCAAGTAAAGAAGAAAATGAAGTAGATGATGAACAACGAGCATTGTAGAAGCAACAAGCACTTGGCCAAGTCAGTGATCTGGACTTTCTTGCCACTATTAGTGCAAACCGACCTACAACACAAGACGCAAATGTTAGTAATGATAATGATGGTAATGATGTTACTCATGAAAAAGATGAAGGAAGAGGAAATGAGTTTACAGAAAGTAAATAAACTACCTTGACTAACTTATAAGAGCACGATAGCAACACTAATTTGTAAACCTAGCAGTAATTGTAGAAATAACATCCAAAGCACAAACCAAAATCGAACAAATAAGCTGAAATAGCTCTTGCTTAGTAAACGCATCGAGTTCGACTTGCTGGCATCCCGTATATCGCCACCGTTGATCAAGTTAAACAGTTTGTCACGAATCTGGTAGGACCAGTGAAAGAGATACACATCCCACTTACACATGACACCAAGCAAAGCAAAGGTGCCGCATTTGTGCGATTTGTACATGCCAGTGATGCAATCAAGGCATTGACATTGTGTCATGGTGCTATTTTCATGGGTAGGCTGTTAAAAGTGCGTGCCGTGGCAGAAGATCCATATAGCATTAAAGCTGACTCTAACACTTTTAACAACGTAAATATAAATAGTAATAATACTACGAATGGAAAAGGTGTAGTGGTAGTAGGAGGAGGAAAGGGTAGTTCATAGTACAAGAAGGAAAAGCATGAACGGCTTCTGTAAGATCAAGAAGAGCTTGCATTGCAAACCCAAGAATAAAATTACCATGAAAAGAATGAGAATAAGAAAGAAAATGTAAAGGAAAATGAAGATGTCGAGGGTAAAGCTAAAGAGAAGGCGAAAAGCAAGCCGTTATCGGTTAAATGAAACTCACTGTACATGAACACACACACCGCAGTAAACGCCATCGCGTCTCAGTTAGGCGTTCAGGCAGAGAACATGGTAAATGTGCACGAACGTGGGGCTGCCGTGCGTGCGGCTATCGCAGAAGCCTACTTGACCAATGAGGTGCAAAGTGTCTTTGGAGATGACGGGGTAGATTTTGAGGTGTTGTAGTCGAGTCAGCATAACTTGCTAAAGCCGCGAAGCAACACTGCTATTTTGGTGAAAAATTTGCAACTTACCTCGCCGTAAGAGGCGGCCTAGCTAACTAAGTTATTTGTTCGATTTGGTCCGATTGAGTCCTCGGCATTTCCGTCGTCGGGTGGGTTTGCGCTTTTCAAGTTTGTTCATTCACAAGATGCTAAAGTGTGCTTTCGGCGACTTTCATTCAAGTTATTCAAGAATGCACCGCTGTATTTGTAATGGGCACCTATTGGGGCAAGCAAAGACGCTGATGTAGACGAGAATGAGTAGAAAACAGAAAAAATTAACAATAATGATGATAATAATAATAATAACAATGAAGAGACTACAAACCACAGTAGTAAGGCAACTTCTCAGAATGTACCTTTGACACTGTTTATTACTAATATTCCGTTTACCGCTACGTAGGACTCCTTTTACGATTTCCTACTCGATTCTTGCCCGAAGCTTGCCAAAGATCCATAGCACTATATTCAACGGATAGTGTATCAGCAAGATAAAGGACGAGTATTCTTGACATTATCGGACAAGATTACGTTTAACTATATCCTACACAAGTTACATAGCAAGTCATTTGAAAATAGAACGTTGAGCTGTGTGGCAAGCAACGAAACGGCTGCAGCGCTTGGCAAAGGACATGCTACATCCGCTAATTTATATGCAAGTGATACTACCACTTCTAATAGTGTTAACAAGAAAAGTGTAAATACTACCAGAACTGAGAATTAAGATGGCAACGATGATGATGAATAAGAAGTAGGTATGATTGATATAAGTAGAAATCGTAATAGGAACAACAAGGAAGGAGATTATGAGGAAGATGACGAAGAAGATTTGACAAAGTCAAACATTATTGCACCTTCATCTTCGTCTTCACGAATCATAGGTCCGTCTCAATTAGCCAACTCACATGACAAAGGCAAAAAAAACAAAATACCTGCAGGAAGTGACCCATGTAAGATTATTGTGAAAAACTTACCTTTTGAGGCAAATGAGAAGGATGTGCGTGAGTTGTTTGCCGCATTTAGTGAGATTCGCTCGGTTCGCCTGCCCCGTAAACGTCATGCCTTTTCAAGTCATCGAAGTAACAATCATCGTGGGTTTGCCTTTGTGGAGTTCTTGTCCGAGGCAGAGGCGGCTCGTGCGATGAGTGTGCTTAAGGCTACCCATTTGTATGGTCGACACTTGGTCCTACAATATGCTAAATTAGATGAATTGTAAAGTAAATCATAATTACGATAATAATAACATTGATTTAAATAAATCATAACAGTAAACCAATAACTAAATAATAAATATATAATTGTTTTAATATAATAAATTATTTTTAGCAAACGAAAAATATATGTTATGATTGCTGTGCATCGAACTAAAATTACATTTTATATTGTCAGCTTATCTTTTGTTAAGTGTTAGCCTTTGTCTAGCTTTTTGTTTTTAGTCCAATTGTACTTTATCGTTTTAATTAACACAATTTTATTTTTTGATTAGAGTATATAATGTAAAACAATATCGTAATGTTGTCTGTTTTGTAAGATTTAGCCTTTACTGCACTCCCACCAAATGACATTAGCAAATATAGCAATAATGATGATAATAATGATGATGTTGATAAAAGTGATGGTGTTGTTTGTAAAAAACAAATTAGTCAAAACGACGAAAGTGTGTTGTAGTCCGCTAACAGACTTCATGCTCGTTGTCATGCCATTTTACACCTACCCTATGTATCTTCACAAGTGAGTTTGTCATGAACTACGAAGTAGATTATTCCATATTTACTTCGGTGTATTGAAGAAGATGCGCCACTCTTGTCCTTTGTAGTAGGAGTAGCCCTTATACAACTTACCACTACTACCACCCATCATATGTCCACAAATTGTAATATGGATAACAATGCACATGAAATGTCTTCTTTGAATGGCTCATAAAAACAGTCATAATAAACAATACATGAAAATCTAGCTGAAGGTAATTCACAGGTATGCATGTCGTTCGAATAAAGTCTACCAGTGATTGTAGCACTATGTGGCAGCCATGATGAACGCATTCGTCACTTTGCTGCTCAAGTTGTCATTCCACACATTTGCTTTGGTGTACCGTTGCATGTGTAGATTGATTTTACCATGTGAGAAGCACAATATTGTCCCTTTTTGTTATCTGTCGATGAACGGTTGCTAAACAGCACTTATAAAGGTGATAATCATAATAATAATAATAAAAATAATAGATTTAATCACATTGCAACTTGCAGTATAGATAGTTTGTCACACTTGTAATCGATGCAAAAGTTCATTTGACAAAGATAAGCAATAAATAGCAATTGCATTAGTCAATAATATTAATAACATCAATAAAATGATTATTTAAAGTTTAGGTAAAATGTAGCAACTTTCGTTCAAAAATGCTGTGATGAATAAATGTAATTGAATAGGTAAAATGATAAGTATATTACCATCAATGGCTACTTCACATAAAGTGCAAAGAAAAAAATTGTGTAATTGTAAAAGCAATATGAGCAGCACAAACAGCAACACCTATTTTCGTAAAGAATTAATTGTAATGCTAATAAGAAAAATATGTATATCAATAACAAGAAAAACACATCAAACTATTCTATTGCACATAAAAGCACAATCACAGAAAAAGCATTTAGACAACTTTATGGGTTGTCTCCTTTATTGCTTTCTGACACGTCAGACATGTCTACCGCTATCTTGTGTTCTCGATGACTATTGCATAGCATTCGCTTGTGAATGGCCAACACTGCACATTGCATGTCTATGCTGTAGACAAAACACAAGGCTAATACTGATAAAGGGAAAAACAATAAGTAAAATGACAAATCCACTGTAGGCAAATAATAAGAAAAGGTGATCAAGAAAGAAGGTAATGAAAACATAAACAATTAGACATGTGTTATACAGACCGACAGTGATAGCAAGAGTAAAAATAATAAATGTAAACAATCAGATAATCGCATCACAACACCCATGTGTTTATCAATGAATGACTACTTGTAAAAGAACAACATTCGTGAAGCCTTACGAGTTCGCTGAAAATGTGCAATAAAATTATTGTAGCTGCTTCTGACGTCGTATTATATAAATACAAGGTAAGTTGGTGTATAATTTTTAGCATTGATCGTAAAAGCAATATCACATGCTCAAGTACACTGAAGAAGTTATTAATATAAAGATGATAAATAAGTAGAAAGCAGTGTAAATGCAATCAATCATTCAAAAAATTAGTTGTTATTACCGTTTGCATTTGCATTGTCATTTACCCAAGTCAAATAAGGCAAATGCAATTCGTCAAGTCAGCTGGCTAATATCATGCAAAGTATCATGTACAAGCACGTAGCGGTGATGTGTGCATTAGCTAATGTTTCGTCATATCGCTTGTAAAATATTTGGCATGATTATACGCATCAAATTATTCAACATGACAAGATTTCCATCAAAATGCATTCATCAATGCAAACTGCATGAATGCAAGCTAAAAGTGTCTTATTTACACTTCTCATACAACACAATTACTTTAGCTTGGCACAAAACTACTGTAATAAAAAAAATGAAATTAACAATGCAAAGCTCAATGTGCAAAGTAGCCATTGACTGAGCTATGGAACTGGTCTGACGTAAATAGGTTAGCATTCTACACTCACATGTGATGTGTGTGAGTTTGCCCTGCGGCAATCACGTCAAGCTCAATTTGTTAGTGCTGACACGTGTACATCATCTAACATCATAATTACAATGCTGCCCTACCTGCCTTACTTTGTAGACTGAAATTACAATAATCATAATAAAAGTACGTAACATAAGTTGACATGCGGATTGTCTGTACAGAATGTAGTCATGCTCTTGACCTCTTTGTTTATTCCGGCAAATGATATTAACGAGTATAAAAATTATATTTGTCAAAATAATGGTTATACTAAAGGAAATCATAATAATATCGAGAGTAAATACATGTAATCTGCATATGAGTAGTAATTAGAGTAAAGTTAAAACAATGAATGAGTGTGTGAGTTAAACTTATCTCATCACGAGCTAATGAAACAACTTTTGTTTGCTGCAAGTCGACTGTGCACATAAACCGCTTTTGCTATTCATCACAAATGAATTTATGCACTTATTAATATTTATATTAAGTATTAGAAGAATAACAAGAACAATAGTAAAGGTAGCATTGACAGAAATAGTCTTGATAATGATGATGATGATGATGAATAGATGTGTGAGTATGTTGAATTTTTACTACATATCATGTTTACGTTTATTCAACGAGTTTGCACCGTGTTAGCGCTTTCACCGTCGTGGAAAGTGCGATGATAACTTTTCCATCAATTACCCTTTGTGTACAAATCGTTATTGCACCTACTGCTCACTCCAGCACAATTATGTATGTCAAACAGTTATGTTTATTTGTGTAGCAAAGGCAACAAATAAACAATGTAAGCTCATCATTTTACGACACTGAAGATGATCAAGCTATCTCAGCGGTATGTGTAGTAGTTTCTTACATTTCAGCAGCAGTTACGGCAAATGGTGTAAGATCAATCTCACAGTTATGTCAGTGAGGATGAAAACTGTACACAAAACTCGGTTATGTGTTTGTGTGCATTGAACGACAACGAAAGTGAAGTACGATGTGTGGCATTGTAATCAGCATGCCACATTGCATAACTGTGTACACACGCCACGTTATCTTTATCATCGTGTATGAATAAATTTACTGCAATCCAGCCAAAAAATCTTAATGAAAGTGATAATAAAAGTAATCAATGTAAATAATAAATTACAGATACGTCACTGCTACATTTGTTACTGCTGCAACTCATTACTACACTGTGCAAAGTAACACGAACTGCCACGTTTCTCTCAATAGGCGCGTATTACGATAAAAGCAATAATAATAATAATATTATAAAGAAAAGCAAATTTATGGATTAGTACAAGATAGGTTGTAGCAGTGTTTCCTCCTTGGCTCACTTGACGCAACTAGTGTACACACTCAAATCCATTCCTCTTTTTCATAAATACAACGTAGACAAAGAGTGAAACTGACTGAAGGAGAGTTTGATAACTGCGTTTGCACCTTTGCTAACAACATAACATGTGAGTTGTACAAGTAAAGATGTTCAACTTTCAACCTATTAGTCTAATGACAAAAATAATGTTAATGATAATGAAAATGTGATATAAGTAACATTGATACAAAAATACACTGACCTTCTGCTACTCATGTGTGTTGATAAATTTTAGACCACAGCACAAGTAAAACTAAAATAACATTTGTAATAGAAGGAATATCAAATTAAAACAACTAATAACAATGATAATGATGAACATACAAATGTGAATAAAGTAGATGGAGCGAATGATGTGATAAATATACACTTGCAAAAGTTAATTAAGTACTTGTAGCATCTCTCGCAGCATAAACTGTGGCGTGTTCGTTAGCAGTACGTCTGACTGTTATCGGACATGTGTTATAAATTTATGAGTAGTCATTGTGCGTTACAAAATTTTCATCACAAGCATAATGTTTAATACGAATACAAAAGTTAAAATGACAAATATAAATTACGTTAGCAGAAATCGCTATAATAACTGAAATAAGGAAACGCTGAAAAAAGTAATTGTTATGCAAATGACAGAAATGCATGTGATGCATAATGTTACATGTGACTGTACAATTTTGCGTTGAAGTATTTTATTCCACTACTTGTAAATGTAATGTTTGACAAGACACACGTTATTCGTATTACTGCGCTAAATGCGACACGACAGTTGTGTGCAGCGTTGTAGCAACTGTGCACAAATAACAACTTCAATACAAATTAATTATTTAGGCATAAACAATCAAAGACTTGTAAATTATGTAACACAAAATAAGGTAGAGAAGAGTAAGTGCGAAATGATTTCAAGTCTCTTGATACAATCAAAAAATTACAGTATCAAAGTGAAATTGATTATAATATACATAAATATGGAAATACATTGATACATAATAAGTATCACTACGATGATGAAGAAAAGATGAAAACGAAAACGCACAATATCAAACACAGAACATTTGCCTAACGTGTCATTTGGCCAGCACTGAAACACAATTTAGCAGCGTGAAGCAGCTTCTCACATCGAGTGGCATTGCTACAAATTGTACTTATGCTGTAACTAAACAAAAAACATGTACTCATGCCATTATTGCAAAAATTGTCTATTGACAAAGTGGTGAATGTGCGAATGGCAGTTGCCAAAACCATCTACACATTACTACAACGCACACATGACAATAATGCAGATGAAACTTCAAACAACTTTGATAAAAGCAATAACAACAACACTATTTATAATGGTAGAAGTATTATTAATAATAATAGTAATTGTAATAGTAGTAAAGTTGTATTGAGTAAAAGTGATAGAAATGGACCTATTTTACGCATTTTACGAAGTTTACTTACAGACAGTTCGAGTGATGTTCGAGATGAAGCAACGCGTGCTATTGCGATTTGTTATTAAACAAACAGAGTGTATTGTTTTATCTTAATTACACAAAAATGTGATATACTCAATAAAAAAATTTACAGCAATAATTTAAAATATTTATTTTGCTCAGAAATAAAATGTGTAATTATTGTAAAAACTAAGGTAGTTTTAGTTGTATTTTCTTTTGAGTATTTTATCAATTTTGGCTTGTTTAATATTCTTACATAGACTGAATTATTTATTTATTTTTGCATCAATCAATAATTTAATAACTACTTATTCTAAAAATAAGTCCAATTTTTATTTCGAAGAAAATAATACACATTAAGAAATAAAAAATTAAGTACGATGTACCGTTTACGCTGTGCTCTCACACCTCAGAACACACTACGCATTACGCGTGAAATCGGTAGCAAATGTGGCATGTCTACACATCAAGCCAAACGTTTTTACAATTGTAGTGCCCATGTTAGTAGTGCATTTATTATAAAAAGTGCTTGTACTTTGCCGCATAAGCAATATAGTAATAATAAATCTCACCATTACTCCTTTAGCCCTGTTGGGTACAGCCTTTCCTTTGGCCCAAACATAGTACAAGAGGCCATGCGACATTATAGCACAAATAACTCAAGTAGTGCGATCAATCAAATTGGTGATAAGAATACTAGTACGTGCAATGATACACAAAGTGCATTGTGCAAACATGAGTAGCTTGACAAATTACTAACAGAGTGCCTACAGACGCTTTGTACTGAAGCTAGCAGCAAGACATGTATTACAAAAGACAATCTGCAAAATATTAAGAGTGATTCGCATTCTTTTCTGCCTTGTCAAGAATAGTTGCATTGCAATAAGCAAAAACAACAAGAAAAAAAGTTAAATAATATGTAAATATAATCGAATAAAGGTGAATAGCAACACACTTCTGAGAATGGTAATGTTAGAAACAGCAACAAATTGTTTGATCGAGTTTTCTACTTTTACCCTCACAAGACTACATTGCTGTAGCGTAACAAGCAACTCTATGCACAAATTATTTCTCCTTTGCAATCTGCGCTATGCATGCCTCAACGCGCTATTCGTGTTCGTGATAAGGATGACAAATAGCAGTAATAAAAAAATGAGTAGAAATAGCAGAAGAAGCAGTAGCAGTAGTAGTAATCATAGAAGAAGCAAGAAGACGGTAAAGCGGAATAAGACGCTAAAGACGAAAATGCCAAGTCTAAGCAAACAGGCAAAAAGGGCAAACCTCGCAAATCATTTGCCGATAACATTCGTGGACTGAAAAGCGATTATGCCAAATTTCCAGATATCTACAATGGTGCTAATGCTATTCTATTTATCATCTTCACCGTGTTTTGTTTGTGTAGTACTGGGACGAACACGTAGTAGGAATGGTGACTGCAGCACTGGGGACTGGATAACTTGTTTCGTCCGTACAACTGGCTGCTACACTCCTTCTTAACAAACAATTTCCTCTCCATGACGTATGCGATGATGGTGCTCCATGCGATGTGTAATCAAATGCTGCCCACGTTAGGTTCACATAATTTAATCCTGTACACCTGTGCGACGGCTGTGATTTCGGGTGCGATTATCTGGGCCTACAATCGTTTCCGCTACGGTGATGGCGAGTCGATTGAGAAGCAGTTTGGGCCATGGGACGTGGTCTCTGCGATGTTTGTGATGCAGTACATGTACTTTGGCATTGGCCCAATTCGTACGTTGAACAGCTTTAACAGCTGACTTCGGTACGCGTGCTGGGTCGGTCAGTTTTGTATCATGTACTTTGACTGGCAGCCGACCTTTGTTGGGGCGTTGGTTGGCTTTGCACTGTGCAAGGGTGTACCGAGGTTTCAGTATAAGCCAATTGTTTAAAGAAAATAATTAAAAAAGATTAAAAAATATAATATTGATATTATTTATAGATTATAGCAAAAACAGAAACCATATACCTTATGTATTATTTAAAAAAATTTTCCTTTATTTATATAATAAGCATATTAAAATAAAATACCGACTTCACAAAAGTGAATAAACAAGTAATTATATTTTGAAAGGTGTGAATGGCATTGATTATTATTTCTTTTCTTTTTTAATACAATCGGGATAAATACTTACAAAGATTTGTAAACCAATCTTGTATTAAAATAATATTTGTCAATGCTATAAATGTAACGAGTATAATTAGCAAGAAAAAGCTTATAATAACTGAATTAGTATTGTAGCTCAGAAAAGCAAAAAATAAAACTAAAAGTTATCAAACTATTCGAAATATTGCAATGATAAAACAATCTTAGTTGTCGTATGTAAGGCAGAGTAAAGCAGTAATCCTTCTATTTATTTTTTAACTATTTTTTTTTTACAAAATTATTGTAGACATAATTTATTTAATTTTTTTTTTGCACACACGGCTAGTTTTTCGTTTTATACACATAAAAATTAACACTCATTAGTATTGTATAATAATTATATTATTAATGAAGCGATCACGAAGATCACCTCCTACATAAAGTCATGCGGCACAATCATTAATGTCATCATCATCTCATACATAGCCGTAACATAAATTTATTGAGAAAAGTAATAACATTAGACATGAGAATAAAGACAAAAATAATTATAACAATGATAATGAAGAAGATTGCTTTATTATTCATGTAAATAACATTGCTATATGCATTCCACACAACTAACCATACATTAACTGTAAAATGTTGTTTGGTGTATTTAACGCCATTACACACTACTCACCAATTTTATTACTCGATTGCACCTGTTATAATCCATAAACTGTGTATGCTCAGCGTACACACTTGTAGTAGCACCTGCAAGCATTACTACAATAACGCAAAAATGCTATACGACGCGAAGATGCACTTCGACACAAGAGGCGACGAGCATAGCTTCGAAAAAATGCAAAACAATAGACAAACAAATCAAACCAATAAAAGTAAAAATAAGAAGAATAACAGCAACGTGAAGAGTAGCAACACAGAAATAATGAATAAGTATAGTCGCAGTAACGCTCACTGAGTTTATCTGATGTAATGATTACCTCTACAAATAGTACTGTAAATTAAAATAATAGCTGTTGTAGTGCTAAAAATGATTAGCTGAAGAAACGATTATCAGTCAAGTAGTACACACGATAAATACGTGAAATACGCAAAGCGATTAGCAAATTAGATTACTAAAATTGCAACATGTTAAAGAATTCAAGTGTTTGTAGAATCAATCACATTAGTAATAGAGGTAAAGGTAATATTGGTCATTTATAACGTTGAAAATTATATGCACTACCTCCTTTACCTGTTTTGCTCCTGCCATCTGCTCGTACAGGTCTCACCCGTGTCTGTGCCAATCATGTCTACAAAACCGTCACTTTTATCGGTGAGAAGCTGTGTGGTGTAGATGGTTGATGTCAAGTAAACACTCCATTGCAATTACATAAATAATCACCATCACAAATGCAGTATGTAGATGAGGTACAAAAGCTAAAGATACAAAAATAGAAGTAGCTTGATTGAGCAGCACGTTAGTATGCCTCAATGCAACGCTTTTTGGCTAAACACCCTGATAAGACAGTAACCGATTACTTTGCACTCTCACCAAGTCAATTGGCAGCCCTTCACTAGTGCTAATAACACGTTTAGGACAAATAATATAATATTAATTACATAATTTGTGGAACAAAAAAACTACGTTGAGATGAAAATATTTATGTATTATGTACTATAAAAGATTTTATTTTAATGTAGGAATAATAGTTTGAGAAATTTTTATATATAAATATAGCTTTCTTCTTTTCCTTTATTTGAAATTTTTAAGTATTCAGCATTATATTATATTGCTTTGTATTTATTTTTTTTACAAAGGTGAATATGAATAATAGTAGTAATAACAATAATAGTGACAGTACTAATAGTAGTAGTAATACAAATACTACTTCTACTGCTGCAGCTAATGTTGTAAGTGTTAATGCTACACAAATGAGTATTAACTCTCTTGACAAAAATCGTTACAGAAATTACGCCCACCCGGGCAAAACATTACGGTAGCCCAACTACGTCATGCAACACGCTGCCCCGTCAATGCTGTGATTACTGCGTAAAATACAACCCAAACCGTATGCACCACTCCCACCATAACGCATTGCCCAGACGGTCTACCCACAGGATTACTCCTTGCGGCCCAGCCCACATGTAGCCCATCAGGCACTCATTGACTTTTATCGTGCCTGTAATGGTCAGTATGGGATTTGTGTTTAGGATGTTACCTCCATGCAGCTTATCACCAAGCTTCAGCAACAGCAACAGCAGCAAAATAATATTGATAATAATATGAGTAAAATTAAATCGTTCAATAAAAGTGCATCTAGCCTGTAATCAGACCATGGGAATAATGTGTACACAAATAATAATAATAATGATGATGATAATGATGAACGAGAAGCTAAATATGCTAAATATGATAAAAGTAAAGCCAACCCAATGCACAATGAAACTAATATTAGCAGTAATAATAACAACAACAATAATAACAATGAGGAGGCAAGGCTCACAGTTAAGTAGTACACTAAAAATAATGACTATAGCACCAATGAACGTAACAAAAATGTACAAGGTCATTTTGCAAGCAGTGGTGATAACAACAACAACAACAACAACAACAGCAATGATAGTGATGATTCGACACTGTTTAGCAAAGAGCTGGAGCAGTATCGATTACAGCAGTTTCGTCGTAGTGCCCAACACGTAGACAGCTCAGCTTATGGTAAAGTGTGTCATTACTTTCAAACAAAAGAAGGCTGTCGACGTGGCAAGTACTGTCCGTTTCTTCATCTGGGCAAAGATGGCCTACCCATAACAGCTGAACGTAATATAAATTAAAGTAAAGTTGAGAAATCTGATATGTTGATTGTTTACCTCTTGCAAGTAGAATTTTGTTTTCGATTGATATGTTTTTATTAACACAAATTTAGTTCTTTAAGTTAATTTGATGATGTTAATTAAAATTAATTTTGCACTTTTGACATTTGTTCTTGCTTTTCTTTCCTATATTATTGTCGATTGTATTTATTTAATTCTAGAAAGAAAATAGGAAATTTTGCTCAAGTTAGATTAAATTATTTATTTTCTTTACTTTCAGATCAAACTCTATTTTTATTCTTTAGTTTTACTAAAAAAAGTTAAAACGGTTTTTGCAAATTTTGTGTTTATAAACTGTGATTGAAAAAAAAAAAAATAAGTAAGAGCACATTGTACAAGTTGTGGCTCATTCTTCCAAACAAACCCAAATCTATATATACCCATCAAGTAAAATAAAAAAGATGTTTAGAAGGTTAACACTTCTTGTGCTTTTGGCACTCTGCACATTTATTCCAGCTGTGTCAGGTCAAGTCGGGCCTACCGTTACCTTTCAGTACACGGTTTTTTATCGTGGAGACGGTGCCGATGTTCAAGACGGAGACAATAACACCGGCGTGTTTTGTCGGCCAGGACTCGGTGCGGTGGCGTTGGATGACTACTCCGTTGCCTTTTCTGACATGTGCGGACCGGGTTCAGCGATTCGCCTGATTAACTGAACCACATAAGGAAGTACCATTAGCACATTAGCCGGATCGCTTGTTGAGATTGGTGACGTGGATGGCAACGCTACGGAGGCCCGTTTTAGAGGTATAAATGATGGGAGTTAGTTTGCCAATGGCCTTACTCGTGTCAATGATGACTTGTACTTGGCCGATACAAACAATAACGCTATTCGTAGGATTAGTTTGCCAGAGGCAGATGTGTCTACGTATATCGATGCAAGTATGGCTCCCGGTGGGACAAACTTTGGCCAACCAGCGGCACTGACCCCGTTTCGTAGTTCGAATACCATAACCATCTTATTCGTCTCAGATACGTAAAACAATCGAATCTTATATGTCCCATTAGGCTCGCAGCAGATTGTGGTGCCAACGTACGCCAGTGGCACCCAGCCTGGCTGGCTGGCGGTGTAGTATTCCAGCCAATACATCTTTACCGTCTCCGAGAGCACCACCATTCTCGTACACCCGATGCTTAGCTCTGGCACCTGAACTCCGTACGGTAATACAAGTTGTATGGGTTATCAGTCGGCTCTTTTACTTACCTAAACCCAGCCACCATAGCTCTTGTACTTTGGCAGTGTGGGTGGCATACCTGGTATTTATGCGATACAAGCCAACCTGGCACTGGAAGTTGCAAATGAAACCTGTCCTACACTACGGTACAGCTGAACGATTCCCGGTGAAAGTGTTGTGGCGCTGATTGACCGAAATAGCAGCGAAGACAGCGGCATCTTTGCCCTGACCTCACGTGGGTTGTATGCACTGTCGAATCGGTAGATTCCAATGCCTACCAACACCACTACCCAACCACCAACGCCTACGTAGCCTCCAGGAACGCGCGCCATAGCAGGCTTTCCAGCAGGTTCATTGCCTCATGCCACACTGTGTGAACGGAGTGGGGCCTATGCGGCAATCTTTTCCGACATTCTATCCGCATTAGGCAATAACGTTAACATCTACATGCGTTTGATTGATCTGAACAATAACTCGTACGTCTATTACAATCGTAACACCATTTCGTAGATTGCAACGATGTGTAATGTAAGCGCAGATAACAGCACCGATAACACCGTGTCCTTTGTTGAGATTTATGATCCATAGGGCAGGAGTTCATAGGACATGTCAGCTGCCATGGCAGCGTCTAACTTCAGCAATACACGAAACTACCTGGCTACTTATGTCTCGCGAGGGTAGCAGCTTGACCCGTTTTGTTTTATTAACTGCACCGCCACGCAGTGTCAATTCATGTCAATGCGTAACTTTAAATGCCCCAACACACCACAATTAGGTTCATCGAAGTGTGATGGACTGTGCAAAGGTGCCATTGCGGCGTCTACGGTGTTAGGCGTCAGTGGGGCAGGATTACTGGCGTTGTTGGTGCTTAGCCCAGGTACAATATTTTCAGCACTCATTATGATACCAATTATTTAAAGGAAAAATATTTATTTTTTTTTTAAATAAAAAATTATTTTTTTCTAATTTTTTGATTTGGTCTCACAAATTATTAATATTTATATAATTAAAAGTAATTGCTAAAATCTATATTGTTACTTTGCTTATCTACTTTACAATATATATATATAAATGTATATATATGTATAATTAGTCTTGTATGTTTGCAACAGTTATTTGTCTAGACTTGAAAGTGCAAAAAAAGATACAAAGAAGATGGAAAAAGTTATGTATAAATTCTGTATTTCTATATTTTTGTACCTGCAACAGCTTACTTTAATTTTCTATTTTTCCTATTTTTTGTGTATAATCTGTTTGCCATTTTGTAGAATTGGTTTGCTTGCTTTTTTCCAATTCTTTTTGTTTTGTTATTGTACTCTTGTGTTGCAAACAGAAAAAAAATTTTGCTATTTTTGATTTGAAGTGTTTGAATTAGAGCTGACGTTTCATTTTGTATATTTCTGTTAATAATAATCGATTGAAATAGAATTTTCGAAGGCAAATATATGGCGATCAAGTTTATTCTATGTGAAAGTAAAATTTTTTGGTATATATACACACAGATAATGCTCAAAGCTATTTTAGCACAACAATTTAGCTGTTTACCTTATCTGTACTTTACGTTAACTGTATTTACAACTAATATACATATTGTCATTTCTATCATTTAAAATAGAAAATATTGAATATTCTACCAGAATATCTAATTTGATATATAAACAGTTCTTGTAATGAAAAATGATTTGAAAAAAAACTATTACTCAGAAACTTCCTGATTTTTAATTTCTTTTAGATTTTTCTATTTATATGTTCAGTAAGTTTGAGCTAAATTAAGTGTAAATATTTGCTAATAAACTTCTATATTTGATCATAATTTATTTTTTTCCATCAGAAATATAAACAGATTGTGAAAAATAATTATACTTATACTCAGAGAGATTTTTGTACCTCATTGTAAAGTAAGCAAAAATGAAAATTATCTCTCAGAAAACGTCCTTATTACTTGTGTTTGTGTGTGGTGTGATGTGGCTTTCTGTGATGACAAACGCACAAAATAACAACAAGAAACTGTACCGAAGTATTGAAACCGTCGCCGGTGTATTCAAGACGATAGGAAACCAAGATACAAATTCATAAGGAATAAGTACATTCTACAACCCAACAGCTACTTGCTTGTATTATGCCAAAAATGACTCTCTGCTCATATCTGATTCTGTACGGTTTCGCAAATATAATATGACCGATCGAAATCTTACTACAGACCTTAATTGACCAGATGGCATGTCTCAACCAAGTACATGCGTAAACGTGATAAATGATGTGAACGAATAAAATCGCGCTTACTTTGCATCAAAAGCACCAAAAGTAATTTTTATGAATAACACAAATATGTTTGTGGTAGACATTGGTATAACTAAAGGTGAGCAAATACATGGTCTTACGTACTACGACAAAACACTCTATGCCATCTCTAATGGGCTAATTCTGCACTAATGTGCTATTGCTGAAAACGGTACATTCACAAATAACTCTTGTAAAATTACTAAATTACGTGCG
Organism: Blastocrithidia nonstop; assembly: GCA_028554745.1. Lineage (NCBI taxonomy): Eukaryota > Euglenozoa > Kinetoplastea > Trypanosomatida > Trypanosomatidae > Blastocrithidia > Blastocrithidia nonstop. Next base: position 203,291 of record JAQOTN010000042.1, read on the forward strand.
CCACAAACTTCCTTTGATAGTGTCAAGATTGAAGTAATACCTAAATACATTTTTATTACAACGCAAAACAGCTTGTTGAAGTATGCAAATAATCAAGATCACACTCTCATTGGCTCAATTAATAAGCCGTTTTTTGGTATTCGTCGTGTAGAGAACAATCAAAGTCAGCTGGTGGTGTCAGACTCAGATACGTTGTACTACTTGGATCCTGAGACTATGAATCTCACCAATATTACTACTGATACTGAGTGTAAGAGTTCTTCAGATCCGTGCATTAACAGTATTTACGCACGTACAGAGGACGATATCTACTTTACCGAGTCCAATTTATAATTACTTCGACATGTTTACTTGCCCGATAACAAATCTGACATTGACATTCAATTCCCGCCCTTTCCGATAAACATGGCTGGCGCCAATGACACCATGCAAGAGCTGTACACGGAGGTGAAAACGGACATTTTTGACAAACTCAACAACCGTGTAAACATTACACAAAATCAAACCTACGTGGATGACACAACGTGAAAGACACATATGCAGGTGCTCATCCCACAGCGTGTGTTTGATGCAGATTTAACACCACAGCAGCTCAACTCCACAAACTACACCAGTGCACTCTAACAAGTGTGAGTGTATTACAACAAGACAAACCAGTACAAGTACATGGATCTGAACATCTTACCTTTTTGCAACTAAACGTAAATGTGGCATCTACAGAGGTTTGTCGCACTGTGGGCTCGACGGCAGTTACGATATGATATTATCTACTCCAATCGCACTGAGATGAAATTCAACGCTTCTGCTCCTAATTTGACCCGCGTCAAGCTATTATTGCCGTAAGGATTTGCGCCTGTCAGCAATGAATCGGCCAACACCACCACCCCAGCGTTACTCAGCTTTGGCGACTTTGATGGGGACTTTATCGCATAGCTGTATAACATGTCCGGTGAGCGTGCCTATCACTTGGTCTTTCCTGGTGCCATTTTCTACTTTGACCGCCTCAACCCAAATCAGGTTATCGCGCTCCGTTGAGAAGTGCAACATGCGGTGCAGGATCGACTGGCCTTCTGTGCCCGTGAATCTGGTGATGCCTCCGGTGGTGGAATTAACACCAGCAACACCAACGGTCTTGTACCAGGCTGTACATCTTTCATTGGCATCACCAACATGACTCGTCTACTGCTGCCCGGTGTGGTTGAACCGAACTTTACCTATGATGTGTTTATTCCACCCAATTACAACTACACATTTAACATTACCCAGTGTCTAGACACGGCCGACTGAAGTGATATCTTGGCATGGCTGGATGCCATCTTTGCCGTATCATCTCCACGTAAGGCCTGTGGGACCGGTTGTATTGTCGGGATTGCCGTTGCCTGTGCGGTGATTGCCACTATGCTGGCGATTTTACTCATCGTACTAGTCTCCAAGCGTCGGCGATTGGCGGTGGTGTTGGCCCCACCGGCGCAGATGACGTACCTCAATCAGCCTAAATTTGTCAGCTCGTTTAACACGGAACAGGACGAAGAGGAGGATATTGCCGGCAGTCGTGGCAACCCACTCGTACTCAAAAATCAATAGCATAGTTATTAACTTTAGTAGTAATAAAATAAAATGAAGTTTCATAATATACACACTTGCAAATAAAATAATTATTAAAATAAACATATTTATGTATGTATTTACTAAATAATTTATTGATTTTACATGTTTTTTTACAAAGATTAATTGATTTAATTTATTTTCTTTCAAATAGTTAGAGTGGCAGCGGAAAAGTAAAAGATGAACAGTGAAGAAAGCAAAAGAAAATTTGATAGAGTGTTTTAATAACAAGTTTATTAATTGTCAATAAATTTATTGTTATATATTTTAGTACCTTTACTTATGTGTAGTGCACGTAAAACTGTATTTGAATGAGGTCGTACGTTGTAATTTAATATTCATTGCTGTTGTTATTTACTTTATATATCTTTATAGCTATTTTTCATAACCATATAATATTAGAGGCTTTTTATGTTATTGTTTTTCTTTGCTACGTGCTGTATATTCCCTTTATGTTTTGTATCAGATTATTTTCCTCAAATTTCGTAATTACGATAACTATTTATTCATGTATTTGATTAACTCGATTAAACGTTGTACATTATATAACAAATACTGAATGATTTTATAAACTTATACCACATACGAATACGACATATTTATTACAATATTTAGTAAATACTTTTATTCATGTAGTATTTTTTTTTTAAATATTTTCATCACGTTTTTCTAGCAAAGTAAATTATATATCTGTTTGTATCTGTATTTTGCTTTACAACAATCATCTAATCGCATTAGCAAAAACTATAATTATAAAAATGAGCACTTTCAACACGTTGGGTGTAACATTTGTCTCGGGCCTTGTTATTGGCTTTGGCATATCAACATTACAATAAAAATATTTTAAAAAATTGTAATAGGTACAATAGACGAGTGTCAAAAACAAATTCAGTTCATACTGGCAAAACATGTTCCATACAAGTAAGAACAGTAATCAATGCAAAAACTCATCTTACTCAAAATAACATACATTAGCTTCTTCATAATTCGATAATGATGTTGCAGTTGCAGGTTTAAGTAGCAACAGCAGTGGTAACAATGTGTAAGACTCTTCTAGTATGTTTGCACTCCACTCAGATGCAACACGAGATAATTCAGACATCAATGTTCGTCTTTCACACTTGACACCATTCCCTGTCGTCCTACCACCTCATGTGGACGATGCAGAAACGGCTCAGCTGTTACAAAAACAGTTTGCACACAAGTGTTTACAAATTGCACAATTTGGTCTACCATCGTCATCGTCATCGTCGTAGGTGCGATGCTATGGTGCGTACGTGTCTGGACTAAATCTGTAACGGCGTATTCCAAACTGAGTTGCATAGCTAATCGATTACTCTTCTACTTCTACTTCTAATGTTAGTGATGAAGTTGCCAGTCGTACGAAAAGCGAACGTAAAATAACTTAGCCTACAAACAAAAAAGGAAACAACACTAACATGAATAATAAATAGTTATCTCCTTCTTCTTCTTCTTTTTCTTCTTCTCTGTTACAGCTGTTTTCTCTTTTTCAGAAACCTACGTCATAGCAAAACAGATACCAGCCTACTTTGCAAAGTGTAGACAGTAGTAAAGATAGTAAGAACAGCAAAAAGAAAAGGTTAGTTGTTGAAAGTGAAAGTGATGATTATGATGCCAATAACAGTTTTAGTAATTTTGGTGATAGTACTAGTGATAGTAAAGATGACAAGTAGAGTGAAGTAAGTCGAGTAAACAGTCACTTCTACGCAGACCTTACCGTACCATAACTCTTTCGCGTTCACCCGTCATAGTACACGGTGCATAATGGGTTTAGTCGAGGTCACTTGGCAGCCGCCCAATTGCACAAGTAGTCTCAGAATGAAATGAATGCGACGTTTAACATGAATGCAAATATCATTCCACAAGATATGACCATGAACGCGATGGACTGACAGCGATTAGAGCACCTTACCCACTTGATTGGTAAAAAAGTGGCGTAGGCAAATGGTAAAGTGTTTGTGGTGTCTGGTCCAGTGTTCGCACCACGTTGGGTAATGCTTCGTACACGACAAAGTGTTAATGGTAGAAAAATGTAATAAATTGAATAAGTTGCTCCGTTTACACCACATGCCCGAATGATGGTGCAGTATGAACTGACAGGTAAGTCTGGTAGTGGTGGTGATAATTTGATCAAAAAACATTCATTACTGCGTCATTTTGCTCCAGTAAATAATAGCTCTACTTCATCATAGTTAAAATCATCTTCATCTTATTCACCTGAAGTATAACAAAATAATAATTATTAACATCATGCAACACACAAATAAATGTAAAAATAAAAAGTAAACTCAAAAAGTGTGTTATCAGCTGGCACTACCCCGTCAGTGGCAATTCCTACCCACTTGTACAAAGTGATCGTCACAGAGCAATAAGCCGAAAATAACAAAAGCAGAAAGGTTTACACGGCAGCCGCGTTCATCATGCCCAATGGCCCCATTATTCATGAATAGCCACTTACTTCGTACCAGGTGCCAATTGACGATGTATCAAAGTTAACAGGACTATAGTTCTTTCCACAACTGCACGTTTCTCAATTACCAAATATGTGTAAAGCCTTCAAGTGTAACACCCGCACAGCCCCAGCGTTCAAGGTGTACCGACAAGTAGCGCAGCTTCGAGTAGCAGAAAGCATTCCATAACTCAATCAAACATTTGCGAAGATCAAGCGTGATGCATAGCTAACTTCAGAAGCAACAGTAACAGATGCTAAAAGTGAAGGTAATGGTACAACAATGAGTAAAATGGTCATCAGAGAATTGTAGCGTAAACGAGAAGAGCTTGCTCACATGGCAGTTGGTGAAGTGGATGATGTGTAATGTAGTGTACTGTAATGTGTAATTTAAATTATCTTTATTTTAAAAAAAAAAACAATATCTGTTTTATACACTGTACATTCTATCGACCTTTTGGGTATATCATACTGTTTTATATATATATATTCATCAATATTATAATGTTTGTTTTTATTATTATTATAGCAAATGTACTTGCGTGAATCATATATTATTGATGTAAAATTAAAGTATATGAATAATCAACTTTCATGTAATGTCATTTTATAATCTTTGAAATATTTTTACACACCCTGTGAAAAAAAGTAATATTTAACAAACAAAACACTACACAGCAAGTAAGTAAATTAAACATGTGGGTTGAAACAGCCATGAAGGATGTCGCCAAGGCACATCTTTTCCCAAATCACACTCACATCTTACTTATGAACAAGAACGAACTGTAGCGACGAATGTGCAACATCACCGCTGCCTTTCACGAGGCCGTAGGCGATCACAGTTCCATTCGCTTCTTACACACCTTTGCTGCAAAGGCAAATCCAATGCAGAGTGTGTTGTAAATTGCTCGTGATGCTGGCTTTGGGATTGAGACGGCCAGTATTGGCTAATTTGAGATGGCACTACAAGTCTTTGCATCTAATAAATATGTTAATAATGAGTATAAAGTGGTCTTTGATTCTCCTGCAAAGACGATCGAGTAGCTCTACCGTGCACTTCAGTGTCCATGTTACCTGAATGTCGATAACTTTGCCTAACTTGATCGTATTATCGCCTTGCATGAGGGTAAGATGCCTCATTACCCACCCATTGAGATCAAAGCGATTGTAGGAATTCGTATTAACCCACAGACAGTCCAGCAGACGAGCAATGCCGCGCTTGCTACGGCAGGTGTGATTAGCAAGTTTGGTGTCAGCTTACACGACAGCAACAATTTACAACGCATTATTGACTACTTTGTGAAGTATCATGATGAGATTAATCTTCAAATGATTCACGTACACAGTGGCTCACAAGGACTCTCGTTAGATACCATGGTTAGTGGAATCAAGACATTGGTGTATGAGGTAGCGTAGCACCCGTTACTGAAGTAATTGGTGAAGGTTATTGACATTGGCGGAGGCTTCCCCGTTGACTTTGCCAGTGACAATGAACAGGTCTGTGTACGCGATTACGTCCATGCATTACAAAAAAATGTACCAGAGCTGTTTCTTATTAACAAGTAGGATGGTGATGGTGCTTTACACAAGAAAAGGCAGCGAACGATTATCACCTAGTTTGGCCGAACCGTAGCCGCCAAGTCGGGTGTACTAATCTCACGCGTGGAATACGTAAAACAGAGCGGTGGGCGGCAGATTATTTTACAACACATTGGCGCAGATCTGGCGGTGCGAACGGTATGGCAGCCGTAAAAATGGCCATTACGTGTATTTGTTTATGATCAAGACGGAAACAAAAAGCCCTGCAAACTACTCAACCATGAAACAAACAAGGATGGTCATCATTAAAATGAAATGTGTGTGTTAACCGATGTGGGTGGTCCGTGTTGTAACTCTGGTTGCACACTCACACGAGCCGCCTCATTGCCGGCGATAATAACTCCACTATCGGATATGGTTGTCGTACACGATGTTGGTGCGTACTATCATAGTTCGTTTTCCTTGTATAATCTTCGTCAAATGCCTGCTTGCTACATGTACAAAGAAGGTGCTAATGATGGTAATGGTAGCTTGAGATGTGTAAAGAAGGCACAATCAGTGGAAGACACGTTGCATTTGTTTCAGACAGATGTGGAGTAAAATTTATAAAATAAATATAATAATTTCTCTGTAATAAGTTATTTTGTTATATATTTTTTTTTCTTTCAGTGTATGCAGAAATCACAAAATGTTTTATTATTAAATATATTTTACATCTTTTCAGAAAAGTGAGCTTTTATGTCTGTGTTAGTCAGATAAATCTTTTTTATAGACATCAAAATTTTATTTTGTGTTTTGTTTACCACTGTACGTATTTTCGCCATAGTCATTTTTATTAATCATAATTTAGCAAATGTTTATTACCTAATATTTGTAATCGTAACGGTTGTTTTTTAAGCAAACACAGTTAAGTTATCGATTAAATAAAAACTGCAAAAATTGTTTTGATTTACTAAATCTTTGATTAAAATTTAATGAACTAATAAATATTATTATTATGATATTATATAAATTAATAAAGACTTTATAAATATTGTGCAATGACCCTTAAAATTACTCCGAGATCTTCTTGCTCTTACTTATTTCCTATAACATATATTTATATATTATATAAAAGTCAAATTAGGTACAATAGTCATGCAAGGTGCACGTCGCTTTGCCATTTCGCACAAGCGTCGCCTGCTCTATGGTGCATGTGGCATCTTGGCATTTGGTTATGCAGTAGGTGGTTACCTGCTTTACTATGAGCGAGACTGAATCCGTAACTATCACAAACGTAAGTTACTTCGCTATGAGCCCCCACCAGTACGTCGTACTCCATTATATGTGGCTGGTAAGTCTGGTACCCCATAACTGCCCCTTGTCCCACGTTCCATGCCTCGTTTGGTGTTTTATGTTTTTGTACTGTACCGAATTGCATTATTGTTTGTCAACAGCATCCCTATTATGTGATATGCGATGCTTACCTTTGTCTTTCACACCTGCTCAAGGCACTCCTTTTATGAGCAGGTTTATCAGTTCTTAACAAACATGGGTCCTAGTTACATCAAGCTAGGGCAGTGAATAGCAACTCGACCAGATGTCTTTCCCAATGATTTTTGTGCGGCCATGTAGAAATTGTACGATCAGACCAGTGCCCATAAATGATCCCACACCTAGAAGTTACTTCGAACGCGACTTACGTAAGGACCCTTTGCTGGGCGAACTCCATTGTAGTTTCTGACATAGATTGAACGCAAACCGGTGAATAGCGGGAGTATTGCCCAAATTCACCGAGCCACACTACGGTAGACGATGGACAACATCCCTGCTGGAACACAGTTGGCGATCAAGGTCTCTCATCCACACATTACATAATCCATGGCGGCTGATGTAGCGGCTATGAAGTTATTCGTACGTATTGCCAACGCCCTGGTGCCTGGACTCAAATCGATTAACTTGAACAGTGCGGTGCGTGAGTTTGCCAAGTTAATTCAATCACAGCTCAACTTACTCATTGAGGCAGACAACTTGCGTCAGTTTACGTACAATTTCCGTGAAGTCAATGGAATCATTTTCCCTAAACCACTCATGTCACTCTGTTCAGAAGAGGTGTTGTTTGAAACTTACGAATAAGGCGAATCACTGCAAACGGTTAAGCTTAATGAGGACACGTAGAGTGTGGCAGAGCTTGGGTGTCATATGTTTCTCAAAATGTTGTTTGAGGACAACTTTGTACACTCCGATTTGCACCCGGGCAATATTTTTCTTCGACATAACACTCATCTCAAAAAAAAATCTTTACATAATAGTAATAAAGCCTGACCCTCGCTTTTTCTGCCTCACCATGAGTACTACCCAGATGGCAAACGTAAAATGTAATATGAGATTATTGTGCTTGATGCTGGATTAGTCACCACACTGTCCCGGCGAGAGCGAAATAACTTTATCTCGTTATTTGCCGCAGTCGCGTGTGGAGATGGTGAGTTGGGGGCGTAGTTGATGCTAGATCGAATGCCTCGTGCGTCTTCTTCTTCACACAATAAGAAGAAGAATAAATAGGCACAAGATGAGTATGCCATGACGCCATAGGCACGCAAACGATTTACGTCGTAGATGAAGTAAATCTTTGACCTCGTAGCTCCTGGTACATCTGGCTTTCGATTAAGTAATGTGCAAATAGGAGCCGTGTTAGCCAAAATATTGAACACAGTGCGGTAGAACAAGGCCCCACTCGATGGCAACTTTGCCGCACTCGTGTTGACGGTAATTGTAGGCGAAGGACTAGGACGGCGTCTTTCACCGTAGTTTAACATTTTCTCGTAATCGGCACCGTACTTGGTGGCCTTTTTAGAAGAAGGCGAGTTGTATTTCTTGGCGAATAAGTTGCGAGAAACGTACGGCACACCAGCGTTACTGCGTGAGTCGATGTACTTTGTACAACCCACACGTACCAATGTGTACATGAAGATGGCAGCGAAACGAGGTAGTAACACGACACGAAAGTTGCTTATTGGTGAAACCAAGACTGAAAACAGCACAAATAGTAATAATAACAGCTCGGATGAAGATAATGATAATGTTAATGATTATAAAAATACAAAAGATGAAGAAGAGAACAAACATAACAAATAGATGCTAGACCATGTTGCAGACAAAACAAGTTAGCGCAAGGCACACGGTTAAGAAAAGTGTTACAATTAATATATATATTGCCAAAAACTTTTTTTTCTAAATACTTATTTGCTACTTGTCAAATTTGTATAAATAGTTACAAACATATACACTCATGTTTAATATATTTCATAACTAAATATCGTATTTGCATATCCTTTGTTTTCACACTTTAATTGGTGTTTTTCACTGTGATTTTATACGTGCAAAATTTTTTTTGTGATAAATTCAAGTAAAGACATACACACTTTGTAAATATATACACATTTATATACATATACACATACACAAATCATTGTGTACTTATACATTCTTTTACTGTTTTCTGCGGTGCAAATATACTTCTTTCCTCTGTCATTTATAGTAACATGATGTGTGTTCTTATATAGTATGTTGTAGTTTGTTTTGTTTTATTTTATGTATTCGATATTAGCAAATATATAAAAGAATATTAGTATCAACTTGTTAATAAATATGTGTGTTTTAGTGCTTTCGTTATTAAAAATTGTTTACAATCTATGAAAAATATACATTTATGTAAACTTATATTAAATAAACAATTTGTTCACATTTATTTTATAAATTTTTCAATCAAAAGGCAAAGATCAAATCAATAATAAACACATTTTTAATAATTTTTTTGAACGTCATCAAAGACTGGTGTAAAAAGTAAAGACAACAGCATGAACAAACCGACACAAAAAAAGTAAAACAATCATATGAAGGCAAGAGCATCAAAAGAAGCAAATGCACAGGTAGATCCGGATGTCTTGTATCAACAACAGCTAAATTAGCGATATTACATCAACCCACTTTTACATAATCAACATACGCAAGAAGACCTTGCACGTATTCGTGAAAAGCTTGTCACACTTATTTTAGCCACCCACTAGAATTTATATGGAGGCGATTTAGGTAATAGCCATGACGGCATAGATGGTAATAAAAATAAGTCATCAAATAATAAGAGTAACACTGATAATAATGTGTGTAATGTTAATTTCAATAAACCAATTGATACAGCAACGTTTCCTGCGGTGCAAGTATACAAGCTACCTTATTTGCTAAATGCATGTGGTCTGCATCTGAGCAATGAACAAGTCAATCAGATTGCCGCAATGACCACACACAAACTGCTGAAAAGTTATTTGGTCAACATTAACAATAACAACAGTATGAATAGTAATGAAAGTGATAATTATGATGCAAATAATTTACAAGAATGACACAAATAAAATAGCAAAGTCTAGTCAATGCCTACAACCGACTCCATTGACCTTGAGAAACTTGTAAATATTATTCACTAAATACACATGAATGGCTTTTTCACCTATGTGCCCTAGTCATTATAGCCAAACAACACAAAACAAGACGATAATACTGTGAAAGATGAAGATAAAAAGAAAACGAAAAATAAAGCAAAAAAAGAAAAAAGTAAAAAGTCTTTGCAAAAGTCATAGCCATAGTAGACGACGTGTAAGCAGTAGAAATCATTGCTACTACACATGACAGATAACACACTGCAGCAAGTTTTTGAGGTATTATGAATTGCATGTGGCAAACAAACCAGAGAACCGTAGCTATCTGAGATTGACAAGACACCTGTGCGATGTATTCATAAAGCGGCTATGTGATAATTATTTACACATAAACTGACAAGTAAAAATCAAAAATCAGCTGCGGTAGATAAGTAAAACAACAACAACACTAACGAACAGCCAGTAAATGATGCTAATAAAGAAGTAGAGGATAATAAAGCTGACCTTGATAGTAACAACGATACAAGTGATAATAATAATAATAGAAGTGATAACAAATGAACTAGCGTGTCTTCGTTGCTCATGAATGACAAATTTAGCGCGAATGTAATGACACAAGAGTAGATTGAAAACTTTCTCTTCCACTGCACCGATGCCAGTGGTGAGTGGATTTACGAGAGTGTCTTTCTTGAGCGATTGCATGATGTACAAAACTAACATTCTATACACTACTAATGCAATTTTTTTTTCTTTTGTTTGATGACCAATAATATTCTGTCACAACGAAAGCTACATAAATGTAAATTAATTTTTTCTTTCTTTTTTTTTTTTGCAAATATACGTGATTATTTGTATCTTTGTTTACTAGTGCATTCACGATTCGCATTCGTTTTATTTGTAGGACTATATGATCTGTAATTACGTACATTAATTGTTGTGATCTATATAATATTCTGTAATATTTGTGCGTAGACACTATAAAATGTTGATATCAATATTACATTATCATATCATACATCTAAACAGTTTATTTGATCCTTTCAAACGTTATCTTAAAACAAATAGTATAGTTTTGCTAGATTATTTACTTTCATAGAACAATAACACATACATTTTTTCACTATTAGAAAGCAACAAGATGGACAAGTTAGAATAATTGTTATCTGGACTGAATGAGGTTTAGCTTCGTAAGGCAGCATAATTGCTACAGCAACTAAAAGGCAATAATACTGCTGACTCTACCGATAGCACTAATAATGTTGGTAGTGCAAGTATAAGTATGCCTGCATAACAAGAGCAAAAGCAAAGCACCACTGATCAAGAAATCTTGAAGTAAGTCGATAATGCTGATCAATAAAAAAATGATGCACAGCAAAATTAATAAAAGAACGAAGATGTTAGTGAAGAAGGCGACGATGACTAAGATAACATACCGTTATTTCAATTACACTCATTACATCAATACTATCAAAAGTAGTAGTAGCAATAAGAACAACAATTAGCGTAGTAGTAAAACACGTATAAAAATGAGTAAAATAAAACAAAGGATGCTTAATTTAACAATTATCTACGAGGTACAGGTAGTAATGGGTAATAAGCAAACGCTAATAATTCACATGCCAAACAACAACAATAACGAAGTTCACGCTCTGCGCATCGTATAAATGCTAACAGCAGTAGTAGTACTATTATTAATAATAATCACAGTAACAAAGAAAATGAGCTATGGCTACCAGCTCGACACTCAAAGCGTTTGCAATAGCGGGCGGAGAAATAAGCCATCACGCATCATGAAAACGGTATGTCTGAAAATAATAATACATAAAAAGAAAATGAAACACCTCGACAAAGACGAAGCTACAAACGTAAACGGTCATAGCATAATAATGTGAATAACAATAATAATATCAACGGAAATGGAATTAGTAATTATCAAGATGGCAATAACGAGCATAATGAAGAAATGTAATCGAGTTCACACTCTCCTTCCCCGCAGGCGCACTTTATTGAAATGCTCATGGGCTGTACCTCTTTTCGTTTGTAGGAGGATAATGATAACGATGATGACGATGATACTCGACTTGGCATGTTAGTAAAGATGTCTGGAGCTACACAAAATAGTAATAATGCAGAGGACAAGGCAGTTCACACTTTATCGCCTCAATCTCCTTCACCATAGGCACCACATGATGAGCATATAGAAAGCAACAATAAAGTTACAAGTAAAAATAATAAAGCCAATAAAACAGGAACAGCAGGAGGGATTGTCAAGCGTAACAAACAGAGCAAAGAGCAAAGTGCAGCAGTAAGTAACACATGTAGTCTAACTTCATTTGGCTTCTTGCCTACCCCATCGCATACTCTCATTAATAATAACAATGGTAGTTTCTTTCATCAAAATGGGTTTGCAAACGCAGCTGTAGGAAGTAGTAATAATAATACAACTAAAGTTGACAATAATAGATTGTTTACTCCATTTGTGCCAGATCATCGTATTGTGCCTATTGCATTACAATTCTGAAATAATAAAAATGTTTTTACTAGTGATAATATCAATGGCATTCCAATACGTGATCATGAAACCAACACATTAAACTCACTATAACATCTACAACATGGCAATATTATTAGCAATAATAACAATTAGTAATAAACAAATTAACAAAACTAGTAGAGTGAAAGTAAAGAAGAAAACAATGATAATAATCATAAAACAGAAATGGAGTAAGTAACGGACAACAAACAATAAGACCGAACTAGTTTGTAAATGGCTGCATAAAACGCAAATAAATATGATGAACCAAGTGTGTTCTGTCTAAATGACCCTGATGAGTCATCATTAATGCACCCTCCACTGTACATTAGCGATGGTGAAGTTGTTATCGCAAATCGAACAGCCAATAATAATGAAGAAAATGAAGGAAATGAAGAAGTAACCAATAACAACAATGATAATGAAAATGACATTGATAAAAATAATAAAATTAAAAGTGTAAGTTGAGTGAAAACTGAATATGAGGACGATGACAGTAGTGAGAAATTTGAGAATGATAACAAAAAATTTGTTAAGTTTAATTCATTCAGTGCAATGATTGAGGCATCTAATGCAAATAACGAGTAAAATCATTCATCACAACAACAATAATAAGGGTAAAGATAAAATGAACAAAATGAAGTAAACAAGCCAGCATATGTTATTCACAACAACTACATGAATGGAAAGTAGCCAAATAGGTAATAAGAAGAAGAAGATAAAGATAATACTAATACAACAGCAAATAGTGCCAAATAAATAATAAGGCTGCTCTCTCACAAATGCCCATGCAAGTTTCACACCACGATACCCAAAACAGCCACGTACAACTAGTTTGATAATGAGGTGATCTTTTGCGGGTTTTACGCGATTGGATATGATCCGTTTCAGGCCCGTCCGCCGTACTTTGGCACGTACAACAACCTACAAGATGGGTATTTGAATGAGGTGTAACTATTACAAATGGCTCGCTTGTCCAGTGCACAGAGAATGCCACGATTGTCAAACACGGATTACGAATACGACTCTGGCGATGATTGAGACCCCATTGGCAAAGAAGTAGACCTGGCAGATGATTAATCGTAAATATCGTAAGTTGCAGACGAGTATTAGACCTGCTCGGAGGCAGCATCTTACTCCTCGGTAGCATAGTTACTAACATAACGGTAGAAGTAGTAATATGATTGGTAAGAGTAGCAATAATGCAAACATGACTGATTGCCAAGTGCAGGGCACAATGAGTAAAAATTACACCAACACAACCACAAGCACCGGCGGTACAAGGAATCGGAACAGAATAAAAAATTTATCGATGACACACTAGATGAAACAGACTAAGACTCCGATTGTGAGTTGCAGCGTAAGATCATGTAGGCTCGATAGCGACGTTTTAATCGATTACGTAAGAAAGACAAACTTATTCCGGCATTTAGTGGGCCGTTTGTTTCACTCACTGCAGACGAGCACCCATTGGCGTTGTTTGATTCCATGCAATTTGTTTTTTCTTCTGTACCTTAACGCACGAAACACAAAGAAGAAGAAGGAAATAGTGATAGCGAAAATGAAAAAAATTATAGTGATGATGATAGAAATTTGAAGTTAACATAGTTCTTTGAAAACATGGTGAAGTAAGAAGCGTACAAGCTTGATGCCAAATTACTCCTATCTGATGAATAACGTAAAGTAGTTTCAAACAAACAGCATTAGCATAAACGTACATAAAAGCACCATCACCATCAGCACCCATAAATATCACAAGAGTAACAAGAAGAGATGTAGAGGAAGCAAAGAGAGAAAGCAAAACAAAGAGAAGAAAAGTTAGCTAAAAAAGAAGAGGCCAAAGAAGTTAAACGACGTTTACGTGAAGAGCGACGGGCCAAGTAAGCCGCTCGTCTCGCCTAACGTGCACTCAGCAAGAGGCAGCAGGCAATGAATGAGTAATAAATCACTGCCATGCATGCCTGTGTAAAGGAATACGAATATCGAGTAAACACACGTATAATTATTGCCTCGTTATTGGCTCAAAATTTGTGCAAGAATGTAACAAATATGTAAATTGCACGAACAGTGAAACGTTTCTACAGCATCAGTCATGGCATGCTTGTTCGTCGAGATGAGCCATGAGCTCCGTATGATGAACGTTTATTTACACATGAAAAGAAACACAAGAAGAAAAAGAATGACAATAACACAACAAACACAAATACAGATAATAACGATGAGTAGAATAAATAATAATAATAAGAATAATAACAATAGTAAGAAAAAAGGACAAGCGGAAGGAAAAGTGATGAGCTTACCGTGTAATAACTATTTGCGTTATCTGAAAGGCATCATCATCAATTACAATAGCAACAAAAATAAATAAATTTGCTAAACTAATAAAGAAACAACAATAACAAGAGTAAATAGGGTAGTGCATAAACAACAAACAATGTACAACAAGGCAATGAATAGTGCAATGCTCACTAAAATAGAATACACAATGATGAAAGTGATGATGATGTTATTAATAAATAATAATTACAAAACCAAGATGTACAGCTACAACAATAGAGAGAGTTCAATAATGTGTGCTAGTCTGTAAGCGAACATTCCGTAGTGCAAATTGAAGATTCTACCGACACAAGCACCGATAGTTAAAATAAAAGTAAGAACAATAGTAGTGGTAGAAGTAACAACACTAGTACAAGTAAAAATGACGATATGAGTGACAAAGATGTCAAATAGATACGATATAGTCAATCTACGCATAAACGACCACGTGAGGAAGAGAGTGATGTCACGTTACAGTTTATCACTGTACACACGAGTGATTCGTAGCCACAGACTGTTATCATTGAAGACAACACTCAGCTTTCAAAGTAGGAGAATAAGTAAGTGTAAAGGTAAACAATAATTTAAATTATAATACAACATCATAAATCACTTTTGTTTGTTTATTTACTTTAATTTGTGTGTTATAACGTGCTATGATTTACATACTTTATTTTTTCAATGTTTTACATTCATAGATGCGTAATGCTTTTGATAAACAAATTAAATTGATTAAGTTGTACGAGTAAATATTAATTAGATATTTTTAACTGATGTCATATATGTCGAAATTCCTATCAATCTTCTAAAAATAAAAAATATTTATCTTTTTGATTGTAATTGAAAAAATTCTAGTTTTAGATAGAAAACAAACATATTAGTATTGTATTTATTGAAAATAACAAGATACAAATGTCAACAGTTGCTAGATCGCTTGTTTGTAACGGCTGGGTAGTACCGTAGCATGTACAGCACTGAACTCCATCGGCAATTTATTTGGCAAATAATATACGTATTGAGCCACTAACTGCTACTCAGGTGCTCGTCAGGGTACACGCCGCTGGCGTCAACCCAGTAGACTACAAGCGAGTGTCTTTTCCTGCCTTTACCACATTAGCCCATAACAATTCTGAAAGTGATAATAATGATGTTAAGTAGGAGAGTAGACTACCAGGCTTTCCATTCCCGTATGTAGCCGGTGTCGATGGTGCAGGCGAGGTAGTGGCAATCGGATAAGGTGTGACGTTATTTCAGATTGGTGATCGTGTGGTTTTCCACTCCGATCTCTCCCAGTCCTTTGGCGGGTCGTTTTGTTAGTTTGCTGTGGTCTAACAAGATGTACTGGTGCACATCCCATTACGTACAAAAAGCCTTTATTTCCAACAACAACAAGCTCAAAATAGTAACGACGATAATGATATAAACAAAACGAAGACACAATAAAAGATAGAAATGTATTAATAAGACAAAAACAAAGGAGAGTTGATTAGCTATGAAGAAGCAGCTGCCATTCCATGTGCAGGCTGAACTGCTTATTTAGCCCTCTTTGACAAATTACGAGTGGAAGCTGGTCGTTCCATTTTCATTCACGGTGCCTCTGGTGGGGTAGGCTCCTTTGCCGTTCAACTCGCCCATCATTTTGGTCTCTTTGTCATTGCTTCTTGCTCTCCATAAAACGCACACTATGTACAAGGCCTAGGAGCAAATGCTATTATTGACTACCACCACCCGCCTTATGTAATAAATGAGACAATTATGCAACTCACGCAGCACCGTGGTGTGGATGGGGTGGATTACCTGTTAGACTTGGCCAATGATAACCTCAGTGAGATGCGATTACCAGCTTTACGGTTTGGTGGGTCTATTTGTCTGGTGAATGGACTGCTCGTTCCGTCTACTGGGGCACTCTTTGCACGTCAGCTCTCGGTGCATTATGTGTTTATGGGTGCGATGCATGGTCAGCCCTATACTCGGCCATTACTACGTGAGTTGGGTTAGCGAATGATGTAGTTATACGCAGAAGGGGTGTTTCATGTTCAGATTGAAGTCCAGCCTTTTGAGGCAGCAGCTCAGGTACTAGATCGCCTCTCCACTCATCATGGCACGCGTAGTAAAGTGGTATTGCAAATAGTAAATCATTAAATTAAATTAGTAGTATTATTATAAACAATGTTTTTTCTTGTATCGATGTTTTGTTTTACTATTAACTCATTCTTAGTGTTTTTATCATATTTAATTCAACATTTTGTAAATTAGTTCTTTTTGCAAATATCAGTAAATTACTTTATGCTTGTATCCTAATATGTATGTCAAACTCATAGTGTTGAAAAACTTTTATGTTTTCTAATTTATCTTTAAATAATCCAAAGATTTAGTAAACTCTTCACACAAATAACAGTAATTATGAAAACATTACACTCGTATCAATCTTGCACTCGTGCATGAGTGAGTAGAGGTAGTCATAGTGCACTGCCATGTTCACACTCATGTCAATTATCGTTCTCATTATCGTTATTTTTCAACTATCGTCATTACATTAACGCATTATGGCGAATGCCACCATAGCAGAGCATCCCTACCCACAACAGTAAAGGCGACGAAATAGACATTGACAAGTTTATTAGTCAAGTGAAAAATTTATTTGAAGTGATGAAGATGACCTCGTTGGTGTAGTCGGTGCATGAAATGCAAAGCTGCCCCTACTTTGACTGCATCTTCACCAATGAGGTGCTGTTCCAGTTTTATGAGCTTATTTTCCCGATGCCCAAGTTTGGCCGAGAGCACCGGGCCAGTGAAATGAGTGAGACGATTCGTTACATGCGTGGGTGTGGCTCCGGTGCGTACGTTTCACATCAACTACAAGACATTCATGGCGGACACGCTCATGGTGGTGATTTCTTGGCCTTACCCAATGCCGCAGTAGTTGGGATTGGCACCAATCGTACAAATCAATTGTGTGCCAAGGCAATTCAGATATCGCGCAAACACACCACATAACGAAGTGCATAAAAACGCATGAAGGGAAGTAATACAGTGAACACGAACAGTTCTACGAAGATTGAAGAGACCATGTAAGGCGAACACAACGCCTCACGTGATGATCGGTAAATTATGAATGTAGCCACCGTTTAACTTGACCCGTAGAGTCCACCACTGACTGACTTGATTAGCTTTGCTGGTCAGCGTACACTGCTGGTGCAGGAAAGTGCCTTTGGTTTACATGCTGTGTAACAGATTCTGAAACAACTCACACACTTACCGTGACAAATTCTTCGTATTGAGCCTTAGTGTCATGTGCTGAGTCATTTGTGTGGGGCAAACTATGTCTATGACGTCTTGTGCGATGACGATTTCATGCTGTCGATGAACCGGTTAGGCGAGAGTGGACTAAACCCATTCCCAGTTGCCTGAAGTGAGCCTCGTAAGTTGGGCATCTCGATGCGAAGTGTGTGTCTCATTAGCCGATTCACACGAGGCTCCTTGCATGGTGGTGGTGGAATACAGCACCGAGTGGGTCATGTCTACCGTAAGTAGAACTACACCCCGTCTGGGGATACGCGTAAGTCACGTTTGTTTGCCAATGGCCATCGCATTCACAGCGACGTGGGCACGCCATTGTTCTCGTAGATTGCCTGTGGTGAGATTCCAACGCCTACGTTTCAGCCCGTGCCACGCTACTTCCCACCGATGCATAAAGGTAATGGCCTGGTGGTCAGTCCAGCAAACAACAACAGTAATGGTGATGGGAGGAGATAAAGAAATAAGTGTGTGTTAATTAATTTAATAAATATTTCAATGTAAATTTAATTAATGAAATGTTACATCACTAAATATTATTTACAATTACAAAACATTTTTACTTACTTTCTTCATTTTTATACATTTACAATAGTCAAGCTCTTCACATGTTTGTATTATTTTATATCATTCAGAAAATGGTCCATAAAACGTTCTTTTCGCTTATATTTTACACGTTAACAGCAGCAACACTGTTGCTTTTGCTACTATTTGAGCAGAAAGTGCAAGCCAAAGTGAATGACCCACAAAGTCAATTGATCTTGCACGATAACATCAGCAATAGCGGCACTAATGTCATGCCAATTGCATTTCATGCATAGCCCAATTCACTATTTTTCAATAAAACGTTCAATTTGCAAAGCAGCAGTACACCATTACCAAAACTACAAATCTACAACAATAACGCTTCACTAAGGATGACATTTGATGTACTCAACCCTGGGCTTGACTTTAACTTGACACTAACATCAGACACATACCCATTGCTACAAGATCAGTATGGCAGTATGTGGAAAGTGAAAGACCATATGCGTGTAAGTATAATAAAATCGTAAAGCAAGTTTACATACAAGACAAACAACGTGCCATTCAAGTTGTACAAGTCCAAGTCGTAAAGTCTTACGTATATTGCAGGTGTCATGCAGAATGATCAGGAGTGTCTACAGACTTTTCCATGTTGTGCACATAATGCCACACATTACAAAAAATATAAACTGATTGACAGTCCAGTACCACCATACATGTGCACGAGTGCACAAATACAATACTCATTGCCTAATTTCACGTTTGCAACACATGTTGACTTTGAACTGAGTGATATTGCATAAAGCAATTATTGCTTCTACGAAATTAGTTCACGTTATCCTCGCGGAAATAACAATTGCGAAAGTAAATAGTTCAAATTTTTCAGAACTTCTTCAATATTTTACAATACTTTTGTGCCCTCATCTGCATATTCTTTATGTTTTGCCAATGGCAATTTCACAAGCGCACCAATTCCTGTTACAATTACTTCATTCTGCACCACACGACAATGCATCGGTTACACATAACAAAACTACTTTGCTGATCGCGGAACATGTAATGATCTTCAACTTGGTGTTTACACCTCACTTGATCAGAACAACACTAATCAATTTAACTATTTTGAAAAAGGTATTGCAAATAATTGAATGTCAACTTTCGATACATGCCGCTGAATAAATGACATGACATTTGCACCTGCACAAGAAACAAAAACACTACAAGCTATTGGCTTATTGTGTGACATCAACATACCCTCTACTAACTGACAATTTGCCTTTGACTCATTTCAACACGCCATCACAGATTACTTTGTGCCTACATTCCCATTTGGCAAAATAGTACGTATCGGTGCTCAGTTTATTATTAATGCAAACAGCAAACAAGAAAATAATAATGCACCTAATGCAGCAGTGAGTGTACAAGTGTAATATATTTACTTATCAGAAGCCGATAATGCAACATGAACCATGAAAGTGTGTCAAGGGTTGCAAAACACAAATACAAAAACAAATTGTGTATAACAAATATGTAATACACCTGCATTGCCTCTCCATTACTATCCACAAGTGTTATAACTAATTGTACCTCTACAAAACAATACAGCAATTACAACAAAAGACAATGTGCAGAGTGTCATTGTCAGTGTGTATTGCCCAAACACACCGTAGAGCAGCCCATTTCGCTTTTTACTTCCGTAGACTACCTTGTCTATTCAGCCAGCATCTAAACGTTTATCAAACATTACACTCAACACGAGCTTAGCTCGAATACCAGAGCATGTACGTCCTCCGTATAAAGACACAAACAGTCGATTGATCTGCATAGGTGATTACAAGCTTGTTCTATCACAAAATAATAAAGATGATCAAAGTCAATGTGTGCCTTATACAGATGCATAATGTAAACGTAAATATGGCATCTGGAAAAGTGTGTTTGACTCTACCGCACAACAGTGTATAAGTAATTTGGCATAAAACACAACACCACTACAATACATTTCATTGCCTCGTCCTACACGAAACAACTCCATCATTACGAAAAGTACACGAGAAAGTTTGACAGAAATACAAGTACCTCGTTTTATGAAACCCATGAAGGATATTATTGCAGAGTATGATGCCAAGCGATAAACAAAGTTGCAAGCAATAAATAAGTAAAATATAATTGAGAATGTTATAAGCACTGTAAGTAATGATTATAATAAAACAGTACAAGTAAGTCCAGAAGAACTATGAGAGCTGGCAGCAAAGTCAAAGTAAGCCACATTGAAAGAGTAAGAAGAGTAAAAACAAATCTACTCTCGGTCTTCTTAATTGACTTCACGGGAGTGAATCACTATTGTACTTTCTGCCTTGACAGTGATTATGTGAATCTTGATTTTCTTACGTGATTGCATTCAGCATGCGTTCAAATGAGGCCCCTGACAACCTGCAGGTCAACCTACATTTGACGAACATGTGAAAAATAAATTATTACATGTAAAACGGACAATAATACACCTTTTCACATCTCACAACAAGCAAAGCAATACTCAACCTAATGCTAACAACAATGCAAATAAAAGTCAAAACAAGAAAAGCACTTCTACGAAGACACATGACGATGCTAATTTGTACATGCATGGTGTCATTGACCGTGGACGAGGATGACGATAGGGTATTATTCCACCGTTCTCATTACGCACTGCAAGCAACAGTAATAACAACAATGTACGAAGATAAGAGCAAGAAATAACACAAAGTAAAACAAATCAAACACAGCAACCTCAGCAACATCAGCGTAATCGAAATCGTAATCGTAATCGTCGCAGACACATCAAAACACGTGATAATCAAGTTCACTCCATTTCATCTCGAATCGAGATAATCACAGATACAGAAAGTCGGTAAGCATAAATATATTTATTACTTTTTTCTTCAAACCTGCTTTATTTTATTATTTCTGCTATTTAGTTTTATTTCAAGCAATCTAATTTGATATTATTTAAATCACTGCTTTAGTTTTCTACTTTTTTTTGTTTTTCTCGTTTACTGCTTCTTGTTTTCCATTATGACTGATGCTACATTTAATACATATTTTTAGTTAATTTAGTTTGTGAATTTATATATGTTTAACAACTGAATAACTACATGTGACTATCAACTATAATCAGAAAAAGGTTTTTTTAATTACATCTTTTCTTTTAAAGTATAATTAACTTTACAGATATAAGCAAATAAATACACAATTTTAACATAAAAGTGATGAGCACAATCATGTAAAACGCGTAGTAGCTTGTGGCAGAGAATGCCAAGCTACGAGACAAGTTACACCGAACCTAGTAGCAGCGTGTGATGGACTAAATTGTGCAACACTCACTGAATGACTTTCTCAACACTGCACAAGCACAATTATCTCTTTTACAGTAAAGTGAAAATAACGAGCATGATGAAGAAGGAGAAGAAGGAAATGCTAAGGCCAGATCTTTTACTACTACTGCTACACACGAAGTACACAAGTCTGTAGCGTAAACACTTGAACAATTAACACGAGATAAGCTGTAACTATAAAAAGAATTGGTAAACATGCAAACACACAAGGTCAAGGCACTAAACACACAAGTCTAACAATTAACACATGACAAATAAGCGCTACTAGCAAGAGTAAAGTAACTGTAAAGTAGATTGACAGAAAATAAAGACGCTATTGGTGATAGTATCAATACATCATAATAATAACAAATACCTTCTGTTAAAGAGTAAGTCAAGTTATTACGCTAGTCCTAGCAGCTTTTACAACGTCAATTGCAAGCTTTACAAAGTCATCAGTTGTAATCGGTTTCTACTTTACAAACTACCGTTAGTGAACATGTAAACGCATTGCATACACTACCAGCGTTAACCTAACAATTAGCAACGTTGCAAACTTCATTGCAAAATGCAAATATGGCACAACATGTCACATCGTTTGTAGCAGACGAAGACGCTAAGCGGAATGATGCATTGCATGAAATGTTACACACTCAGCTGAAAGACATTACCACCATATACTCTAACAAATTACATGTTTTGTAAAATGAACTTGCACATCATAAAAATGAAAAGTAAAAATTACAACAAGAGCAAACTGCACTAGTGACACAATTAGCCAATTTGCAATCAGAGTTTGACGCGTACAAGGCTAAATATAATGTAGACAGTGAAAATGAATACTCATAGCAATAATAATAACTATAACAAAATAAGTAAGATGAAAATGAAGAAGAAATGGCTGGAATGGCTGCTCCTGCAAAAAAAACTCGTAAACGAAGGCGTTTCTCACAACACTCTACAAAAACCGATACTGAGTGTGCAAAAGAGCAATTAATGCAAATGCTACAAGATGCAAACTCAAAACGAAGCTAATTCATTAAATTTTGGTATGAGGGCAAAGACACCATTGCCAAATTGTAATAATAAATAAAGACGCTCAAGTAAAATACACAAACACAAGAGCACAACGAAATTGTCATTCGTGATTTGTAAAAAAGCAAATCAGCACTGTCGCTCTAGCTCGTCAACCTAACACAATAAATTGATAAGCTTCGTAAAGTTAATCAAGATCAGCGAATACAACATGCTGGGCTGAGTGCATAACGAGATTACCTGCTGGCTGTTTTCACTTCTGCACTCGTCAAATCACTTCCATAAATTACAACAAATACACCTTAACAATAATAATAAAAATAAAAGACTTTACCTGGTACAAATGCATCTACTACTTCTACAAGTGTAACAGAACATACAGAGGAAGCAAATAATGCTATTTCAAGTTCAAATTAATAAAATAAATCTGTGATTAATAAAGCAAGCACAGATGACAACTAACTATTGTCTCCAGAAGCACTACGATCGTGTTGTAAAACAATACGCAATGCCGCCGCTGCTCAAGCCGCAGCCAGTGCCGCCATTGTCATTGATGAGTCTGCGTTACAGGCTGCCAAACGCACAGCCTACGAATTACAAAACAGTGTGAGTCAGCTATAAAAACGGAAAAATAATTTAGCTAAAATTATTGCATTACGATAAAACCGTCTGAAGGCGTTATTGTAACGAGAAGCAGTTACAATACTAAAGCAGCAACAACAAATACTACAGAAAGAAGATAAAACTAACAATAATAATATATTAATGATACTATAATATGTTGAGCAAGCTACAAATGATATTTTGTAGCTACTACTAATATAGTCTACTGGTGATAGTGATAATAACTATACTGCTATGAAAAATAATAATGAGATAAAATAAAACGTAGAAACAAGTAAGCAGTCGTAACCATAAAACGCAAATAGGGCAAAGGCCGATACACACATGGCGTTACAGCGAAGACTAATCACATCACAGTAAAAATTGCTACAATCACAGAGACGAGTTCAGCAGCTACTGATTGAAAAAGATGATTTAGTGAAGCAGGTGAACACACTCAATGAGTTCAAGTTGCAATAATCACAAACACAACAGACTCAGATCAAGTTATTGCAACAAGGCAACAATACACTGACCTCTCAAGTGCTGTCGTTACAAACACAACTTTCCTCATGACAAGGGCACTACAGTAACATCGTACAATTAAGTAAACAAATATTATACGCACTAGGTGTGACATTAAACTTATTGCAAACGTAACAGACCCATCATAAATAGTGTCAATAGCTTATCAAGTAAGAACGTCAGGCGATGGTTTCTTTACTTCAGCGTGAAGCCTAAATGTGATCGGTTGCGTCAAGCAATGCTCAACATGAAGAAGATAACAGCACACATAATACACTTTCTACTTGTGCACAAGGTGTGATTGAGAGTGTGCAGAGATTACAAACATACATGGATGAAACCATCAAGATGCTACAGCTTCACAATGAACAGGATAAGACAAGGTACATGGTTCGTTTAGCGCATGCCCTGCATGAACATGTAAGTGTTATTCAGCGCATTCGCAACACCTTTACACAACTTACACAATAGCAGAGTAAAATGTTAGCGAACAAGTTGCTGACGGCGCAGTAGAACTGAAATAGTATTTGATAGAGTAAATATAAGGAAATGGCAAGAGAGCAAGAAATAATGCAAACAAGTCAACAGGCGCAAAGCACACTATGAGAACGATTAGAACATCATGTAACACATATTAATAATGGAAAAAAAGGAGATAAAGAAAATTAGATGTAAAATTAGGTAGATAATAGTATAAATGAATAACAGAATGAACAAGGAACCAACGCAAGTGCACAAGAAACGTTATCTGTCATCAAGCGCTTCTTGATTTCAGCAAGGGCACAATTACAACACTAGTAGGAACAGCATCACCTACAATAATAATAATAGTAGTAGTAGTAATCATCAGACGAGGAGTAATAATAGTTAAATTAATAGTAACAATAGTAGAAGAAAGAGTAGAAACACTAATAAAGTGAAGCAAATGAAGAAGAAAAGGAAGTATAACAAACAAATGAATCAAGTTATAATAAACAAAGTGAAGAAAATACAAATGCATAAGATGTACAGTTGCAGGAAAACTCGGCCAGCATACAAAACTAAAATAATGAAAATGATGCCAAAACAGCAGAAAATGAAGTTTAGAAAGGTAATATACAACAAAGAGCGTAATAGCACGATTAAAATGAATAGAGAATAGAAAAACAGTATGATGACAGTAATAAAATAGAAGAGGAAAATACACAAGCAGATACAACTGAGGTACATAAAGTGGTAGTCAATGATGTTGATGATCATGATGAAAGTAGCAAGAAAAATGATAGCATAGAGTAAGTTTAATTTTTTTAGTAAACTTTATAATATAATTAGTGTAGGTAATA
Source organism: Blastocrithidia nonstop (assembly GCA_028554745.1). Taxonomy (NCBI): domain Eukaryota; phylum Euglenozoa; class Kinetoplastea; order Trypanosomatida; family Trypanosomatidae; genus Blastocrithidia; species Blastocrithidia nonstop. The sequence continues at coordinate 228,823 of JAQOTN010000042.1, forward strand.
AGTAAATTATATATCTTAATGATGTTTAATTCGAAAATGATGAAAATACCTTTTTGTTATATGTGATTTTTTCAGATCTCAAATAATGTATTTATACTTCACTGTAATTTATTTTTTGTATATTCTTTTAGCAGACACTGTTAGTAGTATACTTATCATTTTGTGTCGATGTAAATATAACACAAAACAACTTAGCAAATTATATTTTCTGTGTTTATCGTGTTAAATAAATTTTTTATAAACAACACTACTTAGTATGTTATCATGAACAATGGTCAGACTTATTAAACGTACTGGTATTGATTACATAAAGTGTAACAATAATAAAGATAATGTTAAAATATTAACATCTACTATATGCACTAATCTTCGCAAGCTGTCATTAGACACCATATTACGACGAATGCAATCGAGCTCGACGGAGAACGAAAGTCGATCCCTCACTGCACATTTTGCAGACTGCTTTATGCAATTTGCAAACAAAACAAATGTAAGATAAACAAACTTTAGCAATTATGGTTATAATGACGTAAATGGAAGTGAGCATCAAAATTTACTTCTGTCTTGCCTGAATGATCGCTTGCAATGTGAGCTTAATAATAAATACAATAATTAATGTAATCTAGATTTGGATGTGTTGAGTTTGATGTGTAGTAATGTTATCAGGCATGGCTTATCACGTGCATTACTTTCACACATATTTGCTAGCCTTGATAATAAAGTTGATGTAGGTAAGAATAAATGTTTTACAGGAGATAATGACATGGATGACAGCAAACATGAAAGTGAATCTGGTTTAGATAAAACTAATTTGTACAATAGAAACATGTCTACAAGTCTTACATTGTCATCATCGTCGTCATTGACATTATCATAAAAAATTTCACACAATAAAAAAAATCAAGGTGTACTTTGATAAGCATAAGCCCTTATTCGAATCATGTAGGCAGTAGTTAGCATAAAAGATAAAAAATAAACACATTCACTAATTGCATAAAAACTAACAGCTTCATCATCATCAACATCACACTTAGTCACCAGGTAATCAAAAATAAAGCAATTAAATGAGCATTACAATAACTAAACATAAAGTAAATAAGTATGCGTTTTAGGATTAAACGAATGATGCATGCTGGAAAGCTGAGTAGAACGGCGATGAGATGAGCTGACATTTGTTTCTGCGTCAAGCACGTCTGCCTCGCTCACACTCTTGACTATTCAATTACTTTCTATTGCACTCACATAATTAGCCAACAATAATTATGATACGAAGTGTGAAATATAAGACATGTAAACAGACTCTAGGCCGTAAAATAGTATTGAGAATAATGATAGGTACTTTACGCTCCGTAAATTGTGAAGTAGATTAGGCCTTCTGCAACCCGATCGACGACTGCTGCAGGAGCGATGCTATGTACAGTGTAAAAAAGCAATTAGTATGCTAAATTAACAATATACACAAAGCAAAAATAGTGCTTTAAACAATTATAGTTATCTCACTAATCGAAATCACAAGGATATACTTTCACTTTGTCTAGCAAGTAAACGAGTTGGTAAATACGAATGGCAGCAAAATCAATTGAAGAGATCAAGTTTCACAACAAACAACTCACCAGCGGCTACTGCGTCTGTCATTCATGGAGTTATTAAGCACTTACCTTTACTTTGACAAAGCAAGTAGACATTAGATTGCTAACATTGAAGCAAAAGTGAACTAAGTGGTGATAACATAAATTAAAACAAAAAAGAAAAATAGTCAAGTGCAAAGACCACCCACTACAGTAAATACACTCCAAAACACATTAAACAAATAGTTTACTTCAATCATCAGTTATTACACCTTATCTCAATACAAATTTTATCGTAAAACAATCGGTAAAATTACACACAAGATGATTTGCAAACAATAGTAGTCAGTTTCATTTTACTAGTAAATGCGGCATCAGACGAGGTAATTACAGCATTCAGCAAATTCTATCTATTGCCAAAACTGCAAAATTTATATCAATGCTCATCATGAAATTAATTAGCCATGATGCTAATCATTTCATAAACGTGTGTTAACAACATAACAATAAGCGCTACACTACAATTGCTAAACTAAACAATCAAATACTATACACAATCTGCCTTGTCAATTGCCTTAATGGTACAAACCTAATAGTAATAATGATAATAGTAGTACGTAAACAGGGAAGCAAACAATAAAAATTAATAATATCGTATGTCTTTGTTAGTAATGCAATTATGTTAAATATTACGTAAAATACCACTAACGTTGCGCAACGAAGCACGTCAGCTTTGCTTGTCCTTGTTAAATGCAATAGTCAAAACGAAAACTCAGTGCAGATAATAATACTATGTACAAGAAAGTTTGGCAAATCTCAAATCAGAAAAGCAGAAGACGTACAGAAATGTAATAACAAATTATAGTGTATTGCTATTAACAAGCCAAATATTGCAGTATAAAAACGGATATCTAAATAAAAATAATACATAGTATGTTATTGTGATAGTGTCATCATTAAATCAAAACATATACGCTAGTAACAAATTAATAACAATAAAAATGTGTGTTCATGCCTTATTTGTCATCACCAAACTAATAACAATTAGTGGCAGCAATTACAAATATAAAAGACTTTAGTGTATACTAAAAACATTGTTATTACAATGAAACAATCTCCGAAACGATTAAACAAAACCATCGCACTTTAAAAGCAGCAATTCGGTAGTTAAGAAGAAGAATGTTCTATCATACGTCACTGCCAACGAAAGAACCATGCTTTATGAGGCATTAAAAATAGTTGGTGACCTTAACATTTTGTAAATTAGCCCTAATCACCCAACTAAACTATTTACTTATAAACTAAATTTTTTAATATTTTATTTTCGGCCATATGGCTATTCACGATTTTCAGGCACTCCTGCGTCTTCTTCACGTTTTCTTTCTTCGCGCTTTTCGGTTACTTGTCTACTTGTTTTTCTCTCTCGAGGCGCCGGCTTTTTTGTCTTGATTAGGCGGCTCGGCGGGCGCCTAACTTTTGCGCGGAACTGCGAGGCCGAGCCCAACACACAAGCACGGTTGAGGTAGGTCAGTTCAGAATTCTTGTTTTGAGCCATCGTTATTCTTATGGTGAAATTGATTATTTAGTAGTTTAAATTAATTGTTAAAGATTTGAAAGTTTGTAATTGTTATTAGGAATAGTTATAGTTATAGATAACTGGGTATGTATATACTGTGAGTATGCAAAATCTGTAAATAGAAATATATTGTGATGATAGATTGTTTGTGGCAATAAAAATAAAAAATTTGTAATAAATAAATAAAATGTTATGTAAAAGATAAATTAGTAAAAGGTGAGTAATTAGAAGAGTGGAAAAGTTGGAGAAGTAATATCAACGATTGTTTAAATAGAGATATAATTTGCTTCATATTACATCTACTTATTTCAATATATTTATAAGTATCTCTTTGTAAAGAGTTGATGAAATCCTTTTGAATAACGATTTATAAATTCTAATTGAAAGATTATTCATAAGCTATTATCATTAAAATGTTTGCCATTTTACTTCATTTACAAATTTAAGAAAATAAATTTAATTGAAAGGAAAAATGTTAAAAGATAAATAAACAGATGTGTCATTACACAATGCTATTATAGTTTCAATAAAGTACACTGACATCTTAACTTTGACTAATAGATTTTCATTTGCCTTTTCTGCAATAATAAGAACTACACTAAATTTGACTCTCGTTGATACAGCGACAAATTTATTTATTATAATTCATTCACACCTTTTTGAATGTGTGTTAATTAGAATTAAATAATAAATTTGATACAAAATATAGCACAAACTGAACAAACCGTCATAAATAAACAACGTAAAATTTTTAAAGATCGTTTTTCTTGTAATGAAGATAATCAGTTTTTCTTTTATGAATAAAATATGTCTGTTATCCGTAATGAATTGTATAAAAGATAATATTTTATAGTATCGCTTACAGTGTTGCAAAAAATAACAATTATTATGCAAAAACAAATTAAACAAAACAAAACAAATGAAAATTGAAATAAGTGTAAATAATAAGTGAAGATAATTACTGATTTTTGATATATTAAACTAGCAAAATAAACTGAATGAAAGTTATATAGTTATTTAACTCTTTCCTTGAAGAAATTTTGTATTTGTGCATATTATATTTGCCTATCATAGAAACATCTCACGTACTTTGAAATCTGTGTTTTGCAAAACTACACAAAACTTATGCATTTTCAATTTAAGTTTACCAAATAGGTAATCTGAAATAAAATGTCATAAAATCATAAACAATTGTTTTTCTTGTACAGTAAAAAAAATGACTAACAAACCGAAGAAATTAATCATTTCAAATTGGTTATTGAAAACAAAATAATCATACTGAACAATATTTGTCATTGTATTACTTTTACTTAAACAAGTAAAGATAATTGTAATTGTAATGTATGCAATGACATTATGCTGCTGAGTTGTGAAGTGTGTAAATAATTGTTAATGTTAAAAATATTATAAAACAGAACAGTGTGCAACACATGACATACAACGCATAATGCATAAACGTATTTGCATAAATAAATTTGCACTGTCTTGATGTAGCCTTGATTTGAATACCTGCAAACATGCCTATCAAAGTAAAACAGGAAAGAACATATGAAATTTTATGATGATCTTCTCGACAATATTATATCTCATGTTATTGCTTGTAAATTCTTTGTTATTACTGCTCAGTAATGAGATAGTGCAAATCCACATGTTACCTACAAAACTAAATATATTAATGTGTTAATCTAGTATCATGCACTCAACTACTAACCTTTACAAAAAACTTTACACTATTCAGTCCAGTAACATTTCAATACACATCACACTTAACACATTATGCATACATACCACACCAAACGCAACATCAAGCTATCATTACTTACAAACAAAAACATACAAATACGAAATAAACGTGTTAATGGAAGAAAAGATTAAATTATATTTGTAGCATTCTGCGTATGTTTATAGAGTTTGATTATTTTAAGAACTGTAAAACAAAATATGTATAAATTTTATAATAAATAATTATTGTTAATTTAGTGTTTAACTTTATTCACTTACAGCTCCTTACAATTTAGCCTTGCTCAGGGCCTTCAACGAGGGCAGACCTTCATCACCTAGTGGGTTGGCGTTGAGAGTCTTGAGGGATTCAAGAGCACTCTTCTTCTCGTACAGCACATGGTACACCTCATCACAGATAGGCATGCGAACACCAGCCTTCTTGGCAATTCGGTACAGTGGCTCAGATGTAGCCACACCTTCAGAGACAGCCTTGGCGGTACGCATAATCTCCTCCAGTGTCATCCCCTGACCAAGTTTCTTACCAGTGGAGAAGTTACGTGACATCTCAGATGATGCGGTCAGCAAAAGATCACCCAAACCAGCAAGACCAAAGACAGCCTCGCCATTTCCACCAAGGGCCAGAGTCAGGTCACGAATCTCAAGTAAACCACGTGTAATGAGAGCAGCACGGGCATCCTTGCCTAGACCAAGTCCATCTACCACACCAGAGGCAATGGCCAACACATTCTTTACCGCACTGCACACCTCACAACCAAGAACATCAGTCGTAGCCCACACACGGAATGACTTATCAGGAGTAGTAAAGATGCGTTGCAACTTGCGGGCTTCCTCAATGGTGGGGGAGGCAACACAGACATGGGTTAGCATACCTGTAGCGACTTCAATTGCAAAGCTGGGGCCAACAAGAACAGAGATGTGAGTGTTAGGGAAGTATTCTTGAATGATCTGAACAGGGAACTTCAGAGTAGAGCGCTCAATACCTTTGAATGCTACCAACACAGGTACATTCTTCGATTCTACGTGTTTGCGTAGACCAGCACCATACTTATCCATGAATCCACGCACAAACTGTGTAGGGATGACAAAGATGACAACTTCGGAGTCTTTGTATGCGGCTTCGGCATCGGCGGTGTAGGTGATGTTGCTGGCAAGTTTAATAATCTTTCAGCTCCTTTCAAGAAAAGAACATTTTCACGCTTCTCGTTGATCATATCAGCCTCTTTCTGGTTCATGTGCCAAACATTCACCTGTTTACACTTCTTCGCCAACACACAAGCACAGGCAGTACCGAAGGCACCTGAGCCCAACACACAAGCACGGTTGAGGTAGGTCAGTTCAGAATTCTTGTTTTGAGCCATTGTTATTCTTATGGTGAAATTGATTATTTAGTAGTTTAAATTAATTGTTAAAGATTTGAAAGTTTGTAATTGTTATTAGGAATAGTTATAGTTATAGATAACTGGGTATGTATATACTGTGAGTATGCAAAATCTGTAAATAGAAATATATTGTGATGATAGATTGTTTGTGGCAATAAAAATAAAAAATTTGTAATAAATAAATAAAATGTTATGTAAAAGATAAATTAGTAAAAGGTGAGTAATTAGAAGAGTGGAAAAGTTGGAGAAGTAATATCAACGATTGTTTAAATAGAGATATAATTTGCTTCATATTACATCTACTTATTTCAATATATTTATAAGTATCTCTTTGTAAAGAGTTGATGAAATCCTTTTGAATAACGATTTATAAATTCTAATTGAAAGATTATTCATAAGCTATTATCATTAAAATGTTTGCCATTTTACTTCATTTACAAATTTAAGAAAATAAATTTAATTGAAAGGAAAAATGTTAAAAGATAAATAAACAGATGTGTCATTACACAATGCTATTATAGTTTCAATAAAGTACACTGACATCTTTCAAACTTGCATATATATGCCACATTTCAATTTAACCTACATCTACAGTTATATCGAATGATTGATTACAATGTCACACATCTCATCTACGTAATCACAAACATTATATTTCTGTGACTTGTACAGTCGTATGTACTAAATTAGAAAACAAAATAAAATTTAATCTGACAACTTTGACTAATAGATTTTCATTTGCCTTTTCTGCAATAATAAGAACTACACTAAATTTGACTCTCGTTGATACAGCGACAAATTTATTTATTATAATTCATTCACACCTTTTTGAATGTGTGTTAATTAGAATTAAATAATAAATTTGATACAAAATATAGCACAAACTGAACAAACCGTCATAAATAAACAACGTAAAATTTTTAAAGATCGTTTTTCTTGTAATGAAGATAATCAGTTTTTCTTTTATGAATAAAATATGTCTGTTATCCGTAATGAATTGTATAAAAGATAATATTTTATAGTATCGCTTACAGTGTTGCAAAATGCAAAAACAAATTAAACAAAACAAAACAAATGAAAATTGAAATAAGTGTAAATAATAAGTGAAGATAATTACTGATTTTTGATATATTAAACTAGCAAAATAAACTGAATGAAAGTTATATAGTTATTTAACTCTTTCCTTGAAGAAATTTTGTATTTGTGCATATTATATTTGCCTATCATAGAAACATCTCACGTACTTTGAAATCTGTGTTTTGCAAAACTACACAAAACTTATGCATTTTCAATTTAAGTTTACCAAATAGGTAATCTGAAATAAAATGTCATAAAATCATAAACAATTGTTTTTCTTGTACAGTAAAAAAAATGACTAACAAACCGAAGAAATTAATCATTTCAAATTGGTTATTGAAAACAAAATAATCATACTGAACAATATTTGTCATTGTATTACTTTTACTTAAACAAGTAATGATAATTGTAATTGTAATGTATGCAATGACATTATGCTGCTGAGTTGTGAAGTGTGTAAATAAAATATTATAAAACAGAACAGTGTGCAACACATGACATACAACGCATAATGCATAAACGTATTTTCATAAATAAATTTGCACTGTCTTGATGTAGCCTTGATTTGAATACCTGCAAACATGCCTATCAAAGTAAAACAGGAAAGAACATATGAAATTTTATGATGATCTTCTCGACAATATTATATCTCATGTTATTGCTTGTAAATTCTTTGTTATTACTGCTCAGTAATGAGATAGTGCAAATCCACATGTTACCTACAAAACAAAATATATTAATGTGTTAATCTAGTATCATGCACTCAACTACTAACCTTTACAAAAAACTTTACACTATTCAGTCCAGTAACATTTCAATACACATCACACTTAACACATTATGCATACATACCACACCAAACGCAACATCAAGCTATCATTACTTACAAACAAAAACATACAAATACGAAATAAACGTGTTAATGGAAGAAAAGATTAAATTATATTTGTAGCATTCTGCGTATGTTTATAGAGTTTGATTATTTTAAGAACTGTAAAACAAAATATGTATAAATTTTATAATAAATAATTATTGTTAATTTAGTGTTTAACTTTATTCACTTACAGCTCCTTACAATTTAGCCTTGCTCAGGGCCTTCAACGAGGGCAGACCTTCATCACCTAGTGGGTTGGCGTTGAGAGTCTTGAGGGATTCAAGAGCACTCTTCTTCTCGTACAGCACATGGTACACCTCATCACAGATAGGCATGCGAACACCAGCCTTCTTGGCAATTCGGTACAGTGGCTCAGATGTAGCCACACCTTCAGAGACAGCCTTGGCGGTACGCATAATCTCCTCCAGTGTCATCCCCTGACCAAGTTTCTTACCAGTGGAGAAGTTACGTGACATCTCAGATGATGCGGTCAGCAAAAGATCACCCAAACCAGCAAGACCAAAGACAGCCTCGCCATTTCCACCAAGGGCCAGAGTCAGGTCACGAATCTCAAGTAAACCACGTGTAATGAGAGCAGCACGGGCATCCTTGCCTAGACCAAGTCCATCTACCACACCAGAGGCAATGGCCAACACATTCTTTACCGCACTGCACACCTCACAACCAAGAACATCAGTCGTAGCCCACACACGGAATGACTTATCAGGAGTAGTAAAGATGCGTTGCAACTTGCGGGCTTCCTCAATGTGGGGGAGGCAACACAGACATGGGTTAGCATACCTGTAGCGACTTCAATTGCAAAGCTGGGGCACAACAAGAACAGAGATGTGAGTGTTAGGGAAGTATTCTTGAATGATCTGAACAGGGAACTTCAGAGTAGAGCGCTCAATACCTTTGAATGCTACCAACACAGGTACATTCTTCGATTCTACGTGTTTGCGTAGACCAGCACCATACTTATCCATGAATCCACGCACAAACTGTGTAGGGATGACAAAGATGACAACTTCGGAGTCTTTGTATGCGGCTTCGGCATCGGCGGTGTAGGTGATGTTGCTGGCAAGTTTAGCTCCTTTCAAGAAAAGAACATTTTCACGCTTCTCGTTGATCATATCAGCCTCTTTCTGGTTCATGTGCCAAACATTCACCTGTTTACACTTCTTCGCCAACACACAAGCACAGGCAGTACCGAAGGCACCTGAGCCCAACACACAAGCACGGTTGAGGTAGGTCAGTTCAGAATTCTTTTTGAGCCATTGTTATTCTTATGGTGAAATTGATTATTTAGTAGTTTAAATTAATTGTTAATAAGATTTGAAAGTTTGTAATTGTTATTAGGAATAGTTATAGTTATAGATAACTGGAATGTATATACTGTGAGTATGCAAAATCTGTAAATAGAAATATATTGTGATGATAGATTGTTTGTGGCAATAAAAATAAAAAATTTGTAATAAATAAATAAAATGTTATGTAAAAGATAAATTAGTAAAAGGTGAGTAATTAGAAGAGTGGAAAAGTTGGGGAAGTAATATCAACGATTGTTTAAATAGAGATATAATTTGCTTCATATTACATCTACTTATTTCAATATATTTATAAGTATCTCTTTGTAAAGAGTTGATGAAATCCTTTTGAATAACGATTTATAAATTCTAATTGAAAGATTATTCATAAGCTATTATCATTAAAATGTTTGCCATTTTACTTCATTTACAAATTTAAGAAAATAAATTTAATTGAAAGGAAAAATGTTAAAAGATAAATAAACAGATGTGTCATTACACAATGCTATTATAGTTTCAATAAATACTTATGAATAATTATCTATAAAGTACACTGACATCTTTCAAACTTGCATATATATGCCACATTTCAATTTAACCTACATCTACAGTTATATCATACGATTGATTACAATGTCACACATCTCATCTACGTAATCACAAACATTATATTTCTGTGACTTGTACAGTCGTATGTACTAAATTAGAAAACAAATAAAATTTAATCTGACAACTTTGACTAATAGATTTTCATTTGCCTTTTCTGCAATAATAAGAACTACACTAAATTTGACTCTCGTTGATACAGCGACAAATTTATTTATTATAATTCATTCACACCTTTTTGAATGTGTGTTAATTAGAATTAAATAATAAATTTGATACAAAATATAGCACAAACTGAACAAACCGTCATAAATAAACAACGTAAAATTTTTAAAGATCGTTTTTCTTGTAATGAAGATAATCAGTTTTTCTTTTATGAATAAAATATGTCTGTTATCCGTAATGAATTGTATAAAAGATAATATTTTATAGTATCGCTTACAGTGTTGCAAAATGCAAAAACAAATTAAACAAAACAAAACAAATGAAAATTGAAATAAGTGTAAATAATAAGTGAAGATAATTACTGATTTTTGATATATTAAACTAGCAAAATAAACTGAATGAAAGTTATATAGTTATTTAACTCTTTCCTTGAAGAAATTTTGTATTTGTGCATATTATATTTGCCTATCATAGAAACATCTCACGTACTTTGAAATCTGTGTTTTGCAAAACTACACAAAACTTATGCATTTTCAATTTAAGTTTACCAAATAGGTAATCTGAAATAAAATGTCATAAAATCATAAACAATTGTTTTTCTTGTACAGTAAAAAAAATGACTAACAAACCGAAGAAATTAATCATTTCAAATTGGTTATTGAAAACAAAATAATCATACTGAACAATATTTGTCATTGTATTACTTTTACTTAAACAAGTAAAGATAATTGTAATTGTAATGTATGCAATGACATTATGCTGCTGAGTTGTGAATTTTAGTGTGTAAATAAAATATTATAAAACAGAACAGTGTGCAACACATGACATACAACGCATAATGCATAAACGTATTTGCATAAATAAATTTGCACTGTCTTGATGTAGCCTTGATTTGAATACCTGCAAACATGCCTATCAAAGTAAAACAGGAAAGAACATATGAAATTTTATGATGATCTTCTCGAAAATATTATATCTCATGTTATTGCTTGTAAATTCTTTGTTATTACTGCTCAGTAATGAGATAGTGCAAATCCACATGTTACCTACAAAACAAAATATATTAATGTGTTAATCTAGTATCATGCACTCAACTACTAACCTTTACAAAAAACTTTACACTATTCAGTCCAGTAACATTTCAATACACATCACACTTAACACATTATGCATACATACCACACCAAACGCAACATCAAGCTATCATTACTTACAAACAAAAACATACAAATACGAAATAAACGTGTTAATGGAAGAAAAGATTAAATTATATTTGTAGCATTCTGCGTATGTTTATAGAGTTTGATTATTTTAAGAACTGTAAAACAAAATATGTATAAATTTTATAATAAATAATAATTGTTAATTTAGTGTTTAACTTTATTCACTTACAGCTCCTTACAATTTAGCCTTGCTCAGGGCCTTCAACGAGGGCAGACCTTCATCACCTAGTGGGTTGGCGTTGAGAGTCTTGAGGGATTCAAGAGCACTCTTCTTCTCGTACAGCACATGGTACACCTCATCACAGATAGGCATGCGAACACCAGCCTTCTTGGCAATTCGGTACAGTGGCTCAGATGTAGCCACACCTTCAGAGACAGCCTTGGCGGTACGCATAATCTCCTCCAGTGTCATCCCCTGACCAAGTTTCTTACCAGTGGAGAAGTTACGTGACATCTCAGATGATGCGGTCAGCAAAAGATCACCCAAACCAGCAAGACCAAAGACAGCCTCGCCATTTCCACCAAGGGCCAGAGTCAGGTCACGAATCTCAAGTCGTGGATGTGCTGCAAACCACGTGTAATGAGAGCAGCACGGGCATCCTTGCCTAGACCAAGTCCATCTACCACACCAGAGGCAATGGCCAACACATTCTTTACCGCACTGCACACCTCACAACCAAGAACATCAGTCGTAGCCCACACACGGAATGACTTATCAGGAGTAGTAAAGATGCGTTGCAACTTGCGGGCTTCCTCAATGGTGGGGGAGGCAACACAGACATGGGTTAGCATACCTGTAGCGACTTCAATTGCAAAGCTGGGGCCAACAAGAACAGAGAGATGTGAGTGTTAGGGAAGTATTCTTGAATGATCTGAACAGGGAACTTCAGAGTAGAGCGCTCAATACCTTTGAATGCTACCAACACAGGTACATTCTTCGATTCTACGTGTTTGCGTAGACCAGCACCATACTTATCCATAAATCCACGCACAAACTGTGTAGGGATGACAAAGATGACAACTTCGGAGTCTTTGTATGCGGCTTCGGCATCGGCGGTGTAGGTGATGTTGCTGGCAAGTTTAGCTCCTTTCAAGAAAAGAACATTTTCACGCTTCTCGTTGATCATATCAGCCTCTTTCTGGTTCATGTGCCAAACATTCACCTGTTTACACTTCTTCGCCAACACACAAGCACAGGCAGTACCGAAGGCACCTGAGCCCAACACACAAGCACGGTTGAGGTAGGTCAGTTCAGAATTCTTGTTTTGAGCCATCGTTATTCTTATGGTGAAATTGATTATTTAGTAGTTTAAATTAATTGTTAAAGATTTGAAAGTTTGTAATTGTTATTAGGAATAGTTATAGTTATAGATAACTGGGTATGTATATACTGTGAGTATGCAAAATCTGTAAATAGAAATATATTGTGATGATAGATTGTTTGTGGCAATAAAAATAAAAAATTTGTAATAAATAAATAAAATGTTATGTAAAAGATAAATTAGTAAAAGGTGAGTAATTAGAAGAGTGGAAAAGTTGGAGAAGTAATATCAACGATTGTTTAAATACTTGTACAGTCGTATGTACTAAATTAGAAAACAAAATAAAATTTAATCTGACAACTTTGACTAATAGATTTTCATTTGCCTTTTCTGCAATAATAAGAACTACACTAAATTTGACTCTCGTTGATACAGCGACAAATTTATTTATTATAATTCATTCACACCTTTTTGAATGTGTGTTAATTAGAATTAAATAATAAATTTGATACAAAATATAGCACAAACTGAACAAACCGTCATAAATAAACAACGTAAAATTTTTAAAGATCTTTTTTCTTGTAATGAAGATAATCAGTTTTTCTTTTATGAATAAAATATGTCTGTTATCCGTAATGAATTGTATAAAAGATAATATTTTATAGTATCGCTTACAGTGTTGCAAAATGCAAAAACAAATTAAACAAAACAAAACAAATGAAAATTGAAATAAGTGTAAATAATAAGTGAAGATAATTACTGATTTTTGATATATTAAACTAGCAAAATAAACTGAATGAAAGTTATATAGTTATTTAACTCTTTCCTTGAAGAAATTTTGTATTTGTGCATATTATATTTGCCTATCATAGAAACATCTCACGTACTTTGAAATCTGTGTTTTGCAAATTTGTACAGTAAAAAAAATGACTAACAAACCGAAGAAATTAATCATTTCAAATTGGTTATTGAAAACAAAATAATCATACTGAACAATATTTGTCATTGTATTACTTTTACTTAAACAAGTAAAGATAATTGTAATTGTAATGTATGCAATGACATTATGCTGCTGAGTTGTGAAGTGTGTAAATAAAATATTATAAAACAGAACAGTGTGCAACACATGACATACAACGCATAATGCATAAACGTATTTGCATAAATAAATTTGCACTGTCTTGATGTAGCCTTGATTTGAATACCTGCAAACATGCCTATCAAAGTAAAACAGGAAAGAACATATGAAATTTTATGATGATCTTCTCGAAAATATTATATCTCATGTTATTGCTTGTAAATTCTTTGTTATTACTGCTCAGTAATGAGATAGTGCAAATCCACATGTTACCTACAAAACTAAATATATTAATGTGTTAATCTAGTATCATACATGCAACTACTAACCTTTACAAAAAACTTTACACTATTCAGTCCAGTAACATTTCAATACACATCACACTTAACACATTATGCATACATACCACACCAAACGCAACATCAAGCTATCATTACTTACAAACAAAAACATACAAATACGAAATAAACGTGTTAATGGAAGAAAAGATTAAATTATATTTGTAGCATTCTGCGTATGTTTATAGAGTTTGATTATTTTAAGAACTGTAAAACAAAATATGTATAAATTTTATAATAAATAATAATTGTTAATTTAGTGTTTAACTTTATTCACTTACAGCTCCTTACAATTTAGCCTTGCTCAGGGCCTTCAACGAGGGCAGACCTTCATCACCTAGTGGGTTGGCGTTGAGAGTCTTGAGGGATTCAAGAGCACTCTTCTTCTCGTACAGCACATGGTACGAGTCACCTCATCACAGATAGGCATGCGAACACCAGCCTTCTTGGCAATTCGGTACAGTGGCTCAGATGTAGCCACACCTTCAGAGACAGCCTTGGCGGTACGCATAATCTCCTCCAGTGTCATCCCCTGACCAAGTTTCTTACCAGTGGAGAAGTTACGTGACATCTCAGATGATGCGGTCAGCAAAAGATCACCCAAACCAGCAAGACCAAAGACAGCCTCGCCATTTCCACCAAGGGCCAGAGTCAGGTCACGAATCTCAAGTAAACCACGTGTAATGAGAGCAGCACGGGCATCCTTGCCTAGACCAAGTCCATCTACCACACCAGAGGCAATGGCCAACACATTCTTTACCGCACTGCACACCTCACAACCAAGAACATCAGTCGTAGCCCACACACGGAATGACTTATCAGGAGTAGTAAAGATGCGTTGCAACTTGCGGGCTTCCTCAATGGTGGGGGAGGCAACACAGACATGGGTCAGCATACCTGTAGCGACTTCAATTGCAAAGCTGGGGCCAACAAGAACAGAGATGTGAGTGTTAGGGAAGTATTCTTGAATGATCTGAACAGGGAATTTCAGAGTAGAGCGCTCAATACCTTTGAATGCTACCAACACAGGTACATTCTTCGATTCTACGTGTTTGCGTAGACCAGCACCATACTTATCCATGAATCCACGCACAAACTGTGTAGGGATGACAAAGATGACAACTTCGGAGTCTTTGTATGCGGCTTCGGCATCGGCGGTGTAGGTGATGTTGCTGGCAAGTTTAGCTCCTTTCAAGAAAAGAACATTTTCACGCTTCTCGTTGATCATATCAGCCTCTTTCTGGTTCATGTGCCAAACATTCACCTGTTTACACTTCTTCGCCAACACACAAGCACAGGCAGTACCGAAGGCACCTGAGCCCAACACACAAGCACGGTTGAGGTAGGTCAGTTCAGAATTCTTGTTTTGAGCCATTGTTATTCTTATGGTGAAATTGATTATTTAGTAGTTTAAATTAATTGTTAAAGATTTGAGAGTTTGTTATTGTTACTAAGGATAGTTATAGTTATAGATAACTGGATATGTATATACTGTGAGTATGCAAAATCTGTTTACAGAAATATGTTAAAGATGAAAAAATAGAAAATAATAATGTGAATATAATTTCACCTTGTATACATATAAAGGTGTATTATGTTTTAGGATAGTGTTATCATTATTATTTGCATCTTCTTCACTTATATTAATTTAATATAAGTGATACTTTTGTGTTTCTTTTATCATATATTTATTGTAACATCGGTGTTCTGTTATTACTTTCATAACAGATTTTAGCTAGTTAATTTGCTGGAATACATAAAATTAAAAATTATATAAACTTATCTAGAATTAACACATCTATGCGAAACTCACGTTGACAGAAAATACAATTTAAATAAAATAACAAAATGTGTGAGGAATAACAATATTATTTCGCTTTTCACAGATAAACTAAAATATTATTTTTTTTTAAATTAATTAAAATTTAGTTTTTGTAAACAATGTAGATTAATATTATTTTAATTACTTAATCATTGAGTTGTGCCTTGATCGGGACATTGACCGAGAGGTATGACCGGTCACTTCTAATGGTCCAACTAATTTTTCTTCATTTACAGACGAGTTGGTTGGCTGTAGGCGTGAGTTAGAAAGATTATTGTGCATATTCATTTCGTCTTTAACATTACTACCAGATTTATTGTTATTACTAGTGCTGCTGCTGCTACTGCTGCTCTTTGTGTTGTTCGAGTTGTTACTTGTATTGCGAACATTTGAATAGTGCAAATGTTGATATGGACCTTCAATTGGTTGCATGTTTTCATTTGCTCTCACAATGTTCTTATTATTATTGTTTACACTTTATTGCATTTTCTTGTTGTTGTTAGTTTCATTTACATTTTATGTAGATAATTTATTCAATTGAACTGGATTAACAAGTATTGAAGGTGTAGGAACAGACGGCAGTGGTAGTGGTGTACTAGTAGAACGAAGTTAATTTGATGTATTTGGGAGTAGAGGTGGTAAATTATTATTATTTGTTCGATTTGTTAAAGGTAAATGTGGTGGTGGTGGAGTGATTGGCGCATGGGATGAATTAACATTCAACATCGCACTGCTACTTTGATTTGTATTTTACATGGTTGAGGTATAGGATGGGTACGAGGAGGTAGAGATGGTAGACGATGACGAGTATGAATGAGAGTGGCTGTGATGTTTTCTGTGACGGTGTTTGTGATTATTGTGAGGTTTATGCTTTTTGCTACTGTGATGACTGTGTGCCCTTTTATGGTTTTATTTATTATCGTTATTTTTGTTACTCTACTATTTATTTTGATGTTTTTTATGTTTGCCTGCATTTGCCAATTGATTATTTTGCTATAATAATGGTATTGTTTGTTGTCGTACTTGTGATTGTGGTGGCAAGGAACTTGCTCTACTCGTGGAATAGCTCTGTGAGTATGAACGACTTTCACTTTCACTGTAATAGCCAGAGTAGCTGCTCTCGGACTAATCATCTTACTTATTTTTATTTTTATTGACACGTTGAGTAGTTGTACTGAGCTGTAATGGTTGATACAGTGGTGCGGCTTGATTGGCGATGTTGGCCCTTTGTGCATCTATATCCATATACTTGCCGTTTTCATTCTACCGGTTATAATTGACGCCTTTATCTGCTTTATTTAATTTAATTTTGTTATCTTTTGATTTATCTCTACTTTTGTTTTTATTAATACTTTTATTTCTATGACTTTGATGTCGATGATGATGATGATGATGATTGTGCTTTAATGGTCCACTCTCATGACGTGAGGGAGTAGCGTTGGGCTAATTGGTGCTGGTCATCTCCGTAGAATAACTATAACTACCACTACTACTGCTACTTTTACTGGGTTTATTATTATTATTGTTTGCTTGATTTGCCCTTGTTTCATTACTTACCAAGTTTGATGTTAATGTAGACGAAGATGAAGAAGACGATGTATTTGTAGTTGTTGTAGTCGTGGTGGTAGATGAAGTATCAAAAATGGCATGAGTGTTGCTGTTGTTATTTGTTTGTCTTCTACTATTTGTATGTTTGTGTATTGCAGACTGTGATGCCTTTTGTGAAGCTTGCGAGGAAAACACCTTTTCATGCACGTGTACTTTACCGTTTTCTTTATCATGAATGTTTACTTTGACATGTGTGGTGGTTACCCCATTAGCCAATCCTGGCCCTGTCAAAGATTCCGTAATATTTTTATTATTACTTTATGGTGATGTTATTACTTGTTTATTGGAAGAATAACCCTATGAATTATGGACTGTATTCGATGGTGCGCTGGCAGACAAGGGCAACTGTAATTATTGATCATGCGGTATACTTGAATTGACAGGAAGCTGTGTTGATTGGGTTTACAAGTGTGACATGTTAGCTGAAGCTGATTGAATATCACTGTTATTGTAGTGAAGTCGGTACAAGAATCGATCATTGGCTCGAGGAGGCATGTAGGCATTCTCTACTTCATTATTGTCACTATTTATATGATCATTATAATTGTTATTAGTGGATGAGATATCCGATGAATGTCGAACCGAGGTAGAAATCACACGAGATGTATTCGCGGTGATGGTACTGGCCGAGTTCAGTAGCTATCGATGCTCATTATAAACACAGGTTTCATCTTTTTGATTGTTGCTTTTACGAACACAACACCATCGCCAAAGTAAAGTGATTAACACGACAAGTAAAATCACCAAGAAGATAATCCCTACAATGAGTAGTGCCAGGTCATCACTGCTTCAGCCATTGCTTCCGCTAATATCACCCGACGCTTGAATGTCAAACCACTGACTGAGTAACAAGAATGAATGTGCACCTCCTACACCTTCTATATCAAAATTATTATTATTATTATTATTGACACTTAGTACATCATATGGCATGACACACAAAAACAAACTACTTACCTCTGGTACTTTTGACAGTGAAAGACGAATTTGTCCAGCTTTATCGGCATCATTGATGGCTTGTAACGAATACGATGGAATCGCATCACACGATCGGACCGTGTTAAACGTGTAGTTGTGTCGACTGTCTAAACCAGATCCTAGTAATTGTAGTGTTACGGGCTGTTGTGCGATGAACGCTGGTAGTGGACTGACAATTTCACTCACGTAAAGCTGAATACCTGCAAATGAAGTTAATTTAATAGATGAAGGTATATAGGTAATGTCAACCCCAAAGGGGTTATCGAGTGTACTGGCTTGTGTAGATGCTGAGTGTGTCAAGAATGACTTACTGAATGTCATCATTACAGAATTAGTATATGTCTGTAATTGTCTTGTTATTTTCTGTAATACACTATTACTGCTATGATATAATGATTCACTATTTTCTTTTTCTTCATGTTATTGTAAAGCAATGACTTTACTTTGTGAAGTTTAATAATGTTTACTGTTAAATGTCTGAGGCATGGCTGGTACCGTCAAGTTAAACGGAATCACATCACTAACAAAGGAACGTGCTGGTAGGTTCACCACGCCTCCATTCTGTAAAACCATTTCATAATCCTGTACAATGCCGTGAATGTGTGCGTTACTCGCATTTCGTAATGTCAGAGTACACTGCAGTTGACTCTGTGGGGTAAACCAGCGATGTGATTTTGTGATTGCCGAGTAACACGTTACCGATGAGGTAGACGGTGATGGTGCATCAATGACTGTGAAACTTTGTGGACTACCAACTATTGCATTGAACTATGCTTAAAGTCCTCTATAATTAATATTATTGTTGGTTTGTGTGTTGCTATTGCTGAGAATCACAATCGATGCATTCACAGATAAATTTCATGCAGGCTGAGCTGGAATGATAAATTGATAACTTCCACTCTATGTTGCTGGTTTAGCCGGTAGCACTACCGCAGACGATGAAGAAGATGAAGAAGAAGCTAATAAATTTGTGTTTCTGTTATTATTGTTAATACTAGTAATAGTTTCATCATCATCTACAAAGGTAATTCACACACTAAACGCACTAGGTAACGCGGCAATGTCCGTCAAAACATTATTGATCAACGTTTTGCCTTGTAAGGTACAATAAAGTCCACTGTTAGATCGCACCAATGGTAAATTTGGTAACGGATCGACATCCTCTTGACTCGTACTAATGGTGGTGTTGAGATGAACACAGGCAATGGTGCTACCTGTAGACGGAGCCGTAGGGATAAACACCATCATGGGTGAATGGGCCACGTGGTTTGCCTCATATGGACTTAACGGTAGCACCGTAATCACAATGGCATTAATGTATGGGTCTAAGATCGCACTACGAGATGGGGCAGTTACCTTAAAGTTACACACTGCGTTATTATTATTATTATTATTATTCTGTACTAAATTGTTATTTTCATTGTAGGATGCTGCATCACTTATGCATGCCGTAGCTGTACCTACATTCACACTAATCGAGTAGTCATGCGGTGGAGGCGTTACCAATGAACGTACACTACACATAATGATGTTATCATTATTGTTTTCTTGTTCTGATATGAAATCAGACGGAGTACACTGCAGTTATGAAACGTTCTGGAATGGTGGTGGGGTAGGGGTAGGACCATCATTGACCTACACCAGCAATGATTGTGTTTGCAGGTGTACATTACCCAACAGGTACACATCCCCGCGAAGGTAATAACGTCCTTGTGTCGTAATCGCAAGCGAGGTAAACTTAAACATGCTGTCTTTGATATTGTTATACACATGACTGTTTAACAAATAGGTCTGTGGGGCTAATACACCATTTTCGTATAATAGTGTGAGGTTAACGGTGGCACCTGGATCAGACGTAGGCAGACTATTGGCATTTAACAGTGTTAGTGTGGGCTGCATCGTGCAAATGGAGTTGATGGCACAGCCAGAGGGTTGATTGGTGAAGGCTACCGCAATGGCAGTTCGATTATGTATAGTAAATCGCTATGGGAGAAGCAACGATGGGACATAAACGGAACTGGCAGCATCACCATTATTATTCTTTACAGTGCTGTCTTCTGCCTTGAAGCACATGGCATAGATTCCATCGTGTGCTGGGGTCAGTGTGATTAACGAAGACGTGCCGTCAGAGCTGACACTGCTCATTTTAGTGTAACGAATGTCTTACTGATCACAAATATTACTTGACAATGTAAAACCATGCAAAAGAGCCAAATTATCATCATAAATATCCCTCTATTCATTTGTCAACTTCTATATTGCATTCATATCGTCTTCAAGGTGTAAGTAGGTCTACTCAAAGGGTGAGGTGTGCAGTTAGGATTACAAATTGGCATAGCCTGAGGGCACTGGAATAAATGCGGCAACATTATTGGCAGACAACGAAGAACCAATAAACTCAAAGGTCATGGGTACATGGGCCAGTGCGGCTGGTCCTACATTAGATACACGGTAGATTGCCGGGGAAACGATAAACGGAATGGAGTTAATCAAGACAGGCGTGTGCACAATAAGCGAATCGTCCTTGCCATCGGCGTAGCACAGGACATAGTTGGTAGATAATGTAAACATAAACTATTTGAGCATGCTATTGAGACCTACATTCTTATTCCCTCCTGTAGATGATGATGATGATGATGAATTAACACGAGGCTGATAACTAGCATTGGTGCAAATGTCTGTTGGTATATTTATATCTGTAGATGACGATGAAGGAGATGAAGGAAGTGCGACGGCAAAGACAAGATCACTGTAACTTAATCCATGACCTTGCAACAGTATATTAGTCACTTCACCAATCATCGGCATGCGTGGGAAAGAAACGTCATTCACATAACTTGGCAACATAATTGGCCCAGCATTCGTAATGGGACTGAAAATACCAATTTATATATTCGTATCCTTAGCATTTTGTGAATTGATTTGTGTGATACTCGTACAAAGTGCATATCTACCAGAGTTGTTTACATTCGATGTTGTTCATGTCAGTGTGGATGAATTGTACTGCAAATCAATACGCTGTCCTACTTCCTCTACATTATTGCTTTGTGATGCTGATTATAACGAAGAAGAAGTAGTAGAAGTAATAGCAGCACTATTATCACACGCATTGATTACATCTTTCATGGTAAGCTTCGGTAGTATACTATCATTTGTGTTTGTGCTAAACATCACCATTCATACACTGGCTAACGTTTACTGAATGGTGATAGCTGCTGCATTGGTAGCAAGAGAAGAAGAAGAAACAAGTTGTACTGAACGTGTACGTGAATTCGGCTAAAACGTAATCTACAACGAATCACTGGCAAACAGTGGAGATGGTCGAACGTGTCAGTTTCCTGGAAAGGCAACATACACATCAATCTGGGCAATAATACGTGCACACTAGAGACCAGCCACATTAGCCGCACAGCCATCCCCGGATTGGTGGGAGTAGCACATGAAATACGTGCCAGACGTTGCAAACGATGTAAACACATGTAACGTAGAGGCAGACGTGTTGTATTGAGTGAAAGTAGCCAGGGCACTATCTGCGGGGGCACTAATACCAACACACATTGACGGATCAGAGACAAACACCACATAATCGGTTAACGCTGGTACAAAGTTGGGGAGTGTGAATTGGACAATACGCTATGCTACAATTATTTGTGAAGATGATGAAGGAGGAGAAGGTAATGGAGCCGGGGTACCGACTTGTACATTAATACCATCCTCTACTAACATGTTATACGAGGAATCTGCTGCGGCATAGTAACACAGTGAAACTTTATTATCTTTATTATTATTTGCTGCGAGTATGTCGGTGGCATTCATGGCAAGCTGAACCAAATAGGAAACGTTTTGTGTACTTGAACACGTCTTGACTCGAGTTGCACCTAATGGGAAAAGCTACAATGGCAAAGCATTATTTTTTTTATCATTATTATTATAGTGAACATAATAAGGTACATCGTTGCACTCTTTATTGCTGTAGTACAACACATCTTGATTGGCAGTACAGGCTGAGTTGTCAATAACGGCCCAGTTTACATTTTCACCATCGTAAAACGTTTTGCCCAGCTTGATTGACGTTGCAGACAACGGGTTTGTGTTATTGGTAATCTGTAATGGGTTTGGCAAATCTGCATTTTGATTATTATCATTGGTTGTACTGTTCAAACTAATAAAGTGATACTACCCTCCATTAAGTTTATAACAAATTCAGTACTTGTTGTTATTTTCACTTGATTGCGTTTGACGTAGAGTTTGAACTGCAAAGGTGCCATTAGCCTCTAACGGATAATAATAAATCAACTTATTGTTAGTAGAACCATCAAAACTATTTTCTGTACGACATCGTGCATCACTTGGCTCGGTATTGCCATCAATCAGCTTCACCTGGTCATGTAAGTTTTGGGAATCATCGTTGGCCAGGCCAAACCCAACAAAGACGAGGGTAATGAGTTATTGTGAACGTAATGATGATGAAGATGAAACAGCTTTTTGGTTTTATGCCAACATGAGTGCGACGGAGGTTGGGTTGGGCTGTACGGTGATTTGTGGGAAGCCTCATACCGGAGTTCGTTCTACTTGAGCACTTGTAGATGTAGACTTAGAAGTAGAAACGGCTAAGTAGTAGCACAAGGTGTAACTGCCTCGTGTACCTGCCGAGAGTGTAAACGTTATACTACGAGGTAGAAACTAGGTAGACGATGGGTCGGCTTCAATACGGGTGGTTTCTTTGCCTGGACTAACACAGCTAATTTTTTCACCAGCAAACAAGACCACTTTGTCGGATGAGGTGAGCACATTACTTACCGCCCGTTGTGCATTCGTGTTTGTAGAGGTTGACGTGAAGTTGAGTGTAAACAACTCGCCTTACAAGGTAGAGACCGGTGTTTGTATAACATCATTGGGTATTCGTTATAAGAACGTTAACTGGTCATAGACCAACGTTCAGACTGTATCTGAGGCTAACTTGTAGCACACACTGAAGCTACCCGTGATGGAGGAGCTTACGTTGATAGAAGAAAGAGTGCCATCGCTGCTGACATCTGATATGGGCCATCCATTGCCGTCTACTCCAGTCAATGGAACTAGATTGTTATTTATTACACTGCCACCCAATGATGAAATAGATGACGAGTCTTTTCCATAGGCGGTAATAGTACTTGGTGGAATCGATTCATCGCTGCAACTGGCAGACGGTGCGATAATCTTCACATGATCCCGAGTGCTAAACCCACTACCGTGAAGTTGTAATAAAGTGAGTTGCATCTGTCGAGCCAAATCGGGTACGGTGCTAAATCGAGTTGGATTTGCGGGTGCAATATTAAATACATTTTGTGGGATTTACGATCACAGGCCATTACCACCCAACTCATAACAGGAACGGGTAGCAGTAGAGGTCAGTGGCACGCTGGGCGAGAGCGCACTGAAAAACACTGCAATAAACGTTTCTATTGATGTACCATTCACTAACTGACCAATGGAGTTGTCTCCATTAATAATACGGTTTAATGACCAACACGAGTCCAAGTTAGCCGCTAGTGTAGCACGATCTACCAATGGGGTAAACGGCGTAGCATCACTGGAGGTGCCATCGTGATCGTAGAACACATTTAGTATTTGTCCTCGTCTGGGCAGCGATGGAACGATTCGCGTAGATGCCGGGTTATAGGATCCAATTCAGAATGGACTACCACTGTCACTGACTTGACATGAGGCTAACTGATAACAGGTAATGTACACCCCAGTGTTTATTGGGTCATAGTTGCCTATTGTATATGGAACAAACACATTATTATTATTATTATTGCTACTACTGGTAGTAGAAGGTGGACCATACACGCCATGCAATGCATTTCGTAATTGTGTCTTGTCATCGTTACTGCCCAAGTGCATCATGGCAGCACACCGGCCTTCTCGGTAAATGTCTGTAAACGAAGAAGATGAAGATGATGAAAAGCGTAACATGGCTGATGCATCAAAGCTGCCATTGTACAGTGGAGCAGGTACAAATGGATTGGGTAGTGGTGCAAATGGGGTAAAAAAGACGGTAGAACTCGTAAATGTAGAAGACAACAATTTATTATTATTAGCTGTATTAGGAGTAGAAGCGAAGTTCATAAATAATCTCTGTCCTAATTGTGGGTATGGGGTAAGTAGACTCATGGTCATGGGCTGACGAGGTGAAAGTGCAAATGCGGCAGCAGCTGGTTGTGTGGAAAACGAAAGTGGAATCGCAAATTCATTTCCAGCGCTATCACGGTAACAGAGCTGAATATTCGGTGTGGTGCTGCCCATAAATGCATACGGTAATGTGGCAAAGCTTGCAGGGGATGCTAAAGAAGCAGGAATAATTGGAAATCCATTATTGGGTTGTGCAGCATCATTGACGGTAATCGTGCTGCTTGACAAGATACTTGAACCATCTGGGTTCAAACACGGAATGACACGATTGCCATGTGAGGCAAAATCTGTCTTGCTGATGCTCACAAAACGAACCAAATCATTTGAAGTAAACTGAAAGGCATCGTTATTGTTATTGTGGTGTGTTACGTTGACATCAAGACTCTGACCAGCACCAATACAACCAGATGACTATGCAATTGGTGAAGGCGCTACAACTAAGATAAACGGACAAGTTGGGCTTCAGTTTGTAATAAACGAATTCTTGTTATTATTTTTGTCATAGAATCGATAACATAACTTGTACAGCCCAGCACTCGGTGCAAACGTAATGGTAGACACAATCGTATTAGTTATCGAATTGACATAAATGCTATTGCTGAAAACAGCTGCCGTGTCATCAGTGCAAACGGAATGCTGAGGTACCACGCGTACCTCATCTCGCATTGTGTAATAGGCAGGTAGGTCAGAGGTACCAGTAATAGTGGTTCGAATAAACTGCATTGCACGAAGTTCCTTCCCTACATCCCCGCCAGAGGCAGAGGAGGTGTTGGCGTTGGTGGGGCTTGATGGCAAGGCCAACGTACATTTCGATGTGAGCGCAGGGGAAATGGTAAACGAGGGCAAAATAACACTTCAGGTACCTCCCTGAGCTAACTTGTAACATAAATAGTGTGTGGCCATGCTCGCAGGAATAGAACTGTTAAACGTAGCAAACGACGACGTAGACCAGCGTGCCTGATTGGCCTATCGTACATTTGCCGGTAGTGTTAAGAAGGCACTATCGTCTAGTACAAACATGGACATCACCTTCGGTACATCTTGATCCCCAATATAAGACTCACTACACTGCGTTGGATCTGAGACAAACGTAAAACTGTCTGATTTATTCACCACATCGTCGCGCAGGTGTGATTGATGTGTAAACGTCAAGTTTATTAGCTGCATGGCTCGAAGATAATTTATGTTGGAAGGGAATGTGGTGAGGGATAGATATGGACGAATGTTGAAGGTGTTGGCATCTCCTTCGTTCGGGTACGACGCATCTGGAGTGTACAATCCTACTCGGCTATACGTACTTGCTACATTATCATTTTTTTATTATGATTACGAAGATGAATATGAACTAGAAATGAGCACTGGCGGAGTTAGCGCCGTGCGTACACACACGAGCAATGAACTTGGAGGCAACAAATAGTCATGCTTAAACGTAAAAGTGTACATGGTGCTATTGTATGCGGCTAAAACGCCATGGGATGTACTAAACGCTGGCTCATTCAAACACGATGTCAATGGATCGACATATTTAACCAATTTCACATCTATCGGTACATCGGTGGTTAGTGTAGGCCATAGTGGGTTCAATAACAAGTTTAGTGTAAACGTTTGCCCCACATAGGACGGGGTGGGTGCTACTTGTACACTTAATGGATTGCCAGCTTTTACACTCATGTAACACTACCCGCTTTGTGCATCAATCTGTCCACAGGTGCAAACTGGAGCATAGATGTTGTTGTGCTGGTAGCAAATTGTGTACTGTGAGGCATGTAGTGCTACGGGCCACTACACCGAGTAGCTTACCGTGGTACTTGTAAAATTGACTTGCACAGCACGTCCGTTAATGAAGTCGGGACTAAATCGACTCTCACAGCTGGTGCCATCGGTGGCAAAAAGGGACGCACGCCAGCTATCGGAGTTCACATTTTCATTCGCGCGTTTACGAAACTGTACGACTTGTCGTCGGCCAATCATCAAGAAGTTGTTATTCACACACTCAATCGGTCCTAGACCAATCGTAAGTGGTAAAGGTAGCAGGGAAGCCGTACCCTGGGCTAATTGGTAGCACAAATGCATTTGACCGGCAATGTTAGAGCGAATGGCATTGGTAACGACACTCTATGACGATGAAAGCTCGGTATTAAAACTGAAAAGGATACACTTGGTGCAGGTCTTGGGATCTACACCACAACTCTGATCAATCGGGGCCATTCATGCCTTATCATTTACAGGGTCTAACTTTGTATTACTACTGACTTATAAAGATGCATCACCGATAATACTCTTCAACGTAGAACTGAATTTGAGCATAAAGGGTAAACCAAGAGTAAGTTAGCCACTGTACAAAGTTCATTCATTGGGGGTTTCTGGTTCAACATGCAGTGTACTTCGCTACACCGTACCGCCAATGGCAGACCAAACACTTTATGTATGGCTATAATAACACACACGATAATCCCCACTGGTGTTAAAGCTACGGTAGCCAAACGTGTCAAACGAATCAATCAGTGTGATGGAGGTATGATTTGCATCCACTATGGAGCTAATGGGCATTAAATCAATAAACCCTTTGACACTACGTGCCGCATCACATGGAATAGTTCAGCCATCTTTCGTGATTTTCACTCCATCCTGAAGGGACGGCTACACAATTAATTCAAAGTACAGTGTAGCGTGTTCGCCTACGTGAATGATTTTTGGGGAAGAGGTCATGTGAAGCGGGTTGGCGGCTGCAATCGGTGGTAAGAGCTACACGTACGATTACTGCCCAACATCGCGTCATGGTGCATTGGCGGAAAGGTACAAACACAATCGACTCTGATCTACTTGTGAGCTGTCTGAGGCATCAAACGTTCACATGGCAACATCTAACAAAATGGCATTGGTAATTTTCAGCAATGGTTGCAGAATATTTGCCGAAGTGTAATTGTGGCATCAGCTGCCTATTTGTGCATCATGCCCACTAATAACATCCGCTATGAGTGGTTTATCTGCTGTAATATCAATATCAGTAGTAGTGGTGTCACTATCAAGGGAATTACTGTTCGAGTTGGAATTGACTAGTGTAATGAGAATGTGCTGACCGGCACGTGGTTTTGAGGAGCTCTATGAGGTCATTACATTCACTTTAATCGGTTAAGCTGGATGTAGTGTTAATGGACTTCCAACTTCACTTCAGATATTATTATAGGCATTGTAATAACACATGTACACCGTTAATGTCTATGAAATGTCCTTTTCTTCTTTCATAAACTGTGCGACAAAGCTAATTTGACTATCTGTGCCACTTATACTGTTTTGCAAATCACTCAATCGACGTAGAGCACTGGTAGAGGTAAACGGACGACTTGCCTACGAGCACGGCGTACGGGTAAACACCACACGATCCGTAGAGGCATCGAGTTGAACCCCACTGACGTCAAATGCAATGTACATACGCTCACGTGCATCGTTAACTACATCTGTGATATTCGTCGTGTACTTATGTGGGTTACCTTATGTAAGGTGAAGTAGCTGAGGCACCTAGGCTACCGTGGCATGGGCTCGAATGTAACACAGTGCGGTGTTCTTGTCTCCTATTAAGGCACTGCCTGGAATGGAGAAGACCAGCGAAGGAAAGGCAGAAACTTGAGGTGAAATAATTCAGCTACTGGCATTAGCAGATGATGATGACGATGATGATGAAGATGAACTACTTACATCACAGACATTATTAGTTAAGGTGTTAAATTGCACAATATAGGCCTCATCTCCATTACGGACCACCATATCTTGTACAGTCAGTGTGGCATCAATTATGCCTCGGGTAATGGTGGCTGGAGATGTCATAAAGGACGAAGGCGATGCTGATTGCATTTAATTTGCAGTTAGTGTAGGGAATGGCACGGCTACGTATTCATCTTGAACTCCAGATCGATAACACAACACATACGACAGTGGGAAAATAGACGTTGGTGGCGTGTTGGGTCCTAACGAGGGGACATGTCCATTTCATTGTGCAACGAGTGTAAACTACTATTAATTTTCTTACGTAGAGGTAGGAATTTTGAGAACATTTATAATATTACGTGGCATTACATAAATATCTTTGTTATTCAAATCTGGTCGGTCCCAACACTAACGTGAAGCATCTATTAGCATGGCCTGATCCTTTATTGTCAATGGCTATAACGACAACTTTAAAGATGTTTCTGATGATGATGTAGATTGACTATTACGGGAGGTGAAATTCATGTGTAATCGCTGACCCTGATAAGTTGGAATGGGCATTCACGTGAGTGTTATTGGATCATTTAATGTAGGGGTAATGTACGTAACAAATGCATAGCCGCTTTCTACAATACGATAACACACCGGATAGGATAACATGGTCTGCCCTGCATTATTATTGTTATCACTAAACCCAACACGTAATGTGAAAACACTCTGTGTAGACTTGTCAAAGGTCACATTGGCTTGGCCATAGGGTAATGATGCGACATGGTTATCAAAACAAGAACACGCTGGGCAAGCAATGAAGGCTGAATCGCCATTTTGTACAACAAACAGTGCACTCTACACAAAGTGAATCTACGTGGCTCGTCCAAGCATGACCTGATTTGAGGTAACAATCGCACTGGGGCCTCCTGCACCGACGACAAAGAGTGGACTCACCACCACATATCCATTAATTAATGTAAATGTACTGGCTACTTGATAACACATGGTGTAGGTGCCCATGGATACATTCACCAGTGAAAGTGTGAACACAGAATTCATTTCATTGGTGCCTGTAGAAGCAGCAGCAGCTGCTGAAACACGCACAAATTGTCCAGTGGCTACTGCGTTAGACTGTAAACAGGCCTTGTTGTTATTCACAATCATCATCGCATCGCTACTACCCAAGTTATGTCCTGTAAACGTAATAATGGGCTGCGTACCAACACGAGGTATAAAATTGACCTTGTAATATTACGGATTCGGATTGCCTACGACAATGTTGCCCAGCTTGAATAAGTACTGATTTGTACGACGATAACACACGGCCAAGTGGACTTCTTCGCCAATGGCACCATTGAAGCTAACTTGCACCAGTGTAGAATCTACAAAGGAGGTACGATGGGTGACTTTGTTTCATGAAACTGGTTTTAGTGGCTTATCACACGTCTAGGCACAATCTTCTGTGCTGATGACAATAAACACCTCATCGGTAGCTTGCAGTGATTGCCCTGTGATGGAGATAACGACATTGGTAGAAGCCGGTAAGATGACCGGTGGGGATGTGGTAAAGCCATTCGGATTGGCTATATTAACTATTTCCGTTAAGATATGTGCATCACTAGTACCACTAGATGTTTTATGGAATATACTACGGTAATGGGTATCATACTTACCTTTATAGCAAAACGTGTAATTCGTACTATTTCGCAAACTCGGCAGTGTTAAATAAAAATTGGCAAACCCAATGCCATAATTCTCCATGAAGGCAAATAATATCGAACTATCCTCGTCTGTCTGTGGTGGTGTGTACTTTTCGCACAGCAACTCTTGACTAGCATCACTATTTATGTTTTGTGAAAAAGATGACGGTGATGAAGAAACGAGCAATGAGGTAGGAATGAGGGCTAACTGATCATTACTGGTAAATCGAATGGATGGGTGCACTTTAGGCTAGGCTGCTGTAAGGTTCATCACAATCGTCTCCATGGCAAACACATCATTATTTTTGCTGCCGCTTCCACCTGGACACGTGTCTGCTGCAAAGGCACCAATAGAAGAATCAAACAGCTGCAAAGTCACGAGTACACTTTGCTCATCCACCACCAATGCAAAGGCACCTTCCTGATTGCCTCCTTTACGATAACACAAATAATATTCGCCAGGTACTTTGGCTAGCACAGACGGCTCCGTCATGTTTATCGGAATTGCAAACGTGGTAGAGTTACCATTGGCATTGACCCGAGAAGGAGAATAGGTGTACGGTGCAAATGGACCAGTAGGTGCCTCACACGGTAATTTAGTCACTCCTTGCGAGGATGGAATGAGACGAAGTGCATCACTTGAACTTAGACTGTACTGTGTGGCACTTGGGAATGTAAGCTACAGCACATCGACACTATCCGCATTCACATTCACATTTGCATTATCACCATTTTCTTATGTTGCAGAAGAATCACGAGTAAAAGAGACAAGCTGAGGAGAGAGATAGAAGTAAGGCGGAAAGGCAGAACACGGATCACATGAGCCGATGGTCAATGTATTGTCATGTAACATGTACTACTCTCGTGAAATGACTTGTGTGTTGCTATCATCATTGTTGTAAGTGTTTAAGAAAAGTGCATAACTGCCTCGTTGTGCCATTGCTACTCGGAAAGTGCTTCGCTGTGAACTTATTGCCTACTCATAGTTTGGCTCAATAAAGGGCACATTTAGTGAACATGGTGTAACAGGTGCAGGTGCAAAGGCGATTTGTGTGATTTGTACATTTGCTTGGGTTGAGGTAAACGTAAACGTGAAAGGTTCATATGGACGGGGAATAAATGAAGTACTCTGCTTGCTTGGAAAAGTAATTACGGGACCAGTAAATGGATCGGATAAGGTAGTCAGTCCAGCAAATTCGTAAGACGGCGGAGGTGAGTGCAATGGTACTTATGCCCATATTTTAGTACTATCATCACCGCCATCATCCGTATTTTCTGAAGTTGCAAATGCATAACAA
Source organism: Blastocrithidia nonstop (assembly GCA_028554745.1). Lineage (NCBI taxonomy): Eukaryota > Euglenozoa > Kinetoplastea > Trypanosomatida > Trypanosomatidae > Blastocrithidia > Blastocrithidia nonstop. Next base: position 260,295 of record JAQOTN010000042.1, read on the forward strand.
AGTGTGACAGTTGCAGGTGCACTACCACACACCTTATACACATTAACAGACGAATTGCTCTGCGAAGATACATATTGCATAATAGCCAAATTAGTTGAGGCCTGTGCAGCACGTGTGCAGTCAAAGCTCTACGTTTTACCTGTGCTATCGGCTCGATCTACAAATTTGAGTGTGTCTAATGAGCTAAGTATACCAGGCAAATTCCCTAAATGGGTGTCTTGAATGAGTAATGTAGAAATAGCCCGTTCATAAGTAGGTCTGGGCTGTACATTGTATCCGGTAGGAACGGCTACACCTACGTTAAAGTATGGCACACGTGCAATGTACGTTCAGCTATTGCCCAAGATGACACTCTGATAGCATAGAATAAACTGACCTGTGGAGTTCACAATGGGTGCATAGTGGGCTAAGATGGCAGAGGAAATGCTCACTGGGCTGCCAGCAGCACCATTGGGTTCATGGGCATCGGCGTTACGAGCAGAGGAATTACACCACAAGTTATAATCTGCATTGGTATTGCCAGAATTTAAAGAGGAAGTAATGTCTACCACTTTCACATGATCGGTACTACTCAGCTGGCTGCCAATGATGGTAATCAATAGTTACTGTCCCATGTACGCAGGTTGTGGAATTACCTGGTACTGCTGTGCGCCTGTCAGTCCTACGGGGAAAACGTAAGTTAGTGTGTCACTGTTGGCTAGTGGGACCGGGTAAAAATTGAGCTGTCCACTCGTCTTGAAACACAAGTAATAATACCCAGCCGTCATTAATTGTGGCTGAATGGTGGCCTGAATGGCAGAGAGTGCGTTAAAGGATGTGAAGTGTGAAATCCCACCCACTGGTGGAGTAATACCGGTACAAAGGGGCACGCCTTCATTATATACACCCGAGTTATCTTTATTATTATTATTATCATTATCATTATCATTTTTTTACGGTACTTGATAGAGCTGTGCCTCATGATCTTGACCATTGACAAAAATGTTATCAATGGAGTTAATCGTGAGTGTAAACGAGGCTGCCGAGGCAATAATACGCGGCACCGCATACGACGAAGGAGATAAGTTTAACACAGTTTACATGGTAGGCAACACCGCAGCAGGAAAGCGATTTAATAATTGATAACACATCAAGTATGACCCAGACCGTGGGAACGGGTATACAGTGGGAAACTATTATGCATTTGATGATGATGATGATGATGGTGATGGTGTTAAGGATAATTGTAATGTGGTATTGAGTAGATCTTATGCAGGTGTACCAGCTTTGGCTTCGGTTGAAGTGGCACGGTAGCAATCATCAAAGGTAATTTCGTTTACCGCGCCTGCGCTGCTGCCGCGAAAGCGAACAAAGAACACCTGAGATAGATTTTACTTGTTCACTACAAAATTATAATTATTGTTGTATTATAATGTGAAAAGTGTATGAGGCACCATGGCTCGAGGCAATGACGGTAATGAACCAAAATTCACCAATGGAGCCTGTGTAATCTTAATTATGGATGGAGTAAGAAGTGTACCCACTACGGTGAAGTCGTAGTACACCTCATTAGGTAATCGATTGGCTCGTCGCAGACACACATAACCTGTTGCTGACGTTATAATATTGTTATTGTTACTATTAGCACTACTACTTATAGGTAAACGAGCTCGTAAGTGTAAATAAGGAACAGGCAACTTAGACGTGGAATTGATTACATCTAATGGGGCAAAGGCGTATTAACTTGGTATTGCCACAATCATACCAGCAGGTAGAGAATTCTGACAATCTACACTGCTGCTAAATCGAACCACATCTTGATTACTACCAGTGTCTGCATTTTCCTCCAAGGCCAAGTTGAGCTTGTCAGACGAGTTGAAGAAAAGGTAAAAACGCTCACCATGATCTATTTGAATAGGTTATGTGTATTCACGATTGGTGTAAATAGCATACGGTGATTGTTGTTGGACTAGAGACAAATACGGAGGGTTGTCGACATATAGCGGCATACCATTTGCTAGGGCAACATAACACACCACATATTATCCTACCTTTGAAAGCGAATAGGCCGGGATAGACCAGACAATGTTATTGGATGCATCTAGCGTTAATGACGAGGACACCAAGACGGCATTGTCGATGTTACATATATCATTGTTTGTGATGGGTGTATCACTATCTGTCGAAGTGGATGCATCGGTAAAGATCAAGAAGGCTTTGTCGTTTACAGACAAGAAATCGACATTCTTGGTGAAACGATTGAACGTAATGGCAAAAGAAACATTGACTTCCACTTATGCAGGACGAGAAAACCAGGAGGTCGGTTGTGGTGCGGTAATCTTGAAGTTTCGGTCTATTTGCACGATTTCGCTTCCTGCATTAATAGTCGGTGACGTAATTATAACTCGAGGCACCGTAGCAAACGCTGCATTCTGTGTTTAATAACACACCGTCAAGTTAATAACATCAATGTACGACGGCGATAACGAGGCATCGATGCTAAACAGTGCAGTAGCAGAGATGACTTATTGTGTGGAAGTATCTACTTGTACTTTATTAACTTTAGCAGAGGCAATATTTGTGGCGTTGTGAAAGCCACAGCTAAAATGATCTCCATCAATAATTTCAACTAGGTCATTGACTCGAAGTGTGTTTATGTTATCTTGTAATGCTGAAGATGAAGAAGAAGAATGATCTACCGTAAAAGTAAGTGAAACAGTTTGGCCAGGCATGGGCTGACGTGGAGTAGAGTCATATCTGAACGGTAATGGACTATGCACTGTAAAAGAATCGGACTATGCACCTATTAACATGTTATTATTATTTACTTCTATCTATGTTGATGATGATGATGATGATGATGATAAAGGTGTTTGTACAACACGAAAGAGCATTCCAGTTTGGGTGGTCATACAAAGTGCATAACTGCCTGCAGGAACGTCTAACCGTCCAGCGAAGTTGATCTGCGAAGGTGTAATAACATCCGCCATGGGTTTAAAGTTAATAAGAATTGGAAAGCGTGAAATCAAACTTGTAGAAGAACTTTCTGAATTATCATTGTTGTTGTTGTTATTGTTATTATAGAAAGGTTCATAATTACACTACACCAACCCACTCTGCCCATTAATCAGTTGCGTAGCAGTCAAATCTACAAAATTTACCTTATTATTATCTGAAGTAATAGTATCAAATGTAGCGGACACAATCATTTCCTCATACTGGTGCAATGGTACATTATACGAGCTAAAATTGCTTGCACTCAGAGCAAACCTCAATGGTGAGCTGAAAATCACAATCGTAGAGGTGGACTGGCCTGGAATAATAATATCTACAATTTATGTGGCTTCACGCTACGTTAACGTGTTACGATAATAACACACTGCATAATCATTATTACTATTACTGCTTGTAGAGGAAGTGGTAGTACTGAGTTCAGTGAAACGAATCACACCTTTCCACAATGTACCATCTTGTGAAACTTATGCAGTGCCGACAAACACACTAACATTGGGTCCGTTACAATCATTTTGTTGAATATATAGTGTGTCATTGGTACGTAAATTGGCCCCTTGCACCGTCACCAGTGTGTACATGTTTACAAGAAATTGTGGCTGGTCAAAGGTAGCCGACGATGGGTTACCAGCGACGAGCATCAATGAATTGGTTTGCTCTGCTGAACTACTCACAAAGGGCACATTGGACCAAGTCTGTCCATTTCGACGATAGCACAGCTGCAACGGACATGGCTGATTGTTTCCAGGGCATAACGAGTTATCGTTCAACATGCCTAACCCAAACAATTTACCGCGATTACTCACCGTTCACATTATTACGTTTTAATTTTGTAGCACAAGTGGGTATGGGTTAAACGATGGGGCTAGTCAGCGACTCAGTGTGCCGTTGTTGTAAATCACATCTTTTTGTAAATCATGGCAATGATAATTCTTCGCGGGCAAGATGAACACCGAGTCTGAGGTAGACAACCCATTACCTTCTATAATTAATTAGAAATTGCTATTTTGATTGGTGTAAATGTAATTGGTGTCGGTTTATTTCGATGGGGTGTATTTGGATGGGTTATATGGACCTACCATGAGGGCATGCGGCACACGACGCGCTCGATTTAGCTGCTCTCCATAACACAACGTATAGGCACCTTAGGTTAGCAATGCATTAGGAAATTGTATCTGTGTGTTTTGCACACAATCATCACTGCTAATGGTGTCTGGTACATTGGTTCAACAGGAGGCAAGGGCACCAGGCACGAGACGCAGTGTCGTACACGTCCCACACATCGCCTGAGAGCAGATTAAGTTAACTGTTAAGAATTAACTCGCCGAGAGTGAGGCTGGGACGGAGTTTCAGTTAACTGGATCGGCCTCATGGACTATAATACGCTGTTGGCGAAATACAAACGTAGATGATGAAGAGACATATGTCATGAGTTCATCAAATGGACGAACTCCAGAGGCAGAGTGGGCCTTGCTTAAACGGAAACACACCATGTAATTATCCATGGCATTGGCCACGAACGTTTGCGCAAACGAACCACCTCCGCTACTCACACGAGGTGAACCAATTAATGTGATAAATTGACTCTGATCCGATGCACTGTACACCTATCCACACCGTGTAGAGGAGTTAATCAAGATCATCTCATCATTTACAGACAACGGTACACAATTATCGGCACTAGATGAAGATGTAGTAGAAGTACACAGAGACACGGCGGTAATGGTAAATGGTTTACCAATTGCATTTCCGTTGGTACTATCGGTGGTCGTGTTGGTGTAATAGGCCGGGTTGGCCATGGCCACACTTATCTCACCCATATAAGTATCTAAACTGTTAGTATTTTCATTATTATTACCATTAGAATTGGTTTGAAGTGCAGCAACTCGATAACAGACCACATAACGCATCGCACGTCCATAATTGGTAAACCCACGTGGGTTAAAGAACACTGTTTATAAGGTAGAAGATCGATCGGCTACAAACCTTGCCCCGTCTTGTTGGAGTGTAGCACTGGAAATGAGAGTACCAGATGTGCACTGAGCAGGATTGCAGTAGCAATTGTCTATATTGCCATCTTGCACACTGTTCGTGCTGTCTGCTGAGCTAGAAGAAGATGAAGAACTTGTTGTTGTTGTCTGGGCAAAAGCGTAAAAGTAAATTTGATCATTTGCGGCAGAAAGTAAACCAGCTGAGGTATTGGAACTAAACGAAAGTGTGTAGGCGTCTCCGGCCTTGTACCCACTTACTGCACCTTTATCATTTACTGGAACATCTACAAGAGACATGCTTACTGGCACAGACTCAGACAACGTAATAGACCCGGCATAACCCATTCGTTTTATCGTGTTGCTGCTGCTACTACCCGTTCACACATAACACAAGTAAATAATGGTACCACTGACTAAGAAATTAGAATTAGTGTAGTCTACCAATGTTTATGTGGAAGTTTCATCGGCACTGCCATTGGGTCCATGAAACTGAGCTTGGAGTGCCGTATTGCGTAAGGCTGCCTGGGTTACCGAGGGGCAGACATGTACATTATTCGTAGAAGAAGACGAAAGCATTTGTGAAGCAGTAAACGCATAAACAACATCACTGGAACTGTCTAGTGTATTGCCCGTAAACACAGAACTTAACGTAGAGAGACTAACACGTCATGGGGATGGTAGAAAGCTGTGTAGTATTGGAGAAGCTAGCGTTGTAGTAAAGCCAAACACATTAACATTATCACTGGCAACAGAATGTACAGGAATGTATGCGTTTTTGCTACTGGTGCCCAGGTACTAAGATGGTAGCACACAGACAATGTAATTAGTATTTGCAGCCCCCGCTGCAATTAATGCTCGTTTCAATGTCACAAATCCATCGTGTACATTTGCATTACCGTTATTGGTGTTACTGTTTACGGAACTTATTGAACCAGCGTAATCGTTCGATATATTTGCCTGCGCACACGCGGCTAATCCGGCACACCGTGTCAAGACACACGCATCGGGGGCACGAATCAACTTTACTGCCGCAATATCCATTCAGGGCTGAATGGCATTCAAATTATTTGTATTTGTATTTGTAGAAGATGAAGAAGAAGAAGAAGAAGAAGATGATTACTGCGAAGGTGCTACAAACGTCATCTCAATCGTTTCTTGTGATTGAACTTGTGTCTTTGATGGCAAATTGAAATTGTACCTCATCTAATAATTACTAATGTACAAGTCACCGTTGCTGCATGAAGTTGGGGCTAACACATTGTCATTCGTGTTATCATTTTATGATGATGAAGACGACGAAGAAGCTCGAGCAATAATCCACTATGAACTACCGGCAAACTGATAACACACTCGAACACACAAATCACCTTGACCTAACAATGTATAATTGTACCGCTGCTGTGCAACTACCTCGTTGCTGAACATGAGATTAATACCTGCAATAGGCGTAGAGGTTGCACAATTAATAACATCGTTATTATTATTAGAATTGCCGGCATTTACAAAACGAATCACATCATTGGCATCTAATCCATTTCCAATAAATTGCATTTGCACCGTCTGTCCAGCAAAGATAGGCGTGGAAGGGCTGAGGTCGTAGGTAGGATTACGTGAAAGCAAAGACACCAAGTTGTTTAACTAGGCATAATTAAGTGTATTTGCTTTACGGTAACAAACAGCCAAGTTCAATGCGTGATTAATTAATAACGGATCTACCTGTACTGTGCAAATAACCTGCGAAGAGGAAGAAGTAGTGAGAGTGCAAATGTATCGATTACTTGTACTTGTCTCATCACATACACTATTGCCTGCTGGTATGTCTGAAGAAGTAGTAGTTGTAGTACCGGAAGCGATATTATCAGCATTATTTGTAAAACTAGACACATCACGTAAAAAGGCACTATCTTATGACGCATGTAATCCAGTTCCAACGAGGCTGAGTGTGATGGTTTGTCCTACGTGTGCGTTAGCAGGTTGAACCGAAAAGGAAGAAGGCTGTAAAGGTTGAATAATAAAATCGGCTACATTGCCGCTAGACGTACGTTGCCGCACAGTCGATCAAAGCTGAGAGTTTCTGCTGTAGTAGCAGATTTTACCTCGCATTGGGGTTGTAATGAGCGATGGTACATAAAAGGATACATTGACGGCATTGGTGATAATGATAGTTTTATCTGTCCCTGCATTGAGCAACGGTCCTACACGGATGTTCGTCAGCAAGGACGGCGACGCAGTTGTACAGCTCTGATCTTGACGAATGACTTTGATGGCATCCCCGCTGATATTCAAATTGTGGCCAGTGAGCATTATTCACCCAGTTTCATGAGCCTGTGGGTTGACTGGTTGAGTAGCGTACAGCAATGGATTGGCCTACGCAAAGGTTAAGAGTGAGTTTTACGGTGGAGATGTAAATGGACTAACCGCAAATGTGGTGAAAGACATGGCTATGCCACTATCCGCTAACAAGGATAATTACAACTATTTATTTAATGTGTTATGATTACCTATTTATAGCCTCTATTTGCTCTATTCTTACTCATTTTGCATTTCCTCTTTCTTTTCTTCTATATCTGATAGCTCTTACTATAAAACTTGTGAAGCAGAGGTAAACAAAGTACACTGTCCATCACTGCTACCACAGTATGGAATACACAGTGCGTACTTGTTCGGAGACGGCGAATATGGAACCGTAAACCCACCAGTCACATCCAATGAACCTGCCCCACGTATATTTGTCAAAATAACAAGTTCCTATGCATCACTGCTAGCACCATCTGTTGTAGATGAAGAAGTGGCTGTGTTACTATACACGGTAGATCCAATTCGAGCACAGCTCTGCGCAATGCTATTCAATGACGTACAACTCATCTGATACGTGTTTCCATTACACGCCACCATAAAGGCAGCATATTCATTACTAATGCCTAAGTTAATCGGTCGATTATCTTGTTTAGCCTGATGCATGGTGAGGTTGACCATACCTTGTCCTCCAGTAGGCAGTGTGGGTAATAAGTTATACGAGGTGTACAGTGGAGACCAGATCAACAGTGAGTTACTACCTAAGACACTACTGGCTCGTTTAAGTACGAGAGCACGTTGATTGGCTTCAGACAAGTAACAAATGTCATACTCTGACCCACTAACAAACAAGTCGGAGGTAATTATCGCCTCAGCTGTACCACTTACACCGGTGGTGCTGGTAGAAATAACATTAAATGTAGTTTGTGTGGTACTACCTCCTCGTGGGAAATAAGTACACGATGTAGCACCAGAAGAAGAAGATGATGGTGTGTTCACTATAAAATAAATACGATCATTGGATGTAATGGCAGGGTCATTTACCACACGATTGCTTGTTAGTCCAATTTGTACACTCTGATAGAGAGATGCTTGTACGACGTTTGGCGTGGTAAAGCTCATGGTAGCACTTACCCCAATAAACATGTTACACGATGAGGTAGATAACAACACGATGAACAGCATGAGAACTAATAATTTAAACACTTGATTGGCGCCTTGTGCAATGGTACGTGATGCTTTGCCATTTTGTCATAAGTATGGTATCAGTAAAGGAGATGATGCTGACTGCACGTATTTTGTGTTTTACTTTCCAAAGTAACTGCCGTGGCAGGCAGTCAACGCGGAAATTACAAACATTTGTTATTTTATGAATATATATGTATGTATATATAATGTGTCAAATTATAAAAAAATAATAGAATAATATTTAAAAAAATTACTAAATAACTATCTCTAAAATAACTTACTGTATTTTTGTAGTTCCTTATGTACTGCAAAAGTAAATAAACTATAGCTTTTTACACTTATATTGAATAGATGAACAATTACTACAAGGAGGTAATAAACTCTTTTTCTCTCTCTCTCTCTCTGTAATCTCTCCTCTATTTTCTAATAGCACACAATCAAGATAGCAAATAAAAACAAGAAAAAATATACACTGTACAAGCACAATGTTTATTTCTTATCTTTTGTTAAGCTAGTAATACAATGAATGGACGTAATTAAGCTCAAAAAAAGAAGAAAATAAGAATGATGCAATTAATCTGAGGTAATTAAACTTAACTAAACTAAGACTGTTTTTCTCACTTTCTTGGGTTTTTTTTATCACAAAGTAGGAGGCAAATATGGAATTAGTAGATGAGGTACAAATATATTGTATTTTGTAAATAACACAAGCGAAAAAGATTGTTTGTAAAATAGGGCAAAAAGAATAGAGGAGAAAAAACTCTACAATGCTGACTGACAAAATTATATGTACACGCACAAATTATTACCTTTGTATGGATTGTTACAATAAGTCAAAAACTTCTTAGTGTGCCTTGTTTGAGATAGTTTAAAACTGTACAGTCTATGAATATAGATATAGATATATATATAATTATGTAAGGGAAAAAAAACTCTTATCAAACAAAAAGAGTATTGAAATTATTTCTTATGATTTTGATAACAATTAATATATAAAATAAGGTAAAATAAATCAACAAAAATAAATGGTGATAAAAAAATGTACTGAAGCGAACTATAAAACTTTAATTAAAATAAATGCTGTTTCAAATAAAGAAGGTAAACTTAGTTATTTACCCTTTTTTTTATGGTGTAAATTTTATCTTATTGTTGAATTTGTTATTTGAGTTAGAAGAAAATATAATTCAAAGAAACTTTTAGTGACATTTAGATAGTGAAGGAAAAAAAAGAAAGTACTAAAGTATATTGTCATAGCGATAATATTGCATAAATGTCAAGAAACTCGTTCTGCACTGTCATCGAAATACACAAATATGCAAGGTAAATCAATAATAATGCTGAACTATATTCATCCAATACTTATAGTACATCAACATATCGCTTATCAATAAATTATATATATAGTGTTGATAAAAAAAAACTTTTTATTTACAACTTTACAAAAAGAAAAAAGATTATTGATGCATATATAAAATGATTATGCTGTTGCATTCTTCTTCATTGATATTGCCACCTCAAAATTATCATTACTTATATACTTATTATATATAATATATATTTTACTTTATTAAATTCTTTAACATTAAATTTTACAATACTTGTTGATAAGTTAAAAACAAAAAAGTAAAGTAATTAGTTTATATACATACATATATATTTATTTTTTTCCCATTATTATTACGATGCATTATATTTTGTGTAGCAACCAGCAGTGATTAGTAATAATTCCACTTTACAAAGTAAATAAAAAGAGTTACTTATTTTACAATAGAAGAAATCAAAGGCAGTAGTATGATAACATACTCAATATGGTTAGAAAAACGGGAAGAGCAAATGTAAAGTATTAAATATTCTATAAAGTTACAAAAGCAAATCGTAATTTTCTATTTAAATTTGTCAACTTTATCTTTTTCTTTCACAATAATCTTTACACTATCTATACAACTAATCTAACGAGCATTATAACAATATATTAGTGTGAAAACACTAAAACCGTCAGCTAAGCATTTCAACGAATAACCTTTACTCTCAATTAATTTACATAATATGTGAATTATTATAAATTTATTTATTTGTAATTTTATCACTATTCAACTTTTCAAAACTTTTGCTTATAAATTTAGCATAAAATAAGCACACGCTATTTGTCAACTAATTCCAAATAAAATTTTTTTAAAAGATGTAAGTGTTGAATACCTCGTAATAAGCAATACAGTTAACAAACTACACTTTTAAAATAAAAATGTTAAAAAGAAAAAATCACACATATACATAACTATAATTGTTACTGTTTTAATTTTGAAATCAATTATGTACATAGTAGAATATTACGAGATTAATAATCAGTTCGTGATAACGATGACGCCATGTTTGCACTGCTACTCGTACTGCTATTATACAAACGACCGCTACTATTGTAGTTATTGTAACTGTTCATGTTGCTATTGTTATTGTTATTATTGTTGTTACTACTACTACTACTAACGCTATTTCTAATCTGATTACTTCCGCTATTATTAATAACATTACTTGTTGTGTTATTGCTCAAGCGATGGTTGTGCTGCGGTATTTGTTGATGCTGGTGCATGTTGACCATATTTACATTATTATTGATGTTATTGTTGCTGCTGCTGCTTTTGTTGTTGTTGTTTACATTATACTGTAAATGATTGTTATTTACAGTATTTGTAGTAGTGGTCATCCCATTTCCATGTGTCATTGGCACGTGATGTGTATTTACATTATTATTATTATTATTATAACTTTACATGTATATTCTATTATCATGTATGTTGTTGTTGTTGTTGATATTGCTGTTGTTGTTGGTACTATTGCTACTATTATTACTACTACTGCTGTTACTTTATGTAGTAACATGAGGAAGGTTTGGTTGGTTAGTTCGTCCAACAAGAGTGGAGGAAGCAAGCAGCAGCTATGGATTGTAATCGGTGATGTCTTTCCAAAACGCACGTCGTAGCTATGGCACCCCCATGTTTACCCCTTCGTAGGGTCAGCGAAAGGCACGCGGACAGCTTGGCTCATCACTTTCATCGTGTAGGTGGGACAAAAATGGATGGCTGAGCATCTCAGCAGCGGATGGACGTTTACGTGGGTCAAGCGTTCACATCTTGGCTAAGAAATCCATGCCTTACGGGTTATCCGCCAACTTGGGGACCAGTTTCGGGATGTTTAGCTGACCCTATGGCAGCTCCTTTAACTTCTCCAGTGCCTCCTTGTGCTAGACAATACACGATGGTGGTTTCCCTACGTACTGGGCAATCATTCGCAGCTGGTCCATCGTGTTTCGGCCTGGGAAAATCGGTTTGCGATTGTACATCTCGGCAAAGATGCAGCCTACCGACCAAATGTCCACCGCGGTGGTGTAATTGGTGTTCTACAGCAGCAGCTATGGTGGCCGGTACCAGCGTGTAATGACATAATCGGTTAAATCGGAAAAGGGCACATCAACACTTCGACTGAGACCAAAGTCAATAATCTTCAACTCACAGGAAATATTCGTAACCAAATTGGCAGGCTTGAGATCACGATGGGCGACGTTGGCGCTGTGCAAATATTTCAACCCACGTAAGATTTGATAGACGAAGTATTGCATATGACTTTACTAGAGCACCTGACGCGATCGTAATACCACGTTCATATCCACATCCATCAGTGAGGTAACCACGTAGACGTCTTTGAACTCACTGTAGCTTCGCTTGAGTGGAGGCAAAATGGTAATAACACCGAGTAAGTTTTCATGGTTGAAGTAACGCATCATGGCAATCTCACGTAGCACACGTTTGCCGTCCTATGTGTCACGAAACACATCACGGCATTTTTTGATGGAAACTTTCTCGCCCGTTTCGTTGTCGAGACAGCTACAGGCGATGCCATAGGCACCCATGCCTAATATTTTGAGCAATGTGTACTTGTGTGGTACCTCAAATGAGGTGCCACTGACGTTGTACACCTTGAAATCACCCACAATCTTAGGTGCACACAACTCCTGATTACTTCGATGCATGGCTAACTTTCTATCTATCTTATTTATTTATATATCTATTTATCTATATATTTAATTGATATTTTATTATAAACAATATACGTATATAAATTATTTCCGCAAGGAAGTGGAAAGTAATAGCGTAAAGTAAACAAAGCAGTCACTAAAATGAAGACTTTTTTACATAAATATAATATATAGTTTAGTCAAAACGTGTTGTAATTATAATTATTGATTTGCGTACAGAAATTTTTTGCAACAGATGAAAATATACATTTATTAACCTATTGTTTGCAGCACTATATTGAAATTATCTGGTAGTCCATTTCACTTTTGGTAAAACGCCATCAATGTAAAGCAGTGACATAAAATAACATCAGCAACGTGACTATTCAGCAAAATAATATTATTGTAATCTGTTTAAAAATAAAGACTATACTGCAAATACAAAAAAATATACGTTCAGCATAAGTGATCTATGTATGATGTTTTGTCTATAACTCTAATAAAAAGTTAAGGATAAAAAAAGAAAAGTAAGTAAAATAAGATGAAAGCACTTTTATCAAATTAAGCAGTCATGTAAAAAAGTAAACTTTATTAACATATAAAAAGTAGCAAGTTTAAGAAGGTCTGATGTGTTATTTATAAAATATTTACTTTATTTATTTGTAATTATGATGCACCACCACCGCTATTCTACGCAATCTGTTGCAAAAGTGGGTGTTGCTCCTACTGATACTATTTACTATTATTTGTGGTAATTCTCTAACTGCTCTTATTTTTGCATGATACATTATTTTCTGACACATTTTCTTTTCCTTTTTCGTACTCGTCCGTATTTTCTTGTTGTTATAGTAGTTGTTGCTATTTGATGATTGTTTCATAAAATCCACGTGCCACAGGGCAGGCCACCACCGTCTATGGCCTAAAATTTAACAATCGCATACTCTACAATCGTGTACCACGGCTCAGTGCCACATAACTCTGACCCGGTGTGAAAAAGCGACGCATGTCTACCTCTAACTTGCCAATCGTTAACCCTTGGGACTTGTGTACGGTGATGGCTCAGGCATGACGTAGTGGGAGTTGGGTTCGCGTAGCCGCTATACTCTGGCCCATGTACCAGTTTTGTTGAATAGGTGAGATGTACGCGTATAGGGAGCATAACTACGTTTTTTCGTTATTATTTGTATTACTTGTCTTATTTGCAGACTATGTTGATGCTGTAGTTGTAGATACCTGATTTGCAGCAGATGGCTTATTATTATTACTGCTGCTGCTGCTACTGGTGTTACTCCGTAAACGAATAGCTCGTTGTAAGTCTAACTTCACAATGGGCAAACGAAATGTGCGTTTCTGAGATGCAGTCAGACTGGTCATGTAAAACTACTTGGCCACTATTTACTCCAACATTTGTGCCGTGTTAGATGTGCGAAATCGTTCATCGTGATCTGGTGTGCCTAATAGCTGCTGAAAAATCTTATCCTCATCTTCGTCATCATTACAACGACCATTTGTCATTTTCATTGAGCCATTTTCACCATTTGTGCTATTCACATTATGAATTTTATCGTTTTGAGTTTGATCTGAATTGTCATTGACAGGATTATTTCCTTTTTTGGTCTTGTTCCGTTTCGTACTGTGTTTTGATGTTTACTACAATTACGAAGACTATTGTAATCTTGTAGAGTTATTTTATAATATCTCACTTATTGCATCGGACTTTGGGCTAGCATCTAGTTCATTAAAATCAAGTAAATTGGTCAAATCACGCAAATGTGAGGCACCATACAAATCACCATAGCTAATCTCATCGGCGTGAATACACTTACCAAACGTCGTACGAACATACCAGGACAAGGCCTGACCAAAATGAGTGTCAATACACCGGTAGACATCTCGCATCGAATCAAACCCACTACGCCTTAGCAGCTCTAACCCACGTGGGGTTGGTGAGGTTCGCATCTCACGATAGGAGCGCAGGACCAGGTCTAGCATCTCAAATGGGTGTAAAAACCCAGTCACGATGCCTACACTTCCATTCACCAGACCTAACTTGGTGGAGATGTTTGTCAGCAGCATCACACGAGTACCTACTTTCAGCGGAAGCTGAAATTGTAAGCTGCTGTCTTCAAATCGAACTCAGCTTCGGACATCAAACGGCGAGGAAACGATTGGGGTGCCGTCCTTGCTAAAACGTTCTCGCTTATGTTTATGGTTGGCATGTTTTACCTTTGTAAATGGTTGCATTTGTTTCTGCTGCTGCTGCTATAATCTGTGAGATAACCACTGTGGCGTATTTGCATTTGGTGCTGTTGTTCCTTTGGCTCTTGTAGATTCCACTGGACGTACAATGTACTCTTCTTTCATCGCAGCGGTGCCCTTTTTACCGAGTGGGTTGTGTAAGATGTCTATAGCCGTGTACACGTATAACGGATGCAACGTATCTTACTTTTCTGTTTCTGTAACATCTGAGATGCTGTTTTTCATGTTATCATTCAATAACTTATTTACTTTCATTTCTTCTTATAGTTGTCGCTGTGGTGGTAAAAGCAGTAGATTCCCTACCTGTGTCAGTGGTAGTAAGGATGCAAAGTGAGTTGCATTTCGAGCATCTACTTACTGATTCGTGGCACATAACCGAACATACTCATCACTATTCACATGAACTAGACTATTATTTGTTATATTCGTGTTATTATTTATAGTTCGTGTAGTATTAGTCTATTGCATGGAGGCAGCAGTAGGTTTGGCTTGTGTTTTCGCGTGACGCGTATTCATCGTTGCGTGTTGATTTGCAAAAGCAGGAGCACCTTGTATTGGAAGGGTTCGTGAGGTTAACAACTTGTATCCTTACACCGTTAATGCACCAATGCGGGCCTCGTCTAACACACGCTGTAATGCCTCGTCACTGTCTTGACGATGTTTGTGAATTAAAATAACATTAATAAGCTGTAAGGCATGCCAGGTAGGACACTGAAAGCAATATTGTGTGTTTAATGCGTCATGTGACAGAGACGAGGCAGGTGAGGATTTCACTCACCAAGGTGCACCTGTGACTGAATCGGATGAACTTATCTAATTATTATTATTATTACTTTTTGTTATACTTGATGAGTTTTGCTGAAGCAACTCATTCAAGCTGCTGGCCTACACTGGAGCACGCATTCGCTCAAACCCAGCTCGACGAGTGATGGGCGGTAGCTGCAGAAAGTCTCCACATAAGATGACTTGAATCCCACCAAAGGGTTTATCTGGCTGTTTGCGTATACGCTGGGCTACCGCGTTTAGCTTTTCTAATAGATCGGCCGACATCATACTAATCTCATCAATAATTAAGGTGCCACAGTACATTCACCGGCCACATGCCTGACGGCTTCGTCGTACCCTTTTGACTAATTACTACACGGTGCCCTGACCAAAGTGAATCCCAGCAAAGCTGTTAATCGTCGATCCACGAACGTTCAAGGCGGCTACTCCCGTGGTGGCGGTAATGTAGACGTTGTACCGACGCTACCGAAGTTTACGTACAATTTATCGAATCACCAACGACTTGCCTGTTCCTGCGCCACCGGTAATAAACAGGTTTTGTCGTTGTAGAGCCAGGGCAACCGCACGGCACTGTTACGGGGATAAGATTTCACCTTCCATGGTCTTATACACTCCTTATGGTGTCAGGTTCACATCTTCAGGACCTAACAAATCTAATAAGAGTTTGGAGGAATATGGCCTATTCATATCACTTTCATTTTAACTTTCCGTTCTTGTTTCATTGATGTTATTATCAAAACTTCTATCAACTTTATTATGCAATAACTATTAACGACTAAGTATTATTGGAGAAAATAAAGGTGATGGTGATGATGAAGTTAAACTAGAAGATGATAAACTGTTATTATCAATTTCCTTGATGTTATTACTACTGCTGCTCCCCGTGATGTTCTTATTTTCATTACCTTCTTTACCTTGTAGAGAGCCACTTGACGAAGAAGGTGAGATCTATTTGCTACGTTTGCCTTTGTTTTTTTTCTTGTTCTACATTTACAAACGAAGTTTAACCTCTTCTTGTAATATTTTGACAAACTACTCCATCTCTTCATCTTCGACATCTCCGCTGCCAAACTCTGCAACCGACTAACATTATTTGCTTTAAGATTACTGTTGTTGTTGTTGCTTCTGATTTTCTTTGGTTTGCACCTGCCTTTACTTTTCTTCGTCATTATTGATAATAACATTGCAACTTTTCACATCGTTACGAACGTTTGATGCTGTAGGTGAAGGTGATAAAGACAAATTGTCATTACTTGTTGTTGTGCCTAACTATTTCAATTTTTCTTATTAGGTAGTGTTGATTAAAGTAGTGCTAATTGACTTCGCCTTTGACAATGAAATAACTTCTTTGTGAGTGTGATTTCTAGCGGTAGTACTGTTATTTGGTCTAATCGCTTTACTTGCCATTTAGCTTACTTTTGAGGACTTGTTACTAATACTATTGTTCTATTTACCATTTTTTTGTGTTACAGTTTACGCTGTCTTGTTTGCTTTACAAGCTGCTTTGCTTATGCTCTGCGTATCACTTTCTCTTTTACTTTTTACAGTGGGTTCCCTTTGCAGTGTTTTGCTTTTAGTTTTATCACCAATTGGCATTTTTTTCACACTTGTCGCTTTACTGCAAACAATATTTGCATGGTGATTGTCGTTTTTACCATTACTGCTAATATTATTGTGGTTTCTGTGTTGCACAGGATGTGAAGTTGTGTGTGTCTTGTCTAACTTTGTAGTTTAACCCTTTTTTGTGATCATACTTGGACCGGTTGTTCTCGTATTAGAAGCTTTATGTTGCACAAGCGATGCCGCGGCTGTATGCACTGCTCGATAATTTGTTAACAATGCTGGTGCTGCACTCAATTTAATTCTTTTTGTACTTGTAGTATATCTATATAAATTGCATATTTGCTGATTTATAGCGCTTTTACAACTCATTTTGTCGACCCACGCAACTCTGCCATCATTGAGTATAGCAAAATGCTGTTAAACTTTATGACGTTTCGCTCATCTATGACATATCATCATCTTACATTTACAGCAACGTGCTAACTTTTTTGAATGAAATGCGAGTGTTGAGAGCATACTTTTTCTACCTAATAAATATAAGTAAACGTTAAACAGATTATGAAAAAACTGCAACCTTTCTATTTTTGATGAGGCAAAAAAGCTATGTTAAGAACAATGAGTTAATGTTATATTACATGCAGATCATCAATAAAAAAGTACATTACAGTAATAAATTTGAAACACATATTATAATCTATTCAGAGAGCGTACAATAAAGACATGTTGTTATATTATTTTACTGACAGTGCAACGAAATAATTTATCATTTACATTTTGTTGTCAAAAATTTACGCATTGCGGAAGGGAAAAACAGCCACGCATACGCTTACAAGAGTGAACACCTTACGTACACTCGCACGTAATCAACGGAGTTTACTTCTGATTCACTATACAAAAACATGAAAAAAAAATACCTTCAAAAAAATTAGTAAATAGCACAAATTATCTTTATGTTATAAGAAGAATGTGTGTGTAAATGATATTTTTGTTTTATTAAAATATATAAAATAAAATTTAATTTAAAAAAATATTGTCAATATTATAGTTTCAGTTATCATTGCAAAAGTTTTATAAATTATTTATCTGCTTTTTCTACAGCACACCTTATAAATGTTACCCTTCGACATTGACAAAAGTAGGAAATGCGTCTTCTACCGTCTTCTTTAACTTTTCATGTTTACTCTCCAGGTGTCGCTCCAGTTCTTGACGACGCACCGTACGCGGAAAACCTTGCAGGCAGATGTTGCACTGAATTGCGTTCTTGCTCTGCTCATGCTTTTTCAGATCCTCAGCAGAATGCTTTACGCCGTCTTTATCCTTCTTCTCACGTTGCTGCTGCTTCATCTTTCGACAACCGTTTCCAGATGGCATGTTTTGTCTTAGATGTTGACAGAGTGTTATTTTAGAGTTAATAAAATATTATGTTATTAAAGTTTTACACTTATAAGTGTTTTAACAGAATGCTAGTCAAATATCTGTTAATGCTATTTTGTAATATTTTTGTAGCTTTTTTTATGTGAATTTAGAATGTTGGTGATGCTCATTAAATAAAAATTAAAGCAATAAAAATATAAGTAACATTTATGTGTTATATTAAAATGTCATTTCAAAATGTCACCAACACTTATTTACAATCACAAAACATTACTGTGTAATGAGAAAATACACGACTATAAGAAAAGAATTTTTTGAAATAGATAACTTTCAATTGAACGTAAATATATAAAATTATTTTGGAAATAGGATTAATAACATAAAAGTAAGTGACTTTTTGTATTTTGTGTTTAGATACTGCTTACTTTTGTACTTACAAAAAGAGAAACTGGTTTAAAGTAAAAGAACAAACATAAAACGAACAAAAACAGAAGGTTTTTTCATTATAGTAATAATGTTACTTTTGCTTTGCACGTTTTGCAAACTAAACCCGGATGTAGTATTTACTTATTGTTAGTGATATGATTTTTGTTCATTTTCTTACACTAATTTGCGTGTAATTATGATATCAGACAGAATGAGTTTTTTATATCTGTTATACATTCTTCTACGTTATTACTTTTTTGGCGCATTATTCTAAAATTTTTCATTACTACAACATTAATTAAATTTATATTTTTTGGTTCCGTAATTAATTTTCTAAACAAACTTAACGTACATCAATCTACACGTAACCAGTTTTGCAGTCAAACAATTATATGCAATTACTATCGCCTGTAAACTATGTACAGCGTCAACCTTTTTCTTTGGCAATCCATAATTATTAATTTTTGTAAAGTAAAATTGCAAATATATTTCCTTTTTCTATCATAATAAAGATAAAAATATTTTGTTTTTGGTGCCTGCGTCTAAACACTATCGGAAACGCGATAGTACACTTTCACTTTTCTGGCAATGTGTAATAAAATTTGAATAATAATACACAAAAAGACCAAACGAAACATTTCAACAAGCTAGCACTCTTTCGAAAGATAAAAAATTCTGTTATGCAACACTATAAAAAGGATTGGCATAATAAATGTCAACAAGTCAAAACAAAATAAAGTCACGTAACGATCACAAACGTATATGCCCTACTAGTAAAGAATGCCAGTAAAAAAAAACAATGGTAATAACAAATAACCTCACTAATAATTTATACTTCCCTTTTTATATGACCAACTATACTTTAACAAATTCAATTAAAAAAAAATATTTTTTTTATTTTTTTGTTCTTTGATATTTATATTAATTTTGTTTTTTTTATTTCATACTGTGCACAATGCACTTCCACGTGGAGCGAGCCGTGGTGGAGTTCAATATGACTTGTATTTATTTTTTTAAATTATTTATTGTAAAAAAAATTATAATCAAAAAGAAAATGAAGTGGCAGGAAGATTTAATTAGTTAGAGAGAGATAAAGAGATAAAACTTATTAAATATCAAATAGAAAAAAAAGGTACAGAAAAACACTAATTCACAGGTTATCTAAATAAATGTAATAAAGTAAAAGCGTGCAGGTTTTTGTGTAAAAATAAAAGAATGAAGTAAATACTCAAAATACAAAATATTTATCCGTATTTATTACAGAAAAACAGATGTATATACAACAGTAATTATATATATATTAACCTTGCACTATTTGCTTGTAATAAATAATAAATTACACTAACAGGAAAGTAAGCAATAAAAAATTCACAATTTTTTCTATTGATGAAGTAGAAAAAACAAATTTTGACCATAATTGTTTTATTAGATACAATTATAAAAATTCGTATCTTTGCAATAAAAATAAAGCTAAAATTGGAAGGTGAAAAATAATTTTTTATTTCAGATGTTCCATTTATTGTTATCTTTTTTGTGTGTGATGGATGAACACGTGAAATGTTGTAGTGTTCATCTTGTTAACGTAATAATCATTTATTACATTTTTTTTTAGTTAGGTGATAAAATTTAATAGAATGTAAAGTCAAAGAGAAGGAAAGAGAAAAACAAGGAAAAGAATGGTAAAGCAAAATTTTTTTTTTTTCTAGAATAAAATTTAGTTTTTTCACAGATTTGACCTTAAAAAACTTTAATTGTTTTAATTTGACATTACAAAAAAAAAAGGGTGGTAAATTAGTTTATATTAAAAATTTTTTGTTAAATTACATTTACATGTTGTTGTTGTCCGTGAGGTAGTTTCGTGTGGCAAAGTCGTCAATTGGCTCACCGTGAGAAGTGGTAGATTCGCCAAGCTGTGCAGCACCAACTTTTTTCGAACTTGTTTCATTCGTATTGCTTTGTGCTTCTCCTTCCTCATTGAGCGTAGACACTACATTGTTCAAATCAACAGCAATTTCTTTACCCTTCATATTACCTCCATTATTGTTGTCTGTAGCTTCATCTTTAACAATCACATTGCCATCAACATCAATGTCATCACACACTCGGGCCGAGGGCAGCAGCAGGGTCAGTGGGAAAATTACTATTGGACAGATCATGTGTCCTACAAACAACAACCAGGCGGCGTTGTGAAAGTCACACGGAGGTTCAGAGATAATCGGCCAGGCATACTACATCAACAACGCACCGATAGACTGCGAGGTGGACTGACCCAGATTACCAAAACCAGCCATGAGTGCGTACATCACACTTTACGATCCACGTGGGCACAGACGAGACATCAACACCACCATAGGCATCCAACTTAACATGTAACACACCTGATAGACAATAGCCGCACCACAAATATACATGACATGATCTGGAATGCCCGCTTTAATGTTCCACCGCTTCACAATGACAATATCGAAGATAGAGGCAAACATCTGAATTAGTGTGGTGACGCACATTGTCAGACGATACCCACGCTTGGAGAAGATGTACGTGAAACCGGTCACACCTCCAATAGCGGCCAAATTGGAAATCATTTGACCAATGGTGCTGTAAAACGTGTAACTAAAGTGTGGTGCATCGGGTAAGCAGTCTGGTTTCGCCATGTAAAACGAATCGGTTACACCTTGAATCTGAATATAGAAAACCATCTGCAAAAAGCTAAACACGTTTGCCTTGGCAATAACTTTGGGCATGGCCCAGATCGACATGGCACAGCAGATAATCGACGACACAGCTGAAATGATAAACATGCCTAACGTGGAGACTAAAATCGTACCACAGGTCATCGCAATGACACAGAGCGTCATGACCACACAGTAGATGAAGATGCATGGGTTGCGCTGCACAATTTCTTTATTGAACTCAAACACACCAAACAAACACGGAATGGCCTTGTGGTCATCAAAGTCAAAGTGCGATAGTGCGCTGACGTTTCGACTTGTCACGGCCTTGTACGGGTACGGTAAGGTGTCGGTGTGGTTCATCGTAGCCTCTGGAAGGTGCATCTACAGCTCATTAATGCCGTGCCTATTTGTAATAGCCGCAAACGGACCCTCACGCTGAGCTGGGGCCAACTCCTCTTGCAAAAATTACTGTGGCGCATTGGGCGTGTCCTCGTGGTTGCTGTCACTGCCATCGTTCATCTCACGCTACGGGTATAAATTTTTTTCATAAGGTAACGTCACCAAATCATTGATTGAGCTATTAGCGTCATCCAACGCGGCAAGCTGCTTTGCTTCTTCTGCACGACGTTCATGGTGAAGGATTTGGGCATCAATCGCACGCTCTATTCGATTAGGCTT
Organism: Blastocrithidia nonstop; assembly: GCA_028554745.1. Classification (NCBI taxonomy): domain Eukaryota; phylum Euglenozoa; class Kinetoplastea; order Trypanosomatida; family Trypanosomatidae; genus Blastocrithidia; species Blastocrithidia nonstop. The sequence continues at coordinate 282,530 of JAQOTN010000042.1, forward strand.
CTCACCATACCAGTTAAACAAAAAGAAAAAACCGGTAAAGCACTGAAGTGCGGCAGAGACAAACACCGCCACCTGCTGTCGGCCTCCATCGCTCAATGGCCCCGTAATGACCGCGGCAATCATCGCACCGAGTGAGATAAACCACCAAATCCAACTCACCAACGCTGGTCCAGCCTTTGGGTTACGGCGAATTAATCGACTGTAGTGTCCCTACGACAAGATATCCACATTGGCCTTACAAAAGCAAGAGAGGAACACCAGTGCACAGCCAAGGTTAGCAGAGGCTGGTTTACCGGGTAGGACACCGTAAATAACGGCAAAGGCCGCACCAGCCACACAAGAGAGTAACATGTACCATCGCTTGGTGTAGCCAAAGAACGAAAAGGCATCGCAGATCATCGCGGTAAACGCCTTAATGGACCAGCCGGTGGTAAAGATAGAGTTTAATCGCTGATACCGCGTAGCGTCTACACCAAAACGGGTACGGAACATCGCATAGGATGAAAATTGCAAAATGTAATCCGCAATACCTTTACAGAGCATGTACACCAGACCAAGAGCCCAGGTACAACGTAGGCCAAATCCTTCAATCGCAATACCGTAAATAGGGATAAATCGCATTCACGGGCATTTCTGAAACACCCACTGAGCCTATGGGTGTACGTACCGACTCTCTTAAATCTCTTCCGCGGAAAAGAAGTCCGTTTATGGGGTGTGATCGGGTGCCTGACCTTGACCGGCATTTCCATGATTTGCATCAAACTCATTTGTACCATATTAACCGGCGTTAGCCTAAACTGGAAATCCAACGTGTGTTTCGTACTGCAACGTGGCATCTTGAACACCAGGGTGAACGGTTGACATTCTGCTGGAAAATAAATACCTTTTGTTTTTCTTTGATGTGATAAACAAAAATTTGTAAGTGATTGGAATAAAATTTTGACTATTTTGTAATAAGAAAAAATTGTCCGACTATGTTTTTTGAGGGCTTTATGTTTATGTGATAAAGATGCTAATTAATTACTATATAAAATTAAAAAGCTTATTGTAATGACGAAACTATTAAAACTTCTAAAAAACTTTATAATATTAAAAACAAAAAAAAGAATTCACAAAAATAAGTAAATTGAATATTTCATAAGTTCAATAAAGTTAACAGATGTAAATAAAAATGTCGCATTTGATTATAATCGATAAAAATAATACTAAATATTCAAAATATCTAATAACAATTTTTTAATAATAAATATTTGTGATTTACGAATATCAAGAAAGTAATATAAAATAAAAAATAAAATTTGTGCTTAAAAAAAAGGTAAATTAAACAAAGGCTTATACGTTCATATACTAATATAAACAATAAAAGAATGTGTAACAAAAATAAATTTAATGTGTGTGTGTTTTTTTTACAAATGTGTAACAATAAAAAGATGATTATCTTCTTGTCAAAATTAACTTCATTGATTTTACCACGAGCACTAAAAAAACGGTAAATTGAGAAAATAAAAATCATCAGCACGAAAACAAAGGTTTAATTTAAATATAATAGACACACAAGCAAAATAACATTACTTTTACAATACTTTGAGAAATAAAAAAAATAATAAATATTTTATGTTAAGCACATGTCTAATTTAAAAAAGAAAATTTGGTTGCCCACTAATAATAATTTACAACATGACAACTGAAATACGAAAACTAATAGACGTGATTACACATTAATCAAGTAACATATAAAGTAATGTAATAGCAATTAAAAAACATATATATAGATATATATATATATACGTATCGCTTTCATCACACTCTTTTCTTCACATTTTTGATACTATTAACTCTGAATAAAAAAACGATATCATAATAGTGTAGATATTTTTAAAAAAGGTTAGAAAAGATAGATAGCATACAATAACAACATTTGTCACGTAATCAATCGTTATACAACAATTCACAGTTATGTCCTACAAGCATTATGAAATATAAACTAACATGGATATCACAGAAATTGTGCAAAAATAGACTGAAGAAATCAAAACTGGAAAAAAGTACGAAGTATATCAGTAGTTGTAAGATATGTGTAAAGTGGATTAGAGAATAATATGAAAGTGTGAGTGAAAGTGTAGATTAATAAATACACTAGGTAAGTTAAGATCAACATATGAACAATGCATGAATGTATATAAATGATCAGAGTGTTTTTGTTACCATATCTAACGTTACTACATAGATTTATGCATAAATAAATTAATTTTAAAAAAAGAAAATATAAACGTAGTATATAATAATTGTTTATGGCATAATACAAAAAGATAGATTTCAACCTAATTTGAAAGCAAAGAGTGAGGAAAGTTTTATTATTAAGTTAATCATTAAATATACTGTTTATAATATTATATAGAAACATTATTGTTATACTTACTTTACTTCGTTAATCTCATTTAGCTTTACTCACGACCTCCTGCTTTGTACAAATGATCGTTATGGAAAGCATCTTGAGTAGGCTCTGTATGTTTTAATTCTTTCTCGACTGAGGTATCAACGTTATCATCACTTCATACATTTGGTTTTTTAGTACTTAATTCATTCACTTTCTTCTTTATAACATTACCGTCAATATCGATGTCATCGCAAACCTTGGCTCTTGGAATAAGAAGGAAGGTAAGAGGAATGTTGAGTAGAGGGCAAAGAATATTACCAACAAAGATAAGTCATGGCAAATTACTGAAATCACATGGTGGATCGGAAACAATAGGTCATGCATACTACATGATAATCGCTGCAATAGCAACAGACATCGTTTGTCCCAGATTGCCAATGCCTGCCATCAAAGCGTAAACAGTGCTTTCTGAACCACGAGGACACAATCGAGATATTAACACAATTGACGGCATGAATTATAACATATAACATACCTGATAAATAATTGCGTCCCCGCAAATATACATGGCATGATCAGGAATACCGATTGCGATATTTCAGCGCTTTATAATTATAATGTCAAACACTGAAGCAACAATACGAATTATTGTGGTTGTAATGAATGTAAATCAGAAACTGCGTTTTGAAAAAAGGTACGTGAACATCATAATTCCAGCCAAAGAGGCAATATTGCCTATCACAGAACTAATGGTATTGTAAAATGTGTAAGTGAAATGCGGTCCATCAGGCACACAATCTGGTTTCGCCGTGTAGTAATAAGTGCTTGGTCCAGGCATCTGCAGGTAGAATACCATGCTCAAATAAGAATATACATTGACTTTAGCAATCAAAAGAGGTAAAGCTCAGAAAGATGTACCACATGTAACGACAGAAACACAAATGGCAATAATTAACAGGCCAAGTGTGTCGGCAAGAACATTAGCACATAAAATAGCGATAACAGCAGCGGTCATTACACAGCTGTACACAAGAATTCGCCAATTGCGATCAACAACTTCTCTGTTATACTCAAAAATTCCACAAAGACACTTTGGTGGTGGTACATACTCGGTCATCTCATTAACAACCATACATCCATGTGAATTATGTTGTGTTTCTTGGTAGTTCATTTGCAATTCTTCAGTCAGAGGTAATTGATGTTCATTTCCATCCACACCAGTTGGCATTATCTCTCCTTCAGGCAATTACGGATGATAATTTTTGGCTGGAGCTTTACCCATCTCTGTTATGGCATTAATCTACAAGTCATCCACATCATTATTAGTATTGTTATTGTTGTTGTTCTTTGCATTTTCGATAAGAAGACGAGCTCGTTATGCGGCTAGCTATTCTTGTATAATTGCATGATCTTCTGCTCGTTCAACACTGTTTACACGCTAATTGTATAAATTGAAAATGAATATGAAACACGTCACAAACTGTAATCCAGCAGATATGAAAACAGCTACTTGAGGTATTTTAGCATCTCCAAGTGGTCCAGTAACAACACCAGAAATGAGAGAGCCAGCTATGATAAACCATCAAATTCAACTTACTAATGCTGGACCATAAATTGGGTTTCGCCGCATCCTTCGACTGTAATGACCTTGGGACAAGATATCAACATTCATTTTGCCAAAACTTGACAGAAACACAAATGCAGCCGCTATATTCGCTGATGAACTTTTTTTAGGAAGCAAGCCTTAAATTAGCGCAAAAATTGCTCCAGCAACACATGAAACAAACATATACCACCGCTTTGTGTAGCCGAGAAACGCAAATGTATCGCATAACATTGCTGTAAACGGCTTGATAGAATAAGCCAAAGTAGAGATAGAAGCATAACGCTGATAACGCATGGAATCTGTGCCAAATCGTTCTTTGTACATAATCAAATCGATACCTCTGAAAATATAATCTGCCAATCCTTTACACAGGAAATAACACGTGGCAAGAGCAAATGTATATTTTACTCCAAATCCTTCGCAGGCCAAACCAAAAACAGGTATGTTACGTGTTCATGGAAATTTGTTGAAAAGGGCACGAGCTTACGGGTGAATTGTTTTTGGTTGCTCCTCTTCAGTTGAACTCAATAACGGCTCCTGACGCAGTTCTTATGTGTTTCCAGCGCTTTTAAATGCCATTTTCAGTTTTATTAAATCGAAATTTGATTAATACAGTTTAATTGTATTACGTTAATCTATTTGCTTTTATGAAAAATTGCTTAAATTATAAAAATGCTTTATCAAGAGTTTAGTTCTACCATGTTTATTTTTTTTTTAATAAATTTTTAAAAAATCAATGATTTAAGTTTTTTAGACTAGTAAATTATTTTATTCGCAACATATTTGAATTGAGACAATATCATATAGACGATTTTTTGTCCGTTGGCACATAAGATGTGTTCTATTTAATTTAATCTGTATCGACTGACAAAAATAATTTTTTGATTTATAGAATAAATTTATTTTTTCTTAACTTTTATTTTAAATCAAATAGGTGCTCATAAATTGATACTTCAAAAATATACATATTATTTTTTTTTTGCTGTTATAATTTTTTTTATTGTTTCTCTTCACATTTTTTTTTAAAGGTGTCTAATAAAAATTAAAAAAAAATATTTTTAATGTAAATTCCATTTTATATTTTGTTGTCAAATTAATTATAAATGTAATTTTAAGTTAACATTTATGCTTTAATGCATTAATCAGTTAGTTAAGTCTTCCATTCTCTCTTTAAAAATATATAATAACTAATAGTTACAGCTTTCACAATAAAATAATTTAATTATATCATTATATAAAGTATAATCGATTTTATTCAGGCAAATCAAAGTAATTTATTTGTATATGAATAAGAGTTTTTTTATTCTGAAAAATACATTAAGCATAGTTTTTTAAAAAATTTAATTTATCGCATTTTTTCTAAATATTATTCGTGATAAATTTAACGAAGTTTTGTTTTACTTTGTGATATATTTTATATTTTTTGAATGTGTTTATAGTAAATATTGTAGATGATCAATCAATTAAAAGTTGCCGGGGCTTTTTTTTCCCCGATTAACTGACTTATATATTTTAGTTTATCGCTTTCAGTACTTGTGCAATTTCGTTTATCCACGTGACAATTAGCTCACAGCCAGGGTCTGGCTTGCCGATTTCTTTACCACCCATGTATCGGCTTCGACCAAATTTTGCTGGAAGTTGTGCCGCTTCATCACTTGCACGACGAGCCTCCGTCATACATGCCTTAATTAGGTCCTGTATATTTTGTGCAGAGTTAACGCATTTACTCGTGCGTAGTGTCTAGAGCACATCGACCATGGTTCGATCGCCCTTTTGTGCTTTCCCTACTTTCTGCACCTCCATGGACGCATTGGCAATTGCTGCCTTAATGACATCTACTTGAGCACATTATTTACTCTTGGCACCTTGTAATGCATCTTGTACATTATCATGGTTTGACTGTATTTCTGTTCATTTATCACTGGCTCCAGTCCCTGCGGCGATGAGGAGTGCACCGTACAGTGGACCCGATGTACCTGCACAAGCATCGGCCACCGCCTTTGCGATGAGTACAAATGTTTGCTTAATGTCCTGTTCATATGGTAAGTATGGTAGCATAGGCAAAACCGCCAGAGCTGCACGATGCACACCACTGCCCAAATCACCATCTCCTACTTGTGCATCCAGTTGATTAAAATACGCCTCTGTAGTACGAAGCTTCTCAAACACCCCCTTGATTGCACAATAAAGTGTACTTTGGTCCAAATGATTGTTATCCATAATATTTTAGCATTTATTGCTCATATCAGCAGCTGTATTTATTTTGTTATCCTTATCCTGAGACTATGTATGCATGTGTGTAGAGTGGTACAACTCCTACGCAAGCTGCAATGCCGTACGTGGACCACTCACTTCGTTCGGGTTGTAATTGGGTAGTGTAAACTCCATCAGTGGCTTTTGTAATTTTTATGTATTTAATATAAACTGCAAATCATTTGGTTCAGTGATCTGCAGAAGTGTTAACGAGAAGCCGTGCATGTCGAGCGCGGTCATATGACGTCCATTATGCACTCCAATCACATTCATTTCCTGCGCGTGTAGAGTTTGCAATGCATATTTGGTGATGACATTCATTTACATATCTGTACACCCACCCAGGTTATTCACCAACAAGATAACCTGTGCATGTGCAGGAATTGGTGTGGTTTAGGAGTTGAGCTGTGTAGGAGCATCGGTGATGGGTTGATGATGGCCCAATAACAGGTGAATCAGTTGCACCGTGAGCTACTTTGCATTGACAAAGGGCACCTGAACCAGACCCTTTTCACCGTGAATGCCTAATCCGATCTCCACCGTGTTGTCTGGTAAAGTGGACGAAGGCGGGCAGCCTGGTAGCGAACACGATGACAGTGACGCACCGATACTTCGCATGTGGGTTGAAATACGCTACGATAGCGTTGTGAGTTATGACAGTTTCATTCCACTGGAGGCAGCCGCACCCAAAATTTTGTACAACAAACAACACCCAGCCACACCACGTCGCTTGCCGGTCTACAGTGTACCAAAAATGGCATCATCCGCTGCCAGCACAGTTTACACGTCAATCCCTTTTGCACGAGCCTGACGAACGGCAAATTAAAAATTAAATATGTCACCGGCGTAATTTTTGATAATCACCAAAATACCCGCTCCACTGTGCATTTGTAGCTCATCAAGACGTTCAATCGCCGCACTGACATGTGCTGTAGGTGGAGAGGCAAAGACGCTTCCGCAGACACTCGCGCTAAGTCAGCCTGGGGCAACAAACCCAGCATGGGCCGGTTCATGTCCAGAGCCACCACCGCACAACAATAATACCTTGTGTGGATCGGCAACCGACTTACTACACACCACATTGGTGTTAGCAATTCGCTGCACGTATGAATTCGTCATGCACAACGCATCAATCGAATTATCGACCACGACGGCAGGGTCGTCGATAAACTTCAACACTGGTGCTGACATTTTTCTAAATTTTTTTTCAAAATTGATTTATTTGATTTCCTTTATGTTGTCTTTTTCAACAATATATTTTTATGAAGTAGTACGACGATAAATGTAAGAAAATTTAGCAATGAACGAGAAAAAAAAAATGATTTGCTAGAAAAAGAATTGAGCTAAGTTATTTTGAATAAACCTTGTCTGTAATTAAATAATGTGTTAGTAATAATAGTATTACTCAAATCTTGCTTAAATTAGTTACAATAAAACTGAATTAGTGAAGATCGATATAATTAATTAGTGTTAAAAGAAAATTACACATCACAATCACTGTCCTGCCATAGATTATAAATTGGTAGTTAAAAAAACTTACAGAATATTTCTTTCAGAAAAAAAAACTACAAAAATAAATTTTTTGAAAAGAAAAAAAAATAGTGAAATTGCGTTTACATACGAACGAACAACTGAAGACTGCTAAGATTACAACACAGTACAGTCTGTCTGTTTTCTTGCTTACATAAGTTTTAAGAAGAACAGTATTAAAAAATATTTTTTTGATGAATTAATACTCTTTTTGCTATACATCATACCTTTTTTCTACAATTACAGAAGGTAACATATAATAATTCCATTCACTAAATTATCAACTAATAAAATTAATTTTTACTTTTTTTATATAGGAACGAATAATTTTTCCAAATAAAACAATCTTGGTGCTCTCACAAAGGCACATATTTACTTGACTACTAATAACAAAAAAGTTTATTTAATTATATATTTATAGTTGCATACTTTCATATATTACGTAGTAATTGTCAAACTTGCAAAAAGTTTGTTTTAATTAATTATGCTTTCATTTCAATGTTTACTATAAAATTACATTTGCACGTACTGCATAAGTTTGCTATTATCCTTATCAATTTACATTACCCAATATGTCATACATACGTTTAATGGTAAAAGACGTATTACTACGTTTCAACACTTTCAATTAATAATATCCTTCAATTTTGAAAACAATTATTTGCATTGTCGTATCAAAGTCAAGTAAACAAAATAATATAATAAGTAAAAGATAATCAAAGAGTGAGGAGATAAAATTACAAAAATCACAAAGCTGTAAAGAAAGTAAATTTGGACAGCTATATTATCTTCGTTTTTATAACCTTCTCATTTGCAAATAACGAAAAATATAAAAGTGTTGACAAATATAAACGGCGACGTTTTCGTTCAATAGGTCATACAACACGTAAACTACAGAAAAAAATATCAAAATAACACAAGTGAAAAATAAAAGTAAAATATTGATGAGGAAGGAGTGTCTGTTCATACTTATATCAGTAATTTATTGCTGTCAAGGTTTATACAACACGCAATATAGAGTGATAATTTAACAAAAAGATAATTATTGCAATAACTTCTACTGAGAAAATAAAGTAATATTTTATTATTCGGCACGGAATGCCAAAATAAAATAAAAAATTGTTGTCAATAAAATACATTCTTAAAGTTATGATTTTAGATTTCTTGTTATTCTCTTCCAAAAATATAATAAAAAAAAATAAACATAAGCATCGAATATAAATATCACAATTACAGCGCAGAATAAAGGTTTAGGTAAAACTTTTACTCTGCTTTCTTTGCCCGTTCAATTTATATTTGAAAAGTCGAACAAAAATAAACACTAACAATATAACAAATACTGCTAACTACATATAATATATTTTTTTTTAAAAATTCACTTCAAGAAAAATACTTTACCGTTAGAAAATATTCAATAATAATAAAATCATTCAAAGCAATCTTTATTTGAATCTGTAGGTAGAAGAGGGGTGAGATTTGCAAAGAAATATTTATACAGTTTTAGTTATCAAAATTTAGTTGATTCTACAAATTGTAAGTTAATAATTTATTATTATTGAAAAAATTATTTTTAATAAATTAGACTTAGAATTACGTTAATTAAAATAACATATAAGAAAATTATTAGAATTAAACTTATTATTAATCTGAAACTTCCACATCTTTTTCCTTGTTAATCTCTCGCTCATTGCTTTGCGCCATCTTTGGTGGAATTACTTCATCTTCAACCTCATCGATAACATTTCCATGTTGATCAAGATTATCGCAAATACGTGCTCTCCATGGAAGTAACAAGTATGCAAATGGAACAATGAATGCAGGCATGATGAAATGTCCAACAAGTAAAAGCCACTTCAAGTTATGAAAGTCACACGGCACCATATTTGACACTGGCCAGACATAGCCCATCAAAATTGCCCCAATTGCGCCAGACATTGTTTGTCCAAAGTTACTGAATCCGGCCATCAGTGAATAAACCATACTTTCTGATCCACGAGGACAAAGTCGAGCCATGAGAATAGTCATTGGCATAAAGCTTAGCATATAACATACTTGATACACAATAGCTGGGCCACAAATATACATGACAGTGTCAGGAATATGTGCCTTCTTGTTCCATCGCATCACAATAACAATATCAAAGAGAGAAGCAACCATCTGAATAAATGTAGTTACGAACATTGTAAGTGGGTAGGTACGTTTCGAGAAAAAGTAGTTGAATGCTGCAACACCTAAAAGTCCACCAACATTAGCAACAAGTTGTCCAACGGTCAAGTAAAATGTATTGGAAAAGTGCGGTCCATCAGGAACACACTATTTATCAGCCAAATAATAATTATCTACTGGAGCTTGTATCTGCATATATAGAGTCATTGCAATGTAAAAGAAAAAATACAAATTTCTCGCAACAGCCAACGGCAATGCCCAAAAGGAAAATGCACAGCAAACAACAGTGATAATTACACACGCAATAGTCAATTCTAACGTATTACAAAGCAAATTAACAATAGCAAGTGTCAATACACAAACAGTCATGACCGCACAGTACAGAGCAATACGCCAGTTTTTGAATAATACTTCACGATTAAACTAGATTACTCCTCCACAGAATATCACCGGTGCAGGTGGAATGAACGGAATAATTTGACTCATCTTGTCAATGTGTTCTTGTCCAAAAATTCCGAGATTACCTTTTTCAAGAGCATCATGAATAGCCGCAGAATGGTCTGTACCGTATAATGTAACTTCATTGGGAGATTTTTGTTGGACTTGTTGCTCTTGCAAGTTGACATCATCGTGCAAAGCGTTGAAGGCATCATTACCGTTGTTGTTATTTTCTCCTCCATAATCATTTGTAGGTTCACGAATACTTAACTATGGGTGTAAATTCTTATTGCGTTCAATACCATCAACCATTTATTCAGAATCAAATTATTTATTTTCTTCATCTTCTTTGTCCAAGTGGTCCTTGATTGCTTCTTTGTGTGCTACAATAGCATCGAGTAAACGCTCTTCGGAGTTTAATTTCTCGCCGTACCAGTTCAAGAGAAACACAAAGCACGTAATGAGCTGTAATGCAGCAGCAATCTATACTGCAACTTGAGGAATGTTAGCATCAGCAGTTGGACCATTGATTACACTTGAGATTACTGCACCAATAAGAACATTCCACCAAATTCAGCTTACAAGAGAAGGTCCAGGAATAGGATTACGTTTAAGCTGACGACTGTAATGGCCTTCAGATAAAATATCCACATTCGCTTTGGTCAAAGAAGTCAAAAAGTAAAACGCACCAGCTATGTTACCAGAAGATGGTTTTGCAGGTAATAAACCCATCACAATACCAATTGCTCCTCCAACTATACAAGATATAAACATATACCAACGTTTCGTGTAGCCAAATAACGCAAAACTATCTGTTGCAAGTGCCACAAAAGCCTTTACGGCCCAACCCATTGAATACATAATATACAATCGCTGACAACGAAGTGTATCGACCTTCAAGTGCTGATTTAAGAAAGGACGACGTAATCCTTGCATGAGCTGATCGGCAATACCTTTACATAACAAGTAATTGATACCAAGGGCAAAAACCAGCTTAGGTCCATAACCTTGTACAGCTTGTCCAAACACAGGAGCGTAACGTAAGAAGGGCACTGCATGGAAAAAGGGAATCGAACCAGGATGTATCTTACCAATATCTTTCTTCTTTTCTTGGGGCGTATCATCAGCTTTGGTTCCATCTCCACCGTCAACATGCTCACCGTTGCCCTAGCGAAATTGAGATTCACCTCCTACATAGGTGTTCTAATTTCCATGAATCTCAATAAATGGATCATTAGCATTGTTGGCAAAGGTGTAATCAGCTGCTCCATTTTCTGCACCGACATGGTCGTTGCTACCCGAAGGATAGTTGTTATTATTGTCGGTCATATTTAATTTTCTCCGCTCAAGACTTTTTATAATTAAATTTTCTATTATAAAAAATAAAATAACAATTTTATTCCAGATAAATATAATGTACTATATTTTTTGTATAGTGTTAGAATAATATCGAATACTTTTTACTGATAAAAATATTTATTTTTCTTTGAAACAAATAAAGTTTTCAAAACTGCAACAAAAATTATGTTTAAGTAATAATTTCGATAGGTGTTAAAGTTTTATTATATGTTAAGCATATAATTTTAATAAAGGAGGTAAACATACAAAATATATAACGATTTAACCTTATTGTCAGATAAATAAACATCTCCTTGTTGTAAAAATGGAAATATCATTATTTAAATACCTAACAACTTAGGACTTGTATTTAAAAATTAAATTTTTTTGTTAATATATTGTGTTATACAATTATAAATTTATAATCATTTATGTATAATTTTTTGAAGTAATAAACAGAAAAAAAAATTAAACAGAAAATTTATAAAATACATTAAAAATATTAAATATGATGATATACTGCAGATAATCACGTTTCTCTAACTCATTTAGACAACAATCAACTTGCTTGTTTTAATAGCTGACAAACTTTTTTAGCAAAATAGTAAACGTATAAATGTATACACAACACTATAACAGAAAATTTAAAAAGTTAAGTTAACTTACACAAATCTGTTTTGTCAATTCGGAAAAAAAATATTCGAAAACTTTCAATTAATTTTATTTTTTTAATTATTTTTATATTTTGGTCACAATGAAATTTATCAAGTGTTGTTGGAATACTTTATATTCCCTCAACATAAAGTCTTTTTTTTTTTGAGATAGGTAAGCAGTTTTTACTTTAATTTTGAAAGTTTCTTCTATAATACCAACAATCTTTGTTGTTAACAAAACAATCTTGGTGCTCTCACAAAGACACATATTTACTTGACTACTAATAACAAAAAAGTTTATTTAATTATATATTTATAGTTGCATACTTTCATATATTACGTAGTAATTGTCAAACTTGCAAAAAGTTTGTTTTAATTAATTATGCTTTCATTTCAATGTTTACTATAAAATTACATTTGCACGTACTGCATAAGTTTGCTATTATCCTTATCAATTTACATTACCCAATATGTCATATATACGTTTAATGGTAAAAGATGTATTACTACGTTTCAACACTTTCAATTAATAATATCCTTCAATTTTGAAAACAATTATTTGCATTGTCGTATCAAAGTCAAGTAAACAAAATAATATAATAAGTAAAAGATAATCAAAGAGTGAGGAGATAAAATTACAAAAATCACAAAGCTGTAAAGAAAGTAAATTTGGACAGCTATATTATCTTCGTTTTTATGACCTTCTCATTTGCAAATAACGAAAAATATAAAAGTGTTGACAAATATAAACGGCGACGTTTTCGTTCAATAGGTCATACAACACGTAAACTACAGAAAAAAATATCAAAATAACACAAGTGAAAAATAAAAGTAAAATATTGATGAGGAAGGAGTGTCTGTTCATACTTATATCAGTAATTTATTGCTGTCATTTTTTTTTAAATATAAATTGATATTTAGTATCTCATTATTTCTGCAATAACTTCTACTGAGAAAATAAAGTAATTTTACGTACTAGTGAATGATATTTTTTAATAATATTAATCAGATAAAGGAAAATAATAAGTAAAACTGATTAACTTGATTAAGTAAAATTTCATTTATATATCCATTTAAAAATTAGTAACAGTAATATAGTTTACAACACTTAAAATAATTCGCAAAAATAAACAAGTAGAATTAAAAAAGGAAAAGATTTTTTTAAAGTTAATAATAATACTGATGAAATAAATTTTTATATATTATTTATTGAATGGTGTAAAATAATGTATAGTATGCTATTTTTAAAATTATCACTTTAAATTGAAATTATGTTTTTCAATTCGTAGCCATAGTTACCAGAGTATTTTTTCTTTCTTGTATAAGAAAGAAAAACAAGAGTCAAATTATAAACTTAACCGACATAGGCAAAGTATAACATTGTTAACAACATACAACTTAATTCAACAACAAATCAATGTATATATATATTTAAGTATAAAAGTATGCCAAAGATAATTAATATTAAATAGCATAAGCAATGAAATACAAACATCAAATAGTTTTAAATATGAAGACGAAAGGTTAGTAAGCTAAAGTAACTTAAAAATACGAATTAAAAAAGTTATTAAAAGATGTGACGGACAGTCTAGTATAAAACTCTCCTTTTTTAATTGTGAAAAAATGTTTGTCGTAAATATAATATAACGGAAACTAGCGAATTTTTTTTGTTTTATACAATTTAATTATATAATAAATGTATAATATTTTATTATTAAAATGTGTGTGCATAATTAAAATTCTTAAAAAAATTATAATCACAGACTTTATAGCAAATATATTAACAATCTTTACAAGTTTACAAAAATGTTTTTCTCTAACCTTAACCTGATGCACTTATATCTTTTTCCTTGTTAAGCTCTTGCTCATTGCTTTGCGCCATCTTTGGTGGAATTACTTCATCTTCAACCTCATCGATAACATTTCCATGTTGATCAAGATTATCGCAAATACGTGCTCTCCATGGAAGTAACAAGTATGCAAATGGAACAATGAATGCAGGCATGATGAAATGTCCAACAAGTAAAAGCCACTTCAAGTTATGAAAGTCACACGGCACCATATTTGACACTGGCCAGACATAGCCCATCAAAATTGCCCCAATTGCGCCAGACATTGTTTGTCCAAAGTTACTGAATCCGGCCATCAGTGAATAAACCATACTTTCTGATCCACGAGGACAAAGTCGAGCCATGAGAATAGTCATTGGCATAAAGCTTAGCATATAACATACTTGATACACAATAGCTGGGCCACAAATATACATGACAGTGTCAGGAATATGTGCCTTCTTGTTCCATCGCATCACAATAACAATATCAAAGAGAGAAGCAACCATCTGAATAAATGTAGTTACGAACATTGTAAGTGGGTAGGTACGTTTCGAGAAAAAGTAGTTGAATGCTGCAACACCTAAAAGTCCACCAACATTAGCAACAAGTTGTCCAACGGTCAAGTAAAATGTATTGGAAAAGTGCGGTCCATCAGGAACACACTATTTATCAGCCAAATAATAATTATCTACTGGAGCTTGTATCTGCATATATAGAGTCATTGCAATGTACGCAAAAATGTTTGCCTTCGCAACAGCCAACGGCAATGCCCAAAAGGAAAATGCACAGCAAACAACAGTGATAATTACACACGCAATAGTCAATTCTAACGTATTACAAAGCAAATTAACAATAGCAAGTGTCAATACACAAACAGTCATGACCGCACAGTACAGAGCAATACGCCAGTTTTTGAATAATACTTCACGATTAAACTAGATTACTCCTCCACAGAATATCACCGGTGCAGGTGGAATGAACGGAATAATTTGACTCATCTTGTCAATGTGTTCTTGTCCAAAAATTCCGAGATTACCTTTCTCAAGAGCATCATGAATAGCCGCAGAATGGTCTGTACCGTATAATGTAACTTCATTGGGAGATTTTTGTTGGACTTGTTGCTCTTGCAAGTTGACATCATCGTGCAAAGCGTTGAAGGCATCATTACCGTTGTTGTTATTTTCTCCTCCATAATCATTTGTAGGTTCACGAATACTTAACTATGGGTGTAAATTCTTATTGCGTTCAATACCATCAACCATTTATTCAGAATCAAATTATTTATTTTCTTCATCTTCTTTGTCCAAGTGGTCCTTGATTGCTTCTTTGTGTGCTACAATAGCATCGAGTAAACGCTCTTCGGAGTTTAATTTCTCGCCGTACCAGTTCAAGAGAAACACAAAGCACGTAATGAGCTGTAATGCAGCAGCAATCTATACTGCAACTTGAGGAATGTTAGCATCAGCAGTTGGACCATTGATTACACTTGAGATTACTGCACCAATAAGAACATTCCACCAAATTCAGCTTACAAGAGAAGGTCCAGGAATAGGATTACGTTTAAGCTGACGACTGTAATGGCCTTCAGATAAAATATCCACATTCGCTTTGGTCAAAGAAGTCAAAAAGTAAAACGCACCAGCTATGTTACCAGAAGATGGTTTTGCAGGTAATAAACCCATCACAATACCAATTGCTCCTCCAACTATACAAGATATAAACATATACCAACGTTTCGTGTAGCCAAATAACGCAAAACTATCTGTTGCAAGTGCCACAAAAGCCTTTAAGGCCCAACCCATTGTATACATAATATACAATCGCTGACAACGAAGTGTATCGACCTTCAAGTGCTGATTTAAGAAAGGACGACGTAATCCTTGCATGAGCTGATCGGCAATACCTTTACATAACAAGTAATTGATACCAAGGGCAAAAACCAGCTTAGGTCCATAACCTTGTACAGCTTGTCCAAACACAGGAGCGTAACGTAAGAAGGGCACTGCATGGAAAAAGGGAATCGAACCAGGATGTATCTTACCAATATCTTTCTTCTTTTCTTGGGGCGTATCAACAGCTTTGGTTCCATCTCCACCGTCAACATGCTCACCGTTGCCCTAGCGAAATTGAGATTCACCTCCTACATAGGTGTTCTAATTTCCATGAATCTCAATAAATGGATCATTAGCATTGTTGGCAAAGGTGTAATCAGCTGCTCCATTTTCTGCACCGACATGGTCGTTGCTACCCGAAGGATAGTTGTTATTATTGTCGGTCATATTTAATTTTCTCCGCTCAAGACTTTTTATAATTAAATTTTATATGTTAAAAGACAATTTTGTAAATTATTAAATAAATGCAATAAAATAATTATTAGAAAGCAAAGCTACCTTTATTAGCTGTATTATTTAGTTGAAGGATAAAAATGTATAAATTGATTTAATTATGTAGCAATGTAAAGTAAATTCTGCCGAATATATTTTTTTGAATTTCAAATGTTTAAGATACAATATAACGATTTGAAATCGTTGCAAACTAATTAATTGTGTACACACATAAATAATAGTAATAGTTAGTTATAGCAAAAAACGGCAAAAACATATAAGTTAAAAGGTAGCAATTTTAAATTGTTACACACTGATCATTATTGTTCAGATATAAATGGTATAGTAAGGTATGTTTTTATATACATCATATTTGCTTTGCAACTTCGATAGGTATGATTATTTGATACGAGTACTTCTTGTCTTGTGCCACTGCTCTTTTTTTGTAATAAATTGTTAATTTTTATGTTTACTGCAATTTTCAGGGTGATAAACTTATCGGAATTACGCTCGTCATAAAGACAGAGTGTAACAATTGATAAAAAAAAAAAAATAATACAATGATGAGAAAATTATGATATCGATGTGTTCAAAAATTGTGTGGTTTTTTGACAAATTTGTATTTATCTTCTTTTTTCTATTATAGTTGGCAATGAATATTTTTAAGTATATTACTTATTTCAAATTTTTTTCATGTTCAACGTTATAATTTAATTTTTGTAATTTTTTATTATTGTTTAATATGCCTTACCCTGTTATGTACCTCTTAGGTTTATATATATATATATATATATATATATATATATATATATATATATATATATATATATATTGTTGTATTTTTTTGTACTAAATTAAAGTTATTTATTAACTTCAATAAAAAAAGCTAACAAATCTTTTTTGAATGGGTGATATAATTTAAAATGAATATAGATTAAATATGTTAGAAAGTAAATTGTAATCAAAAAGATATAATTTTTGTGTGCAAAACAAAATTTTATTAAAATGTTATATTAACACAATGATAATATTGCTATTATTGCTCACAAGATATATATATATATAAATTATTTATATATTTTTTTTAATAAGTCGATTATCTTGTTTGGACACTATTTTTGTTGTCTTCTACATTAACCACAGCTATTTTCAATGACCTCATAAATGTTTCGCTAGATGCATCATCGGTGTAAATGCAATCAGCGTCGTTGTTCTCATTGCCACCAAGATTGTTATAATTGTAACTATCATTATTCGTACTTCCAGCAAATTGTTCTTTGCTTTTATATGTCACGGTCGGGTTCACGCGTGTTTTGATATGACGTGCCTACGAACCATCTGCGTGTGTGCGTGAGAATCGAGGGTATGGATAACGCATCGCGAGTAACGTCTGAGCATCAAGTTCAACATTTTATAACAATTCAGCGAAATTGCTGTATTATGGGTTTTCATGATACTTGGCATTAATTCAGGCATAAATTGTATTGCCCCACATGATATGAATGTTGAAAAACGCATCCATTAGTACAATGTTATCTTTACGCAGACTAGTGCTATCAAGCATCACGGGCGTAGCGTATGGATTCTACATGTCATACGAGTCAAGTGTGGGTTGAATCATCAACACACAGTTATCCACCCCTTCGCGCATCAGCCAGTGTCGTTTGTAGGTTGTCTCATCGGGTGAGATGTTCAGTACCATGAAGAACTACGATCGCCCCAAATTAAACATAAACGATGGGAAAAGTGAACAGCTTCGGTCTAAATGTAAACTTTACGGCACACGAGGTGTAAAAGTGCCATACCGACGTACAAATCAAATCAATAATTGATCAAGTCATCGTTTGATTCTGGTTCACTTTTGTGGGGCTCGCTACAAGAAACTAATCGCCAAGCGAGAGACGATCGTGGCGGCTGCGGTGGCGTCAAAGGTTTTGTGGCTGACAAAAAACAAGGCATCATTACACGTTGGTGCGATTGGTTGGCGAATACTCGTAATTCGAACTCGATGCTGACCGGACAGAGTAACATAGCGTAGAACAAACTGAAAGAAGCGTGAGTCATGTTTACGAGCAATAGAAGAAGAAGAATAAGTAGAAGAAGAAGGAGCTACTGGCACAGCTTGTTGATTGTAATAATACGATTGCCCATCTTGCATCGGGTTACTACTAGTATGACTATCTTTATTATTTGTCTCCTCGCGTAGCAGTGTAGCGGTGTCAAAGACTAACGCAAGACTGACCGTTTCATCTAAACTTCCAATACACCACCGATTCGTCTTACCTACCCCAACCACAATAGGTGAAACGTTACGCTGCCATGAACTACCAGCTTCGTTTTATGTTAGGCTATGCTTACTGTTCATGTTGCCTTTATTTTTACTTTTAGCTGCTGCTGCTGCTGCTGAATCCTTTTGATTGGTTTGGTCTAATGAATTTGGGATGTCCGCCGTACATGGACCCAACACACCACTAATTAACGTATCAGATGAGGTAAACACCTGCAGCTTGGCCGCAAAGGCACACTTGACATGCGTTACATCGTCTATCAACATTTATTATTTATTTTTACTATTTAGTGGTAGGTTGGGATGATTAGATGAAGAAGGAGAAGGAGAAGAGGAGGCATCTCCAGCAGAGTGTATAATGTTACTACTGTTTACTTTACTATTGCTGTTGTTTATGATGTTCCCAGCCTCCTTTTGCAATTCATGATCATTTGTTTTACTATTTACATCTTGATGTGCAGCAACAGCTGCACCATCATTGATGTTGTTATTAGTTTACACCTATTCATTGTCTACCTATGCGATAAACGATGGGCGAAGTCCATACCGGCTAAAAAATCGCTCCAGTGAAAACGTAAATATGTCATCTTTGAACGAATCACCACAAATTAACGTCCCACTGGTGCCATTGACGGCATTTCGCATTTACATGATGCCTATTTGATCAAAGCTCTGCGCAAATACATCTAATGCCACATTCACACGTGCCAGGCGATGTCCTAGCTTATCATAAAACAGTAACGCGGTTAAGTAGAGCGGAGTTTCACCATCCATGATATCACGGTGAGAGCGCATCATGTTGCTTTTATCAATTGACACCACCGATCCAGCCCCACGGGTGCAGGGCCCACCGGTAAACAATAACACCTTTCCATACTTCAAATGAGAGGAGGACCGATTACCACCACCACCACTAGTGAAACTACTTGCTGCGTTTATACTGCTATTGTTTGATGTATTGTGATCTAGTCCAGTTATGTTAGGGTTAGACATGCTCAAATTGTTTGCATGACGTGCTCCATACGGCTTGGGAGGCAGCATAGATTAATAATTTCCTTTACTCGGTTTGGTGTTAGCACTATTCATGGCACTGTTAGTATTAGCACCTATCGGGTTAAACGAGGCATGCGGTACGTTTGCATAATTCTGTGACATGTTAGCAAACGAGTTAGATGCAGCAGTAGCAGTGGTTGCAGCGGAAGCGGAGTAATTGATTTCTACATGAGTCTAAAGCTGTTCCATCAGAAAAGTAGCAAGTTATAGTGCCACCCCAGTCGCACGTAGTGGTCGCTTGTCGTGTGGAATCGCAGGGACTTGACTACCCAGCTCACGAAACATACTTGTCAAGTTAAACTCACACTAGGACAAGGGAACTATAAATCGATTTCGTATTGGGTTATGCGTAGACACGTTTAACATCTTCATGAGCTGCTAATTGCCGTACTAGGTTTCACCACGTAGCTCATAGCACTTCGCAAATGGGTTATTGGCTAATTACCACACTTTAGCTCGAGCCGCAAAGGTAATGAGGCCAATGAGTGCGTCCTGTGGCAGTCACTAAAGTGCGCGTGACACGTTATCTTTCAATGCCTCCATCTCATCCATTGGTAAACAGGTGTCAATGACAAAAAGGTAAATCAAATGTCCTCGTGCACTGCTTGGTGCGTGTGTCATAATATTAGAGCTCATATTCATTCTATTCATGTTATTACCACCAGTACCACCAGTATTCATAGGCATATTAACACTATTGTTATTATTACTACCAATAGGCAGATTAGCAGTAGAGTTAAAGCTGTGATTAATCGTCTCATTCAGTGGCTGAAAACTGGGTTGATCTGGTATGATGTACTACACCGTCTCAAACTGCAGGGCTGGGTGTTCTGGTTGGTAATTTGATGGGAATGCGTTTTGGTTTTTACACGACCAACACAACCAGTACCGGTTATCGTTGTGATGAATGCAGTGTACGTTTCAGTAGGCCCCACAGTGAATACACTTCTGTCCGGCCTGATCTGGATTGCCTAAGATGAGCTGAGCCGGTGCAATCTACGTGAGTGGGGTGTACATGCACGACAGTGGGATAATCATCGGTGGAAGTCGTAGCGTGGTAGAAGACGACGACGACGAATAAGACGGTGATGAATACGAAGAACCTGAGGCAATCGAAGACGGAATAACTTTACTTGATAAACTCGACGGTGCATTGTGCAGCGTGGTCTATTTAATTTTCTATAACGCAGAAAGTGCCATGGCGGCTGCGGCGTGTGCCTTGTTACTGGCAATATTACCACTACTAGAACTACTACCACCACCAATATTTATAATGTTGTTATTAATATTGTTCATAGTATTACTGCCAATCATTCCATTTTATTTAGAAACAGACGCATAGCTGGCATCTCTGCTAGAGCTTCCATGTGCGCTTTAACCGTTGACCGTGTTGGGGTAGGTTGACCAGACCCAACGCAGTCCATTCTCATCCATCGCATTCATCGCCGCAGGTACTTTTTATTACATTTGTGGTTTGTTATTACTACTAATAGTATTATTATTATTATTTTGGGTGTATGGTGGTGCGGCAAATGGCTGAGACGGTGGCATTTGCATTTGCATTTGCATTTCCATTTGCGGCTGTTGTTGTTCTTGTTATTGTTGCATATGATATGGCATTTGATATGGTGTGTTAAATGCGTTATAGTTTGTGGGTAATGGTTGTTGTTGTTGTTGTTGTTGTTATTGTTGTTGCATTGGTAATTGTTGTAATTGCTGCTGCTGTTGCTGTTGCTGCTGAGGCAACAAATTTGTGTTGGTGTTGGTGTTGGCTGGGTAGTAGCCACCTTGAGGATAGTTGTACATGTTTACTGTTTGTTCGCTACCAGGTTAGAAGTTGCTCTTTGCGAATATGTATATCAAATTTATGTGTTTATTTATTTCCTTGAGAGAGTCAATAACAAAACAGGTAAGCTAAATAAAATGGTGAGTATACTAATCTCTGTAATAAGAATAAAAAACGATCGTTTTACTTGTTTAAAAAAATATATATAAATATTATCAAAAAAATTTTAGCTTTTGTGTATCGGTGTACTTTTTTACTGTATAATAATAATAGTAAAACAATAATAAAAAAGTTGTTCAAAAATGGTGGGAATTAAGTAAACGATATTACATTTCATTCTAATACAATAATATAATTTTTATTTATCATCAAGTAATACGGAAGATGTATTGCAATATTGCTTTATATATATATATATATGTTTTGTCATATAACTACTTCTCTACTTTTCAGAAAGAACACACACATAATAATACAATCATGGAAAAAGACAATAACAAAAAATGGCTGTCTAGTACAATGTATAAAGACGAATCAAAATACGCACAATTTGCGAATAAAATAAATAAACATATATAGAAGTGTGTCTTCTTTTTTTTTTGAGTGTAAGTTGATATAGTGCTCTATGGGAATGGAAAAAATGAATATGGTATGAAAGTAGGATATTTTTTAAGGTTTGCTTTTTTTTGTGTGTGTGTTTGTGTTTGTTTTTTTTACTATTTTTTTTTGTGGCATGCATAGTGACACATTCACGTTCATAATAAAAGTAGATCTAGGTTATATCAGTAAATCAATAATTAAATAAATAATTAGGGACAAGTTTTTCCTTTCTATAAAAGTAAATTTATCTCTTTTTTTTTTATATAATATTTTTAAAGTAAGTTTCCAATATTAGTTTACTAGTATAATTACTGCAATGCTCCTTGAGTTGCAAAACGAAGCAGGTCATTTCCTGACGTGATCACATGTGCTCCCGTAATGTTCGTATCACTCGTACCATCTTTACTGTTATGTGCAACCACTATGCCATTACCATACGAAATAACCTGTGTCAAACACTTACGCAGCTAATCATTATCAATAAGCAACAAAAACGTTTCCTTGTACAGTGGTCATGGTAAGATGCGTAGTGCACCAAATTGTTACTCGTCTAACCAAAACCCAGCGTCTACACTCTTCACAATGTACGACGGGTTCACTAATCATTTACCACTAACGATTCCACACAAACCTTTCACACTACGTGGTGTGTCATGGAGTACGACATGGGTGCAATACTACGGTGGTACATCATTCAAACAGGTCTACACCACACTACTGTCATGCCCTAAGTGGTGAATGTGCATCGTAAGCGTGTGCATCTACTACTGGGTTAACCCGGTAAAGACAAACACACGCCGCTCCTCTCTGCCTCGTTGTGGGTTCATGGGTGACGGAGACCTGGTTGGGTTGCTCTTGATGGCTGAACAGGCGTTACTGGTAGCGGCGCTGTCGTAATTTTCGTCATCCTCTTTATTATTATTATTATTACCACTCATAAGTTTGTTGATGTGTGGGTTTACTTTATGGTGGTGGTTGATGGGAGTAATGTTAAAACTGGTACTGTTACTCGATACATTTTCTAATTTGCGTTGGGTAGTATTAGCCATATCGTACAACTTATTATTGGTCTTCTCACTTATCGTAGGTTGCTTAACATCACTAACACCACTACTCATATTATTATTCATAGTAGTGATTGTATTATGATGATTTACATTTTGTGTGTAAAGTTGCATTGGTGGTTGAGTGTATTGATTCACAAAACAGCTACTTGGACGAGGCGTGTGTGATCGTGTCTCGTTTGCATTATCGATATTGTTTGTGTAAAACTTACTCTAAGTGTTATGTATGACTTGTTTTGATTTAGTGCTACTGTAATTAGTTAAAGTAGTATTTTTTTTATTATTATTGTTATTAATATTGATGTTGTTTGTAAGTTTGTCTCCGCTGTAGCTCTTGAAACTAATTTAGGTTGATGGCGGGGTAATACTCGTGTTACTTTTTGTGCTTTACAACATTTGATGCATTCTTTTGCTGTTATCATTGTGGTCCTCTGAAGCTTTATATTATTGTTTATTCACCGGTACATAAGGATTGTATTGATGTGATAACACTTGTGTTGGGTGATACTATTACATGACGTGTTTATGGTACGGCTGAGATGACTGTACAGGATAATGTTTAGTTTACATGTTTTACATGTATTGCCGTCCTTATCGTGTCATGTGAATTCGATCGGCATTGGTCAATTGAGGTGTCTTGGGAGTTCGTCCTCGACGCTTCTTTGACGCACTATTTGATGTGGGTGTAGGTGTAGATCTGTTTTCATTGCTAACACTATTCTGTTTGTAAATACTAAAGTTGTTGTTATAGTTATGGTTATCTTTGTTGTCAGTATGATTTTTGTTCTAATGTGTTACAGAGGTAGGTGTGTTTTGTATTTTATAATTATTGTTGTTGTTGTTATTTATGTTGCCGTTACTGGTAGAATTTGAAATATTATCTGTATAATGACTTTCTCATTTTTCTTTCATTTTGTTTGTTACTGCATTATTTTCTCTCTGTGTGTTGGTCTCTGCAACATGCAATTTTTGATATTTTTCACTTTTTGTATTTGACACACTTGACAAATCACGTTCTCGTTTCAGCGCACTGCATAAAGTAATAGAGTTGATAGAAATGGGCTACACTGAATTTTCAGTCTTATCAACAGGTTTATTATATTTAGTAGTAAGATTATTATCATTATTTTCGTTGAAAATGTTGTTATTTGTTTTCACTTCGTCTTTATTATGTGAATCGGACATTTTTGTGTCTATTTGCTTATCTTGTAATGCATCATGTGTTCGCACAGCTACCATTTAGCTTTTGCTTTCTTGCTTTTCCTACTTATCTCTTGTACTCATGTCAACTTTACTCTTATTCGTATCCGTCTTGTGAGGATCGTATTGGTAACTTTTACGTGCATCTATTTGAGTCAGAGTGTTACGACGTACGGCATTGGTGGTAGATGAGTGAAACGCTCGAGTCATTTGCACGATGGTAATGTTATGTCGTTCATTACTCTACGCTCGTTGTCTCTGTTCATCACACAAGAGTGTGTTTAGCTATTCAACTTGCTGAGAAAGGGATTGAACTAGTTACGTTAACTGAGATATCTTGTTCTTGTATTCGTTGTTCTGATCTTGCAGTTATGTAACATGCTACCGTTCGATCTACAATTCGGTCATTTTCTACGATAGCTGCTTTTGTAAAGCAACTATTACAGTATTACTACTATTATTATAATTATTACCACTGATGTTAGAGCTGTTGTAGTTACGAATGTTTGTATTACTTGCCTGTTGCACCGAGTACATCCTGCTTCAGTTTCTTTTTCTGATATTTGAAGAAAAAAACTAAGTGTAGAAATAAATAATATCTATTGTCAACTATCTTAATTAACAAAAGAGTAAGAAACAGAAAGTAAATGTGATAAGCCTAGTAAATAAAAAATTATACACTATAAAAAGATTGCCCCATTCATTAACAAAAAAAATTTGTGTCTTTACAATTGTTGATCAATGAATTTAACATCAAATTTTTTATGAAAAATACGTTTTTTACAACTCTGTTGTGAATGCATGATGTAACAATAAAAATAAAATAAATCTGGACGATAATAATTGAATGCTAACAACTATATACCGTTGTTGTAGTTTACTCTATCAATATTTTTTTTCTCAGATCAAAATAATTTTAAAGTATGCGATAAAATATGTTTTTGTAACAATAAGAAAACTTTTTTCATATTTGACATTTCACATCTACAACAATGCTAAACTTGAACACACAACTTATTGTGGAGTTTTTCCAGTTTTCGTGATGATAAAAACTGAATAAAGCAAAAAGTGATATATTATGTAATATGTATTTAACAGAAAGACATTTTAATGATGATACAGTATATAAAATTGTCGAATTGAAATACGTATATATACATATACATATATGATAGTCGATAATATTTATAACAAATAATGAAATTTGTTGTTTTTTTTCATTCTCAAATTAGAAAGTTGCATAATTGTTTTATTTTTCTGGAAAAAATTGCTCAGTAATAAAATATATGGTAAATGTTTGTAGACAAAATAACATAAATTAATAAGTTTTAATAACAGCAAAAAAAACAAAAGAAGTGAAAACTGAAAATTTGATAAATTTGATAAATTTGATAAATTTGTTGCTTCAATACATCTCTGTAAGCAGAAATCTACATAGGAAATGTTAAATAGTAATCACAAAAACAGAATACAAGTAAAAGTTTTTAAACTAAAAGTAAAAAACTTGATGAAATAGTTTTACAGCATACATTGCCTTTGTTGCTATTGATGTATTTTTTTTACGGTTTTACTCTCTTGTGCTTACGACTAATGTACTACCTTTGCCAACTCATTCGCCACACTGTCAATAAAGCCCTCTGTGGTCTCATAATCTTTTTCGGTAATCTTGTCATTCCCCTTCACACACAATGCCAGGTCCTTTGTCATGTGACCAGACTCAATCGTCTTGACCACCGCACTCTACAGTGTTTGCGCAAATTTCACCAACTACTGGTTATTATCCAGTTCGCCTCGGTGTATTAACCCACGCGTCCAGGCATAAATCGATGCCACCGAGTTGGTACTGGTGGGTTTGTGCTGTTGGTGTTGGCGGTAGTGCCGAGTTACCGTACCATGAGCCGCTTCCGTCTCAATGGTTTTGCCATCGGGGCAAATTAACACGGACGTCATCAGACCCAATGAACCAAACCCTTGAGCGACAATGTCACTTTGTACATCGCCATCGTAGTTTTTACAGGCCCAGACAAACCCACCATGTCCCTTAATCATCTGTGCCACCTGATCATCGATTAACCGGTGTGTATAAGTGAGGTGATTGGCATCAAAGGCAGACTTGTACTCGGTCTCGTACATGTGCTGAAATGTTTGCAGAAACATCCCATCGTACTGTTTTAAGATAGTGTTCTTGGTGGTCAGCACCAGAGGTAGTTTACGCTGAAGTGCATAGGTGAAGCAACTCTTCGCAAATCCATGAATGCTCTACGCGGTGTTGTACATACACAGTGCCACTCCACCGTCTCCGTCAAACTCGTACACGTCAAATACCTGGGGTGGTTTAGATGGGTCCGATGGGGTGTGAATCATTTGCAACTTGCCTGCAGGTAGTTTGGCATCGGTGGCCTTGTACTGATCCCCAAAGGCGTGTCGCCCCACGATAATCGGTTCATCCCACTGTGGCACAATGCGTGGGATGTTGCCGATGATAATCGGCTATCGAAAGACCGTCCCACCGAGAATGTTACGAATGGTGCCATTGGGGCTCTTCCACATTTTTTTCAGCTTGAATTACTCCACACGGGCCTCATCGGGGGTAATGGTGGCACATTTGATGCCAACATGACAGGCCTGAATTGCCTTTGCGGCGTCTACGGTGACGTGGTCATTGGTTGCATCACGGTTAGTGACACTGAGGTCAAAGTACTGAATTGGGATATCCAAGTAAGGTAGAATGAGTTTGTCCTTGATCAGTTGCCAAATAATACGTGCCATCTCATCTCCGTCCATGTCTACCACCGGGTTACTTACCTTAATCTTACGAGCCACTTTTGACATCATTGTGATAAAAGAAAAAAGTCTTATTTATTATGGATGTATATATTTTAGGTTGTTTGTTATACAGAGCTACTATAAAAGTATATTATTATTTTTTTTGATTGATAATGTATTATAGCTTGATAATATAGTAAAAAATTAATTTGTTTACCTAAACAGTGTTGTGCAAAGTAAAAGAACAAGAAAGTAAGTTGTAACATTGTAAAAATCACATTCATGATTAAATTAGTGTTGTATAATAATAAAATTTCACCATTTCATAATAAGTATTCACATTATTTATAAATGCAGCAACTGTTATTACTATGACTACATGTAAATCGAAACTGGAAAAAAAAAAAGTTTAACTAAGTAAATTGCTGTTTAAAAAATGGCTTTTTTCTTAAAGAAATATGTAATATACATAAGAAGTAAAATATTTAAAAAAACTAATTTAATACAAATATATATATTACATGTTCGTACAAAATTTATAATTATTTTACATCGTTTAGCGTTTATTGTGTTTATAATGTCCACTAGGAATATGGTGATGAGTTATTCTTTTGCTACCGTGTTGGTGTAGATTGGGGCAAACGTGGAGATGGTGGTTGAGTTGTTCGTACTGTTTAGTGGCATTACAAGTGTGCTTTCCGCTCGCTTTAACTGTTGGCATGCCTATCTTTACTCTTCTAAGATGTATTATTGTTATTACTATAACTGTTTTCAATTTTATTACTTTTACTTTGTGTGTTAGGGTCAAGTGGTGTACTGGCAATATCACGATGGTGTTGACGCTGATACTACTGAAATGTACGAGCTCGTGTCGGTAACACCTACTCTGGCATTTACATTGATGTATTTGTACTTGACAACTTATTTCCTTTTATACTAAGTTTTGTTTTCTACAGAAATGGGGATAAAGATGAAGTAGGCGGTGAAGCTGTTGATGTTGTATGATTATAGTGTGAAAGAGAGTCGCTTATTGTAGGATCACGCATGGAGAGCGCAAAAAGCTGCGAAAGTCGATTTGCCGCCAACGCCGAGGACGATGCCGTGCTATTCTGAAGTAACATGAGAAGTTGCTGTTCATTCTACAAGTCTCGTTTACTTTGTGATGTATTACTCATGGTGGATGATTGTTGTCATTTGAACAGCTTCTCTGGTTCATGTGCATTGCCTGCCATTTTATTTGTTGTGTTATATGTGTCACTATGAGATTCAGAGGCATTGGCACGAAGACCAGCAGGTACAAACAACACCCCAGTGTGTTTACTTTTATTACTTACATCATCTTAATCTTCTTCTTTGTTGTTTTCTTTTTATACAGAACTTGTTAACATGGAAAGTGCATCATCAATCGGTACACCGTAGTTTCATGTAGTGTACTATAGAGGTACACGATTCTGAACTTTGCCCTGTTGAGCTTTCTTATTGTTAACGTTATTGTTTCTTCTGTTATTGTTGGTGTTACTAAGTGTATTTCGATCATTCATTTGAATGGCTTTACCCGAAATAGCAAACGGCATCACAAATGGTTCACCCAACCGTTCTCGAATCTTCTCATTCTGTATACTTGGGTTGGGCGAGAGAAAGGAGTAGATTCGACTCTGTGCAGCCCTCAATAACATCTTGAACTAGTATAATCGCTCTTGCAAAGCAGGCAGCTTGTAATAGTAACTCATCATGTCTTTTTTATTATTATTGTTATTGTATCTATTCACTCCATCAAAGCCAAACAAACTCGTCACTTCATTAAAGGCATGATAGCTAGCGGCATCGCGTGGTGTGTTTAAGTTGTACTGCGTGTCTAGTTCTCTGTTTCGCATTTGCATTTGCTACAATCGCCTTCTTTGCACTTGTTCGTATTAACTCTGCTACTGTGCATTCGTGCATTTACGTGATTTGCCTATACGAGGTAAAAAATTAGCGGCATTCAGAATTCGTCGTTGATCTAGATTGTTATTTATTCCCTTTTGTAATAATTGTTGCTGCTGCTTCAATGCAAATACGTGATCTCGGTCGTGAATGTAATCCAGCTCACTCTCAAGAAACGCACGTCGTGCACTACGCGATGACACCTCATTACTGCTGCAATGAAGTCCACTCCAGCTCACTCCATCTTTGCCTGTAGAAGTGTTATCTGCCATGTTGCTATTATCACCATAGTTCATTCCATTGAGTATAATTTGCTCTGGTGATTTCCTACGCAGCAAGATATCACGTAAACGGCGTTTGGCCGACATGCCATACATTGATGGAGCGGCTTATGCAATAATGAAGTTAATCTGCTTCATGCGTTGTATGAATTATTCGTCATTGTTGAATTATTATTACTACTATAATTGTGTTTCATTTTCATTTCCAGCACGTGTACGATGGGCCTGTAGTTCACTACCTAACTTTTACATACTGCCATGTTTGCCCTGCATGGCACTCTCCAGTTTGTTTTGTCGAGCTAACTCATAACGAAGTTGCAACTATGCTAATCGTTGTGTGCGTAGTGAATTTAGGTAAAACAGTTATTGCTTGATAGCCTGCATCATGTGTGTATTTTCATCGCTTACTACAGTCGTATCGTTATTATTTATACTAGATATGTCAAAGTACAAGTCATCCATGTTATGCTACCCATCTACATGTCCGCTAGCCCGTGAGAATAGTGCGGCAACCTCTTCCGCACTCATTCCTCTTTCGTTTTGTTTTTATTACTATTACTACTTATTATTAGCATTTCTACCAGTAGGTGTATTTTGAGAATGGGTAGTTAGTCTTTCATATAACGATTTTAGTGCTCTTTCATTGGCATTGCTAGCCATATGAGCCAAGTCAAACAGTTCGTTTGAATTATTATTAGTACTACTATCAATAGTAGTGTTTGCAGACATGAGACTTAGTGCCTTACTGCGTATGCTGACTTGTACACTGGGTGGAAGCTGAGACAGATATTTTATGATTTGTAGGACAAGTGTATTATCGGCTCTTAGCATCTCACGAACTTGTGTAGCAAAGTTCAAATTATTATTATCGATGCTATTGTATGGTTGCACTTTGTTCTACATGTTCTGCGGTATAATTTTAGGGAAAAGCATGGTCAAGAGTGAAATCATTTAACGTAAGTGTCTGTGATGACTGTTGTATGTGTCAATTACTTCTCATGCACATTGCACTTCCTTTTGAACTGCCATGTGGTACTACTCCTGACTCAACTATTGTTTATATAATTATTTATTCTGCTTTATGGGTGCTGCTGTATGTACAATACTATTGTCTTCATTTTCACTTACATTCACATTATTATTGGTAATTTCACTTGTCTAATGTGTTTTACGTTCACGCAGAGCTTGTTCTATTTGATCAGTGCGTTGTATCACAAACGAGGACATGGCGGAGGCTAAGAAGTTATCACGCATAAACTTATCACGTGTTGTGGTCAACGCGTTGATGATACTGTGATAGTGTAATGCTCATGCATTCGATTTATCAATTTCATATTTAGTTTATTTACTTGTACTACTATTATTATAATTTGTGGTGTTATAAAAGTCAGACTAGTCATTTCTTTCGTCTATAATAACACCACGCAAATAGTTACGTAACACAATGGTGTCCTTCTCATTTCCTTTTACCTCCAAAGATTTAACAATTTCACTTTACACCAATTCATTCTTCATGTTAACAAATGACGTAGCAATGTCTGATAAGTGTTATGTGCCTTCTTCTGTTGCATCTTATTACTGCTGTTTGTGTTCAACATCAATGCAAGATGTTATACAATTACTTTTTGCTGACAGCTGACAAGATGTTCATTCTGGAAGCAAACGAAAACGAAGCTGTGAAAGCGTTAATGCCTTCTGTACATAGCGATGGGCTAACGTGTCAAACTACTAGGCAATTTTTATGTCTTTGTGTAACTTCGTGCTATTTTCATCTTCATTCAAAAGTTTTTACAGATCATGTTGATCAATAATATCTTGTAGTGTGGTGCGTAATGCCTTTACGTCTGCTTCCGTGTTTGTAATCGCATTATACACAGCAACATGAGATGTATTTTACTGTGAATTTTTATTATTATTATTATTATTATTATTATTTGCAAAGCTAGACAGCTGATGAGACATAAATTGATACAGACTCAGGTACAGCTTGCTAAACTCATTTGCAATGAGCTGCTCTAATTACACAAAGTAACGTTGTATGTTGGCCTGGCATTCCAATGACGTGGACATCAGATAAGCCAATTACTTTTCATGACGATTTGCTCCTTTGTTTCTTTGATGTAAACGTACTAATTAAGAAGATAAAGAAGAAGAGGAAAGAGATAATGCTCGCATTTGCTGCTCGTTCAAAGATGCACTTTCACTTCGTATTGGCCCATCATCATCATCATCGTTGCTACTGCTATCGCTGCTGCTTTGTGAGTTGTACCGTTTCTTCTTTTTATTGCGTATTAGTTTGTCAACAGCCTTGGTGTACTTGTTCGATTTAATGTCATGCACACTTGTTGCATTTTTTTTCTGCGTTCGTGATGACGTAGACTGTGGTGGTAGTAACGGAGGTGTCAATGACGGAAGCTGAGATCGCTTTGTCTTATTATTCTTATTTTTGTTGTTGATGTGTTTGCCAAGACTGTCTGTAGAAAGTAGCACACTATCATGAATTATTTCATTATCACTGCTGCTGCTGTCTTACAACCCATTATTCATACTCTGTTTTTATTTTGACGAGGACAAGTGTTACGTCTTGTTGGCATTCTTGCCTAATTTGTTTATTTTCGAGCTGATTTCTGCAAATTACCTTGACCACTGCGCACTATCAAAGTTTTTAACATTTGGTAATAATTGTTGTTGTTGTTATTACTTACCAGATGCATGAAGTAACGGGTTAGACGACGACGATAGCGTTAATGCCAACTGAGATGTAGAAGTAGAGGCAGAAGAAGACGAAGAAGCAGACATACGTAAAGTTTGCTTACCTTTATGCTTTCTTTGCTTTTTATACATCTAGTATTATTCTTGTTACTATAATAACGAGTTACTATTACTATTTCGTGCCTTGTCCCGCATGATTGCTTTCTTGGAGCTGTGACTTTTATTTTTGCCCTTTCGTTCACTGATAGGTAATTTAGCGTACAACCGGTTCAATTCGACTGCATCCATGGCCCGAAGCTGCTCCAGCTGTGTCACACGCTAACGCTGACAGTGAAGTAGGTCTAGTGCATTACGCAATTTAGCCTAAAGCAATGCATGTTCACTGTTAGACATCGTAAAAACACCATTATTGGCTTCTTACATAACGTCAATTTGCTTCTGTAGGTCATTCATCACAAAGTGTAATTCCTGAATGTTATTTTGTACCTCATGATGCATCTTTTTGGTCACTTTCTTGTATTTTACTTCATTTGCTATTTTATTATTGTCGTTAGTATTATTATACAGATATTCCTCTTATTGTTCTTTATTATAGTTTTGTAAAGTGTTTGCATTCATGTCAAGTAATTCCATGGTGTTGCCCTCCTGCTTCGCTAAGTAGCGCAAAACCAAATTACGCATTCGTCGAGGTGGGATTGCATTTTTGCCATTATTATTACTTCCTCGTCCATGAAAGCGTGCATTGATTCGGTCTTCGTTACTTTCTCGCTACAACAACGATGAGTTATTATTATTTGCTAACTTACCCATCATCCCAGCACCAGTTTTACGTTTTATGTTGCTAGACGACAAGAGAAGCAAAATGCGTTCATTAGCCGCCTACAAACGTTCTTTCAAGATGTAAATTTGTTGCTCTTTACTCAAATTGGTCATTGTACCTCCAGACCCGCTTGATGGACGATTGGCATTGGCTCCTAATCCACCACTATTCATTTCATCGTTTCCGTTTTACTAATCATCGAACTCGTCATTGTTGTTGTTGTTGTGCTCTCCGTCTAATCGATTTCGACCATACTCATTTAGCCGCTTCATTGCATGAATAGTTCGTTGCAATCGCTCGCTCTACTGGGTAAGCTACTGTACCTGCTTTGCATACATGGTGTTTTACGACATCAATCGTGCCATCTCTTCCTCAAAGGTAGACGTGATGACGGCAATGTTGGCTTCATTTTGGTCAATTAACACGTAATCGTAGTCATCTAGGTTCATACTATTGAACTAAAACTCATGTCGCTCCGAGTCATCTCCATAGTACAATGAAGAAGAGGAGGATTGCTACGAATCTTCATAATTATTGTTATTGTTTTATAAAGAAAGGGATTACAGTTAAGAGTTGCCTTGACTTCCATTGAGGTTACCTCGTTGTCTGCCTCCATGTTGACTGCCTATTCGCCTTTTACGTCCATATACACCAGAATTACCGAGTGTATTACCACTTCCAGTAATATTATTTCCATAAAGGCGATTACGTGACAAACGTCCTGATCGAGAGAATGGCTGTGATAGTGCTGCATTTACACCATAGGTGGAATTACCTAATCGATGTAATGAGTGCCGCTTCACTCTACACGTGTGCTTCATGCTCGATGTCGGTTGCATTAATATATTCAGCTGATCATCTTTGGTCTTGACATGTTCCATGCTATTTTGCATCAGCCGCATCAATTACTCCTGCTGTACATCACGTACACCACTCTGAGACGTAAATGGGTTTACCGGATTGTGCACATCGTAATGATTAGTATTGCCAGCAGCAGCAGCAGTAGTTTAGTATGGATGGTCATTTACACCTTCGTACTCCTCTATCGCAGAGTGTGGGTTGGTGTAGATGAGTTTCTTCAGCTAGGCAATATCTTTCATCTGCAAGATAGACTTGAGACTCATGTAATTGCCTATAATAGATTGAGCACGCATGTTATTGAGTCAGCGTGAGCTGTACGAAAAAAACGCATTGCCTAACATGTGAATGACACTCTGATCTACTCGATGATTGAGAACCAGGTCAAAACCAGCTTCATAGGCCTCTTACAAACTTAAAATTTGTACCGTGGTGTTTATTTTATTTCGTTCTTATGAACATGGAGATGGAGATTATTGTTTTGTTATTGGTTGAAATGATGCCTATTGTTATTGTTGTTTGTTGTGTTGATGCATTGCCGCATCCATGACACTCTTGCCCACTCCTTCCATCTCATTTACACGATAATTTTATTTGCTATCTGTGTTATTACTCTTTGTTTAAGCACTATTATTATTATAATTAGTTGTAAAATGACAATCATTGTTGACATAAATCAAAACTAGATTCAATTCATACTATTCATCCAAATGACGTAGATTACGTGCCACTTCAATCGCGTTATCGTGTGAGAATGAGTCTACTAAAATTAATTGTGCAATAAAATCTGGTGGAGGTATTTTACTTACCTTGTAGTGTCTCTTGGCAACCTTCCTTTTATTATTTTTCACAGTGTTATTGTCATTATACTCTTCATTATAGTCATTATTGTTTTCTTCTTCTCCTTCTTCTTCATCACTGCTGTTTACTTGTTCTGCACTGCAAACCGAACTCGGCACCGATGAATGAACCGACTCATTTTCACTTTCATCACTGTCTGATTCATTACTGTGTTGATCATTCATGGCGTTTGCATCAACTCCGTTTATTTATTTACTTCGATACGTTTTTGTTTCTGCAGATTCGCTGGTCTTGCTTATTGATTTGCTATCCGATGTATCAGACAACTTATTACTATTACTACTTTTACTATTTCTGTTATTATTAGTAATATTTGCAGTATTACTATGATCATTACTTTTGTCTTTTCACTGCTTGTATATGCTCTTATCCTTTTCTCGCTCTCGTTGATACTTTCTTGTCATTTTATACTCAATAGAAGTAAACAGTTTGTTTAAGTTTTCTGCATTATTTGCATATTTGCTATACCCATTTGCACAATGCGATTGATCGGCTTTCTGTGCAATTATATTCACATTTTTCTTATGTACATCTTTTGTTGTACTGTTTTAATGTTGCTTTTGCTTTTGCTTTTGCCTTTGTGTTGTGCTATGTGATGCACCTTGTACTCGTGCCACCGTGTAACCCCTACGTGAGGTTTACAAAATCTGCTCCAGCAATA
Source organism: Blastocrithidia nonstop (assembly GCA_028554745.1). NCBI lineage: Eukaryota > Euglenozoa > Kinetoplastea > Trypanosomatida > Trypanosomatidae > Blastocrithidia > Blastocrithidia nonstop. The sequence continues at coordinate 317,919 of JAQOTN010000042.1, forward strand.
ACCCAGTAGCGGTGTTCAAGTTATTTGCCTCATCCACTTTACTCCACCCACCCATGCTTTTGAGCTGAACCGCCGTAATCGCACTTCAGAGCACATTGGCAGACAAGATCAGCGCACGTGTGGCGTTGTGTCTTTTGTATTTTAGTTTGTGCAAGTTTAAATGATTTCAGGCACGTCATTGCAGCTTGCGCTCATGAAGCTCTCTGCGTTTGTGCATTGTCATCTCATGTAAACTTCGATTATCTTGCAGTATGTGTTTTTTCACACTTTGTACTTCTTCTCCTTCTTTTTCTTCTTGTTGTAATGTAAATAACTATTTTGGAGATATTTCTTTAATTTCTGATTTGTTATTGTTTTCAAGATGACTCTGTGGCATGTTACACGGTAAGTTGGTGAATAATACTTTATGCACATTACTTTTACTGCTATAAAAATCAGCAAGTTCATCTAGGTTATCGTTAGTCATCTCATCATCATCACTGCTGCTACTCCTATTATCATTATCTGCAGTTTACTTCTGACCATTAACATCATAGTCTGATGCAACCTAACACTAATTTACTTTTGAACTAGCAATAACATTATTATTATTATTGTTATTATTATTATTATTATTACTGCTTTTATTATAAAGCTCAGTTTACTATATTATTTGCATGTTATCACTAACAGCGGCGGATAATTTATCTAGTGAAGTTGACATTGCGTTTACGTTGATGCTATTTGTATTGACGCGTTATGCTGCACACGTCATCCTTAAACTTGCTTTTCTCAAAAAAAATTTCAGTTTAAATATAAAGACAAAGTTATAAATGAATAATTTTCTACCCTATACAAAAAATGTGTTTTGTGAAAAAAATAAAAATAGTTTTAAAAATTTATGTGATAAGTCAATAAAAAAACATCTGAATCGCACACCATTGGTTGTGTATATATACAAAAAGTCTATACTTTAAATAACCATTTTACTATTATTTTTTTTTACAAACTTTACTTTAAATTTATTATTATAATAAATAAATATTAAATTACTTACATTTTTTAAACCTTTTTCATCAAGTTAGTGTTAGTATTAATTTTATTATTGATGCTCACACCCAGACGGTGTTGGCAACTAGGTAAGTTCAGCCTCTTTAATCTTCTCATCGATATTACCTTTGGTAGTAGTAGTAGTAGTAGTACTTATGTTACTATCAGCATTATTTGTATTTTCTGTATTGTTGAGATTATCCTTTCTCGTATTCTTGTGTATGTTGTTCAAATCGATGGATTAATCTTTTACAAACGCAAAACATGCACCTTGTGTCTTTAAATACGGCGTGGGTGAAGTTGTATGCATGTCATTTATATTATTATTGTTACTATTATCACTGCAGTACAACTCACTGACAAGCAACAAAATAAGTGTTTGCCTTGGTGCAGCCTCGATAATTCGCTTGACTCGTTCATTCATTGCTCCTTAAACATTTTCTTTATTGCATATTTATTATTTTTCTTACCTCTACTACTTATCATTTTCATTGTACTTTTGTAAAACTTAGTGCTACTGCTCAGAAAGCTGTATCCACATCAAATGATAGGTATCCTCTTTACAGCTTTGCAAACTATGTAATGATTACAAGTTTGATTTATTTACTTGTTTGAGTGCTCGAATGCACTTTCGTGTGGCATCTTCATCACTGCGTGTGGAAATACAATCAATCACAAATTTACCTTTCTACTTATTATTACTATCACAAACACTTTCATCATTACTTTTTTCTTCAATTTTTATATTAACATCATCATTAACATCATTAACACTGCTATTTACATTATCTGTGCAATAACTCTTTGGTTTTGTGATAGTTGTTATTTTTGTATTATTTGCAGTAGAAGATGTTTGTGATGGTAAAATGTGCTGCAATATGGTAGCATCATCAAATAACTTGATGTCAACACTTAAAACATTTTTTTATTATTTATTATTGTATTTATTATTATTCTAAGAATAATACCTGTTGTTTACTAGTCCGTCTTTGATAAGCTGCAGGACACTGTACTTGTGCAGATTACTCACACCAAAACTTGGTCCATTTTGTAACTTCAAAAACGCTAGCTTGGCACTCACCAATGCATCCTACGCACTGTCATGTGCACTGTGTTGAATATGCATGTGTAAATGTTTGTTTGCTAATCATTTTAATGAGTTCTTCAGTGGAAGCTGACAGTGATGTGGGTAAAGATAAGCGGTGTCTATAATATAAACCTCATGAGGTAATCAGTACAGTGCCTTGAAGTCATTCTACAAGCTATGTCCAACAATGAAACACTATTTATATTGTGCAAACAAGTCTTTGAGTTTTGTTTGGATGTCTTGTAGAGTCGTACAGACGTTTACCAAGTCATCGTGTGTTACTCCGCTATACCGCGTGAGGTAATTCACCACTGCATCACTGGGTTTGACGAGTTCATCAAGTATAATAGTTTGTGAGATGACATTAATCAGAGTAATACGTGCCAGTGAACTTACATAACCGGTAGTCAGCACCATCTCACAGTCAAGTGCAAAAACACCATAATCTTGTTTAATGTCATACTTCTAATCCTTGTAATCTTTTTTACTGTCCTTGATATGAGAGCTTACTGCGTTAGTATTTTATATTTGTGTCATATTCTGTTATTATTACTCTTTTTTATCTTGAGTACATTTTGCTGTATTTGATGAAAGGCACATTCATTTTGCTTTACATTTTATAGGTTATTACACTTTTTATAGATCACTACTTCTATCATCAACATCTTCGTTTTTTCGTTATTATTACTATTATTGATGTTACACGGATAACGTGTAGCCCAGTGACAATAACTCATGTTCGTGTTCAGGTCAGTGCAGTGCATACGACTTGAGCAGATGCACATTGCCTCACACACTAAATCATTACAACATAGCCTTATCTTATTCTTTGCGTTCATTTTCAACATCAGGTTAAACATTGGTGTTGATTTAACATACATCATTCTTATTCGTTTCCTTATTGACACTTATAGCTTTACCTTGTTCAGTATTTTAAATTTTCATATTATCGCATTGTTCGTTTATTTGCAATTACTTGTCCTGTGGGGATGCTGGTGTTGGTGATGAGGTGTTCGATAACATTGATGCGTGTATTTCACGTGCACGCTTGAAGAGTGAATGAGCACCAACTCCTAACTCAGATGTGTTACTCATTGATGTATCTACTTCTTACTTTGATGCTGTTGTTATTGTTCTTCCTTTAATGTTTTGTTTATTACATTTGTTTGTACTTTATAAACTGCAATTGTTATTATTGTTGTTGTGATGGTGTTTCAAATCATTACTGCTAGCATGTTATTGGTGCTACTCCTGTTTACTGTTGTCACTGATCTTACTAACATTATTTTGATGCCTGCCATTGTATTCAATGATAGTTTTCGGTTTACTGCTTCGTCAGAATAGTTATTGAATAAACCGATTGGTGCGTTTACTTGAGTGTGTTAAGTTGTTTGTCTTCTCACTCGACGACGAAGACAAACAGGAAGATGATGATGGATAAGTCAGTAATGGCAAGTATGGAATATTTTGCGAAATAAACATACTGCAATCAAAGTTTTGTTTTGCTATTTGTGTATTGACTATATGCGATTTTGTTATTGTTATCATTTCTGTAGCATTGTTATTTTCAGTACTAGTTGAATTGCTAACATCATCGTTTTAATCATTATCATTCTTTCGAATACAAGATGTGATCTTGTGCTACGTATCACTTTTTATATTAATTTCAGTAGTGCTTTATTTGCTCTGAGGTATCATTTTATTATTAACATAAATCATTAACACGTTTCTTAACTTTGACTTGTTCTTGATGAAAAACTTGTGCGGAGACTCAATGAGAGGAACAGGCGTGGGTACACTTCATAATATAAGATTGCCAAGGTCACGTGGGTAGAGTAAACTGTTTCTGCTGCTGTTGTTACTGTTGCTCTCATGTTCACCATTGTGGTACTGTGATGAATGGGGTAATGTGTTGCCAATAAGAAAGTTAAACTCAACTTTGTCAAAAATTTTACTTAGTTATTGTAGTGACGGTGTACACTTGTTTATTTACTACCGTACATTGTCATCATGAACATCTTGATGTTACTAGTTCTGTTTCTACCACTTTTGCTGTTGATTCTATTTATTTATTGACTTGATATTTAAACTACCGTCACTATTACTATGATTAGTGTAATTCATTTTATCTAACTTCTTCTCCTTTTCATTACACAACTTTTTTGACGTTTGCTTATTGGTAACATGTTACGCATCTGCACTCTGTGATACAGAAGCTTTGTGCTTTCACTTCTTTGTTTTCATTTCTTCAAAATTTGTACAACTTTCTTATTTTATTTATTACCCTTAAAACTTTATAATAATATACAGTATAAAAATATTGAAAAGTACATAAAGTATAATAAGAAAAATTCATTGAAAATACAAGACATTATAATAAAGTATACGTCCAATAAACATATTTTTGAAATAAAAATAAAATACATTTTACTTTTTTTGTGATAATATGTTAGCGTGTTACTAAATATACATGTTTATTTTTTTTTACTTCTTGCTTCTATGTAATGCCACACCATAATCATCATTCCTCTCTTCAGTATCATTACTATTTATAGCTATATTGTTATTTTTGTTGTGATCGTTGCGTCGGGCTCTAACATTCGATGTGGTAATAGTATTGCCATTACATACTTCTATCAACTCTGTAGTTTGTGAGTTGTGCACAGAATATTATTTTTTATTATTTGTTTTGTTATTTTTGCTTTGGTGTGTGTTGTGAAACACATTACCTAACTTGGTATGATGATACTTTCATTTATTACTATTTTCATTGTTTTGCATTTGCTTGAATTAATCATTTAGTTTTTTTGATCTTTTTGCATGTTGTGCCTTGTGTCATGATGTTTGTCCAATCACTCCTCCACCACCGACGTTGTAATCTACATTAAACGCTCATTTCACTTCAATTATTAAAATAAACACCACAAGAAGTACAAACCCAATAAATCAGCCAAACTGCGGCAGTGTCAAGTATCAGCCACGATCCCCAAAGCTGGTCAGTCTAATTCATTGTTCATTGTAGTGCAATGACGGCAATGGCTTTGATTTGTGCATGTCCACTGCGAAAAGAACAAATACACATTTAGCATTGTTGCTTTTGCTAGTGCTATTGATATTGATATTTTTAGTATTTATCAGACTTTATAAATTGCTATTGGTGATATTGTTTGAGCTGTGAATGACATACAAAGACAAATTATCATGTATTGCATCATTGTACAAATGCTGTGCAATTCAGCCTGGCATCTCAATCACTAACATGATAATTTGTTACAAATTATTATTATTTTCATTATCATCCTTGTTATTGATATGTTTTTGACAGCTGCTACACTTTTACGTAAAGTTAACATTTGAATTTGTGTATATTGAAGGTCATTGTGTGCCATCAATCAATGTACCATTGCTTAATTGTAGTCATTCACGCGCATACACAAACTGGAAAAGACGATTACTGATCGCGAAGGCAGAGGCTAGAGTGTCTATCACATTGTGATAATCTAATCAGCATAATACATTCTATGAATATTTATTATTAATATAATTTTTACTCATACTACTAGTTATACTGTTTGTTTTGTCGTTGCTTTTGATTTGATTCGTACGAATTCACAATGACATGCTCACATTGGGTTCTTATGAGGTAAATAGACAGTTGGGTAGCAAATAGCCATCAAAGCACTGACAGCTGCAACTTGTTTCATTTATTATTACACCATAATTACACTCACAGTCCAACGGCAATGCATGAGCAAACATGCTAACACCAATACCAATAAGATTACTATTCTGTTTACTGTAGGTGAGAGGAAAAAACGTCTGCAAGTTTGCAGAGAAGATGACGATAAATAATAATATGTAATTTGTAATTACAAGAATAGAATGCATTGTGAGTATTATTGTTTAGTCGCTATAAATGAATCTTGACAATGTACAAGTTACAAATATAAGTGATTGAAAAAACAAGAAAATTAAATAATAGACACGTAAATCATTTATACATGATGAAATTCTGACAAAAATACATACAAATGTGTTTGTGTATATTTGAGTATTAACATTATACAATCAAGATATAAAAATACATGAAGTAATTAATTTTGCATGCCTAATATAAAAAAAAAGAATTACTATTTTACATTATAAATTATAATCTTAGTGTATAAATAGCGCATCAAAAAAAAAAAAAATAGTTCAACTTATTTCATTATAAGAGATATATTATATTTTTTATTATTATACACGATCTAAGTGAAGTAGATATGGCACAGTTGCCGTCAACAGCGCGACAATGAGGGTGAAAATCCCCACTACCCACCCACCGGTACCACTGTCCAGGAGCAAACCACCCATAAACAATAACACAATCGCCTTGCCCATGTAGCTAATAAGCAATCGAACTCCCTTCATGAAGTCTGGGTGAGCCAAGACACCAATCTATGCCGCTGTCATCACAATTGACATGAGTAGAACGTAAATGAGTGCAATACGCAATCGTAGATTGGTGTTTTATCGATTTACTTGATAGGGCTGAGGCAAGTACAGATAAATGACATACGTGCCTGCACCAAAGCAACACAGAATGATCAAGACAGTAAACACATACCGCCAAATCACACGTGCTCCATGGGAAATGTCAAACATTGACGTTAACTCGTTAATAAAATTATTTACTGATTTTATTTTGTTTACTTTATGCAAAGTTTTACTTACCTTCTTTATAAATATTAGAAAATACAAAGAAAAAAAAGAAGTAATTACATCCTTAAAAAACATATATAAAGCTATTGACATCATTACTTTTTGAGAGTTGGTGTCTAAAAAAATCAATAGAAAAATAAATTAAGTTAACAGCAAATACGATAAAAGTGTACACATACTAATAAAAAAAATATATTGGCTTTTACTGTAATCTATTAACGTTACTACTTCTTCTTCTGCTATCACTTGAAGTTAAACACCTAGCCTAAATCTTCCATCTTAGAATGTCTAGAAGACACAAATGTGTTTCGCAATTGTAATTATTGCTGTAATGATGCAGGTGCATAGTTGTTGAATATTTACGCAATCTTTAGTTTGGACATAACTTGCATCTTTGCACCATGATTTTCCTCATCAGATGCATTACTACTATTACCACTATTGTTGTCTTTATTATTATTTGTCTTATCATAATTATTTTTCTGCAAATATTTATTAGTTGCTACTCCCAGTAACGCTTCGTGCAACTTTGCCTGTTGCTTCTTACTTTTGCGAAACATATTGTACTGGTCATTGGCAAAGGCGGCAATTCGTGCCTATCGTCGAGTCAACCCTTTATACTTTGGTGAGTACAAGTAGATGGTAATCTTGTTATGTCGTCACTACACCGGTGGGTATTTATCCTCAAAGTAGCAAAACGCGTAGAGTCTGCCAAAGTACAAGTAGGCCTCGTTGAATGTGTCAAAGGTAAATGTGCGCTTGATGGCATCATGTGCCAAGAAATGTTACGAGGCCGGTGGTGGACCAGGTTCATCATTTACATAATGTGTATCTGTGTATTATGCAACATCAAGATCATCATCCTTACTACCATTATTGTTACTAGAACTTTCACTATCTCTTTATTTCATTTTAGTACATTAAGAATTAGACTTAGTTTGGCTATTATCATCTTCAATAACATCAGTAGTTGCATTTTACACATTTTGGCAGTTTGTAACTTTATTATGGACATTAACAAATTACGGAGGCTATTTTCTATCTTATCTCAATTACTACTTATACTTCTACTACTATTTAATCTTTTCTTGTTTTAATTATTACTATTACTAATGATACAAATACTTTCACCCTTTCACGCTCTTCATGAAATCCTCCACCTCATCATCGCGCATACGACGATCAATCGGCGAATACGCCACTCCATGCTACGGGTTACAGTAATGGAATGTAGACATGCTGAAATTGCCCAACTATCGTTGTTGCATTAACAATGTATTGCACAAACTCAACTACAAATGAGATGTATGTGGAGAATGTGTGCATCAATGTTGCTTAAATGCATGAAAACAACTAAGATGATCATGACGATACATGTACGCAGAACGTGAATACATCTTCATTACTTTTTTTAATAAAATTATTGTATAAACCTAATCTACATGTTCATATCAAATAACAAAATAGTAGAGTAAATTTAAAACGATCATTGAAAAAAATAATGTAGTGTAATGTATTTTCATAGCAATTGTTTGTTCAATGTCTATAGAAATAACATTTCAACTTACATAGAACTCTATTTCACAAAATAAATTTCTTACATTGTATACAAATTCGAAATAATTATTGTCAACACAAACAAAACTAATCAAGATTGCGTACTTACAAAAATATTACATTTGTAAATAAATTTTGTAAAGTAGTTCAAAAAAAACTATAGGTAATATTCACTAATAAAAAAATTATATTTGTTTTGTTGTGATGTGATGTTATGTGTTTTCTGCTTACGATATATTTGATTTATCCGTTGGCTAATGTAACAATAGCTATTTTAGCTTTTGTAAGTTTTGTTGCATTTCTGCTAATCGCTCCTGCATAGTAGCACCTGTTGCCGGTGGAAGTATGTTGGGGCCATACACATTTCAGTGTTCCTTTTTGTCACTCTCATCATGAACACTTTTACTAGTCTTGTTATACTTACTGCTTTTACTGTGGGAAGTGTTATTATTATTATTGTTATTGTAATTGTAATTGTAATTGTTTGCCTCTTTCTGTTCCACTACATGACTTGGAATAAGTCCTGCGAGTGTTATCAAGGTAACTCGCTCTTTCTCTAACTCATCACATCAGCGTTACAAGTGAGAAATGAGATCATATCTACTTCTGTGATGTTTATTGTGATGCTACTATCTTTTACTTATTTATTTGTTGTGAATATGTGATGGTGTTCAATGAGCAGGAGATGATGAAGAAGCAGATGCGGAGGAGGAGGTGTTAGTGTTGATGCGGCGTACTCATGATGAAACCGGTGGAGACGATTGCTACAACGATAACGATGACGAGGAGGATAACACAGAAGTGTTATGGTGTGTACTTTGAGGCAATGACTGTGATTCAGAGACAGACACATTACTACGATGTGTTTGTTGCACAGGAGTTTGTGCAATAACATTTTGCGGTAAAGTGTCGTTGTGGTGTTCATGTAAAGTAGTCGTAGTAGTAGTAGTACTACACATGGGAGAAGATGCTAACGAAGAGGAAGTCTTGATAATGCTGCTACTATTATTATTATTGTGGTGAGTTATTTGACGAATTGGGGTAGAGTTTAGCGAAACGATAGAAGATAGAGCTTGTGATGGTGGTGGTGGCTGAATTAACGAATGTACAGCTATATCATGATCATCAAAGGCCAGCACTCGATTGACATTATTTACGGATGGTGGTGATGATTATAAAGTTCTATTATTGATTGTATTATCATTATTCTGTGAACTAAACTAACTTTGTACATGTGCTCTATTTGACTGCTGCTACTACTACTACTACAACTAATTGTTTACTACTTGTTTTCCTTCTTCTACGTGTTCATTTCCTCCTATAGCTGGTTTTCTAGCTTTACTTGAACCATATCACCAGGAGTATAATTTCTAGCCAGATCGTGTGATAAATAACTCATTCATGCGTACTAGTCGATCAACATAGGAGGCCTACGAGACATTACGCAAACGTTCATTGGTGGCATTTACAATTACCTACAAGACATGCACCTGGCCATGCAACTGATCACACGTGAGCTGTAATCCATTACTCATCTCTTGTCATTCACTCAGTCGCTGACGCGAGACTCTAAACCGACCAGAGTGAATCTGTTATTCACGAAGTAGCGTTCTTCGTAACTAAATTTGTGTATCGTTTTACGCAGAAAGTGCTTTATGTAGTTGTGCTATTTTGAGTTGCATCTATTATAACGTGTTCGTTTGCTTTTCACACTAAATTGCACTAATATTATTATCATCATTGTCTATCACATCAGACTATTAATTTTATTATTGTTTCTATGCTATATTTTCTTTCTATTGATTTTATGTATTTGCAGAAAACTATTTACATTCATTTTTTTCTACATGTGCATTTTTGTTGTTGTTGTTGTTCATTTGTTGTTATTATTGTTGTTGTTATTACTGTAATACTTTTAATTTCATGGCATTAAACTCTTCTTGCGCTTTTTGTATTTCATCATCTTTGCTTTGCAAAATACGTTGTGTGTCTTTGAGTGCGTTTAGCTCACGATTTACTTGTAATTGTTGTTACAACAGTTGTTGGTGAACAAGTAACAACTTACCACGCTTATCGCGAAGCTGTGCCACTTGATGTGTTATAGATGCTATTTACATTTACATTTCTTGTCTCTATTTCTGATATTGCTATCGGTGCTATTTCTTTTCATATTATTGTCTCTTTTGCTATAATAAGTGACATTACTATATCATTTATTTCTACTTTTGCTGCTACTTATAATTTTATTAGTTCTATTAAGTTTGCAATTGTTCTTCACTTTTTGCTTATTTACCTGACTATATTTCTTGATGTTGTTCTTGATGCTATTATTTTAATTATAGCTATTTTTACTATCCTGCAAATTCATCATTAAATTTGATAATCTTCTTATTGCTTATTTGTGGCCTGTTATTTTTGGTCAAATTTATTCCGGATTTCTTCTTTTATTACCCTTTTTGTTAAATTACTCTCTTCAATTTAGCTATCTACTCTTTTATCTTGACTTGTCATTCATTTAGAAAATTTTATTACTTGTGCAATTCGGTCATGGTATTTTGTAATGTCAACACCTCACGTGTGCCGGAGCGTGATGGGTAGGCAAAGGTGTATTTTTCACCTCTACTACTATCATTATTATTTTTATCACTCAATTTATCAAAATTAGCATCATTGTCAGTATTATTTGTTTTTATTTCGTGTAGTTTACTATTTGCTGTCTTGTAAAGTGTAAACTATTTGTTCGTTTATACATTTCGCATCTTGTGCAGATATGGCTCGTACTGCGCTCGTCGATGAGATGGAAACAACATTCCTTGCTCTCCGCACACCTCGTACAATCACTTGTCTAACACAATACCATTCTCTTCACTGTAATTAATGTTATTATTGCAACGAATCGAATGGACTGCTTCTTGACTTTGCTACATTGATGATACTTTTTACTATTATTGTTGTATTAATTTATTAGGTATTAACGTCATTATTTCTTTATCGTAGCTGCTAAATTAAATATGTTTGAAATAACTTTATCGATTAACAAAAAAAGCAAATAAATATGAAGAAGAAAAAAAATAATTTATTGTTTTTGAATACCTATACAACCATACACATGATAAAACATATTTTCTTCCTTTGTGATGTTTATTACATTCAAATTTGCCAAGTACGAGCATATTGAAAAAATTAAATAAAAAAATTTTAACTGTAATAAGAACAATAACTTTAGGCATACGCGATAATATTTTGTATTGCATTAAAAAATAATGTTTGAGCTATAATAAAACTAATATATATTCTGATAATGAATATACGTAATCGAAATAGCGTGTGTATATCTAATAAAAGGATAATAATAATAATAGCGTCACGACGTAATTACTTTAAAAGAAGGCATACGCATGTTGTAGACAATATCAAGAAAAGTATACTATAAGTCATGTGGCGTTAAGTTAATTTTGATATAAACTGAATATGAAGAGAATGCAAAACATTTTATTTAATAAATTATGATGAGACTGTATATTATTGAAAGATCTGGTTAGTGTATACGTGTATAAGAATAATAAGATTATCAAATTGTATATAAAATAAACAGTAAAATATAAATTAACTCAATAGTGTTATTATTAATATGTTATGCACAAATAGCACTAAATAAGAAGACAAAGAAAAAGTTTTCAAATATGTATAATTATCACATCTAATGGCAATAATGTCGAAACGCGATATAATTTAGTGAATAGTATAAAATAAAATAATATATATTTATTTTAACATATTAATGTGTTGCTTTTTTTTTTACAAAGACTACACAAGCAGACTAACAAAGTTGATATTAAACTTTAATTAATGTAAACATAAAAACATGTTAAAGCTGATTTGAAACAGTAATAAATAATAATTGTATAATTATGAAAATGATGTTAAAGTAGAATATTTGGTTGGTTTTTTTTATATAATTTGTTTACCATAAAGAGAAGAAAGGTTCATGAGTTTTGTCATACCCACGGATGTAAAAATACATTAGTATAAAGGGCAACAAGCACCACGCCGAGATGACCATACCCAGGCCTTCCACAATAATAAAACCGTCATAGTTGACATTGTGAGTGACATGCTGTCCAGTAGGGATGCCTGATACCCCAATCACCTCCGCTGGGATGCCGGAGGGGCAAAAATTTTTGTACCGAGCCGCGATCATGATGGCTCATGAAATGAGTAGTGTCACTCAGGCAGCAAGACCGAGTGCGATGGTAGGGAAGCGAAATCGGCTGTGGAAGACCGCTGCGACGGAGCAGAGCACACAGGCATACAGTATAATATCTGAAATAATCAAAAACGCACGTGCGGCCTTGAAAAAGGAGAGCAACTGATTACAGTAGTAATCACCCAACCCCAAAAACTACGAGAGGTACAGTTCCTGGTGAATAATCTCAATATGCCATAGTGTAATTTTTATGGTGTAGTGTTGTATGTCGTTGATTCGATCAAAGTCCTCCCACATGGTAAACGCCGTCCCAACCACCGAGATGAGTAGACAGACACCAAGCAGACAACACGTGAGTAACGCACGTGGTTTGAACTTATGCACCGTCTGCTCATCCATCTTGAAGTAGCGAAACAGGAAATACACGGTACTCAACGTGGCAATCAGCATGAGTGCAAAGGAGATAAAGGTCAGTGCAAACCCGGCGTTTAACCGATTCACACCCGCACTGTACACTGGAATATCGGGACAGTTCTTGAGGTGATACTGACGCACCGTCATGGCCCAGCTCACTAACGTGAAATAGGTCGCAAACCCGGCTGCGACCATCGTAAACCCATAATGACCTTTATGTAACACCTGCAAAATGCCAGCAATCAATGCCACCAGACAAGTCACACAGGAGATGATGGTGTAGGCGGCGATGGCCTGAAACATCTGGGTCTGGTGTCGGCACTCAATATCGGTTCACCGGCGTTTGGTGTTGTCGCGTCAGATGGATCACATCTGTCCATTACCGGCGCGGTACAGCGCAATAGGACACGAGGCGGTGAGCATAAACACAAAACTGATAAAGGAGGCCAAGATGTAATACCCCATCATCACAGGAGCCCAGTGACGGTTAGTCAAGATGCGAAAGTCAATCCCACGTGCATAGCGTAATGCCTGCTCTTATTCCACTTAAGTAAACTAGGCCTGTTGCTGCAGCGGTACAATTTTCTGCCCGGGCAAGTGTGGGTCATGGACAGGCTAGGTTGGCTTCTAGCGTTTGATTTGTTCGACTTTAGTATGTGGGATGATTTGCTTCTTGCCCTCATGGGCGTCATCGCGGGAAATGTCGTCAATCAACTTGGGCTGCAGCGTAGCCTTTCGTAGCTGATGAGCTATTTATGGGTGATTGTTCATAATTATTTTTGTTGTTTTTTTATACAATAAATCTATAAAATATATATAAATAATTAGTTGTGATTTGTAACTACGTGCAAATAGAACCAAAGCACACTCTATTCGAGTTTTTTTAAACGTTTAACGAATTACTATAGAAGCAAAAGTATGAATGTAGAGAAAAAAAGTTATTATTAAAACGAACAATGTAAAATGCAACATGCATATCGTGATTACACAAAAATGGTAAAGAGTTATAATTAAGTAAATAAACGATTTCATTCACTAACAAGTAAATACACCGACGTTATATATTATATACTTTCACAATGACAAAAGACAAAGTAAGAAAGTAATGACAGATAATATTAATAGTGGTAATAGTAATTGAAATACAACTCAGAAATAGAAAGCAGTTTATACGTTATTTTTATTGGTTGCTTTTTTGCACATGGTAGGGGAAACTAATAAAAAAAGGAGGTAGAAAAGTATAAAGATAAGTTAAGTGTATGCACGTATATGTTGATTGAAGTAATAAATAGTAATGTTACTCGTATATAAAATTACAAACGAATGTATTAAACAAAGCGTTGTTATAATTTATAAATAAATAAATAAATAAATAAACGTAGAATGACAGTCAGATCAGACAAAAATATATAACACCACACAAGCACGCAGTACGTATAGCACATATATATTACTACAAACTTATTGTTAGCATAAAAATAGAGAAAAGCGTACTTATTTAGTTTTGCACAACTCGTTTTTTAAATTAATGTTTGCATATTATGGCAAAAGTCAAAGACAATATATTGCATGAAACAATAATATTCGTATACAAAAAACATATAAGCATAAAAATATTTGACTAATGTAAAACAATATACTTATTATCTGTATTTTATTTACTATTTCATTGACTTGTTGTTGTTGTTGTTGTTGCTTTTTTAAAAATACTGGTTTAATGCAGCCGCAATAAGATTAATGCACCATGCCACCACAATAAGACCAAACCCAGCACGAAGTCCATACCCGTCAAATCGAATTTGTGCATTATCTACCCCAGTTGGGATGCCATTATACCCCAATGCCACCCAGGACGATTGTGAGGCATTGGCACTTCCAGTACACAAATGACTGTGTCGGGTGATGGCCAAAATAAGTCAGGCAATAAACCCAAAAATCACACCTAGCCAGGTAAAGAAGCGGCTTCATTTTCGTTTGGTCTCATGATAGCATGCGGCGAGGGTACAGAGAAGTGCAAAGAACAGCCAGATAATGGTCATAATATCAAACGCGGCGACAACTTTCATTCGTCGTGTAATCGTCGTGCACAAGTATGCCCGTCGGGTAACAAAGGTGTACCGATCGTACGTCTTATCATACACCTACACACTTCACAAACTGACACGAGCCGTGATTCCGTTAAAGCTGCGAGACCACACCGGTAACGCAGGGCCCACGCAATAAAACAGCAGTGCAATACACAATAGTACCACATGAACAAATCGATATGGGTTGGTAGTGCCCGTGTGAATCGATTTGGTGTAAAAACGGAAAAAATAGTAAATGAGTAATGCCAGTGTAAATGCATAAATACATCAGGCCAGTAACATGAGTGCAAACCCGCCATCTAAATGGGCAATGCCACTCGCAAAGGCAGGACGATCACAACGTTTGTAATGAAACAATGCCACCACCACAGCCCAGGCCATCAGTGTAAAGACAAAGCTGTAAAACGTCAAGATGAGCGAGGCACCCAAGTGGCCGTGCTTGAAGTAGAGCAAGATCACACTAATCAACGCACCACAGGCCGCAAAGGTTGCCATGATCGAAATCGCACACAACACTTGTCAGTATTGCATCTCATTGGTGCAGCCAAAGATGTGATTGGTTCGCAGCCGTGGCTGATGGGCACCATCGGCCCATCAGATGTTATACCGCCGTCCATCATGCCCGCGAATTCATGGAATAGGACAGGTGGCAATAAAGCAGAAAATAAAACCAATCGCACAGGTAATTATGGGCCATAGGAAAAACCCATGCTAGGGTTGCTCGGCCTTGAAGTCGGACGTGTCACTGGAGTCCTTGAAGTCAATCGCCTCTGCCTCATCTTCACCACTGGTGTACCAGTCTGGACGGGGCAAATGGGCGTTCATCGCTGCCACTTATTTTTTAATTTCTTACGGATCCTCAATCTCGCGATCACGCACCAGAGTCTTGGCCGGTTCAAGTTTGCCTTTACCTGTCTTGGACGTGTTGGCACTCTTGTTAACGTCATCTGCAATAGTCTTTGAAGATGTTTCTGCTCGTTTTATGGTGTTTCTACTCGAATTAACATCACGTGCCTTATTTTTATCTTTGATGTTATTCGCTTGGTCCTTGGCCTTTGTTTGTTGAGGTGCATCATACGAGTGGGAAAGCTACGTGAAACCACTTGGTTCATTGTGTTGGTTGATGGGCTCTACTTCTTCGGTAGCTTTAAACGGTTCATGATCGTCATCTTACAAACGTGGTGTGGGCACCTATCACACATTCGATACATTCTGTGTCGTGTTAAACTTTGATGACGAGGCGTTCAATGTAGTAGATGCGTTTATTTACGACATTATTTTTTGTGCGATCAAACAGATTTTTTTTAAAAAATGTTCAATGGCGCTTTTGCCAATAAAAAAAACTATTTTTCTGAAAATTAACCTTGTTGTCAAAAAAATTATGAAAATCATTTCATAAAAAATAAAAGTGTGTAATTAATAGTTTGAAAACACATCAAATAACAAAAAAATTGTTTTCTGTGATATTACTTTATATACTCACGCTTAGATAAGTGTCTAAAAACATATTTCATACTCAACAATATTTCAAATTTGCATAGATTATTATTACTAGAAGTAATAATAGTTATTTTTTGCGGCTGACAGTTTGCCAACACGATACTAATAAAAGAGTGTAACACTATTATATATTTATATGTATGTGTATGTGTGTGTGAATAGTGCATGAATGTCTGCTGTTTTTATTTTTATACTTAGAGTAAAGCAAGAATAATAGCGGTATGATCGTATATAAAGAAAGTATATAATTTAGTATATATATCGTGTTGTCATTATACGATGAAACATATTAATGATAAAGTATTGTAATGATCATATAGTAGACGTAACAAAATAATATTATAAGCTATGAGAAGTTAATGTACACATCACAAGCATAAAAACCACACATAAAAAAAAAAAAAGAGAGAATAGTGCCCATATATAAACTTCACACAAATTGGTAATAAAAAAATTATAAACAAATAGTAATATTTATGCATAGAAATGAAAGCTATAAATTACAATATTTTTTTTATATAAAAGAAGTTATTCATAATCAAGCTTTATATTTATCAGTTCTGTTATTTATTGCTTGTATTGACTGTTGTGGTGGTAGGTTTTTGTACTTCTTGCCGCGAGTGAAGTGTATTGGTGTTAATAGTGGTGTTGTTATTATCATATCTATTGCCATGAACTGCATTACTGTTTGCATTTGCATCATAGGTATTGTTATTGACATTGGTGGTATTCTACTGCAAATTCACGGTGCTTTGTTGAATAATCATATCGAGGTTATTGTTTTCATCAAGGTTGTACGTTTATGAATTAATGTCTTCACCTCTGCATGCCGCTGCGATGGCCGCTGCTTCTTCTTCCTTGTACTGCTTTGCCGTCTGCTTCAGTGAAGGGGTAGGCCAACACAACCCACAACAAACAAACATGGCAACAGAGATAATAGTAAAGGCCATGAGAAAGAGACCTGTTTTGCAGCCATTCCCACACAAGGTGTAGTTGTAATACTTACCATCATCATAAATAGTCGTACTGAGTGGACTTTGTAAACAACACAGCCGAGGTAGAGTAGGGCATCGGTTATTATTATTATTGTTGTTGTTCAGGTTTAAGTTGGGAGAGATAATATTGGTGAAGTAATCCGTGGCGTACTGAGTTAAATTGGTCATGTGATATGGAAAGCCAGGAGTGGTAATGAACGATTAAGACTGAACACGCAAACAAATGGTATTTTGATCATTTGGAGTAACTGGAATAAGATTATTGGCCAGGTTTGCATACACACATGCAAAAAACGCATTATAGCCATCTTGTAGTGCACTGCAATTTGCGTTAATTTATGTGGCTCAGTTATTGTTACATGCAATGTTACTGGTGCTTGAAGTGGTAGGAAAAGAATTGGTAGTGATCATACAACGCTCATTTATGCACGCTTGTAGTCATGAGTTAGATTGTGGGTTGAGGATTGGAGCAAGCGAGTATATGCCATCTCAGTTGCACTGTAGAGTTTGTGCAGAGGCTGTGTGTGTGTAGTCCGACAAAACTGACATAACAACAACAAAAAGAAACTATAAACGCATCGTTGAACTGAACATCAGGTGTTTAGACATGTTTGTAACTATTTATTGTACAATAATAAATTAATAAATTACAAAGTATAGCTTTTCTATTTAAGTTGATGTAATAAGTAAATGAGGTAAAAATACAAATCAATAAGTGTTATGTGTAATTGTAAAACATAACATATGTACCTTTATTTTTCTCTTCGATCATAAAAATGGTTTGTCAATGTAAGTATTAAATACAAAATATATGCCTATTGCAACTATTGTTATTAGTAGTGATGATTAGTTTACAAGTTACTTTTTACAAGTAATGTACGGGCACACGTACACGTGTTATAAATTTATTTTAAATGTTTATCATTTATGTATAATCATATATAAACATGTTACAAAAGTAAGTCACACATTTATTGCACACCCTATTCATTATATTTGATACCATAAATTACAATTTTAATATTTATTTGATTACATTCATTTAGCCAAACCTTCCATATATTAAATATTATATGTAAAACAAAAATAACTCACTTCCACTCATTGCAAAGTCGTCAATCACTTCATGCCGGTGTAGTTCACATTGACCACATTGTAAATACACAAACAAAAAATAAAGCTCTGTTTTACTATTTACTTACCTAATAAAAGTAAATATTAATTTTATCAAAAAATGTACTAAATAAAGTTAGTGCAGGCATATTAATTACTAGGTTTTTTTTACTACAAGAAATATTCTTTTTCAGTTTGTAGTTTTTATTATTCTGGGAAGGAAAAAAAATATATATTTATTAATAGATTCAAATTAAAATTATAGATATTTTTCATTGTTAAGACTAACAAATTGAGATAAACTATTTCTTTTATTTTTATTTATGTGCTTGTTGTTAGTGTTTAGGCCACTGCAACTTTCTCCTTTTTGCTCTTCTTCTTTTTCGGTGATTCGCTTTCTGTGGCATCACTCTGCATTACTTCACTTGCACGTGCCTTTTTACTGCTAACACGTCCTTCTACCTTGTTGCTTAATTCATCAGCAATATCCTCACTTGCAATTTTGTGTTTACTCTTTCTAGCTGAGCGCTCCTCACTAGCCTCAACATTAGCAGTAGCAGTAGTAGTAGGAGTAGAGGCAATTTCACCTTCTTCTACCGTAGACGATCGCTTGCTCTTCTTCTTTTCTCGCTTCTTTAGCAGTTGCTGATACTGCTGCAGTGCCTCCGACATGGCCGCCTTATTGCTCGGTGGCTTTGTGCCGGTGTCAAAGAAGTTTAATCGAGCCTCTACCTGCTCACGTAGCTTCTCACCAAAGATCGTCGGAGGTGCATCCATGAAACAATCAATGCGTGAGGCCAGTGCTGCTTTATTGGCCAAGTAGCGTGAGATTTTACCCTTATGCTCTTTCGCAGCGCGTTGAATAAACGTAGAGTGGAAAATCAGTCCATACTTGGGGGTGTTGCCCTTTCGCTTCTTCAGTGCACGAAACAGCGCCTTTTCTGCACCAAGAATCTGAATCGTACTGGCCGGTGCCTTAGCCAGGTTGGTGAGTGACCCAGCCTTTGAGATTAACTTGGCCCCAATATTCTGTCCCATCAGTTGGGTCAAGTTGGGTGCCACTAACATCATCTTATCCACCAAGTACTGCGCCAGAATCTAGCGATAGGTGCCCAAGCTGACCACACGTGTCGCAAAGGTGCGAATACAATTTCAATCTACCTACGCCATATCACCCCCCATGGAGGTTACCGCCTTTTCATACACACGAGCCGCTAATGCCTCATCACCTTATAATATCTGGGCCAGGTCTGTTGTAACTTCTTCGCCATTGCGCTCCTCTAGTGTGGATCGGCTGCCAATGAGTAATGCCACTTTGGAGTACTTTAGTGGTTATGGCACTTCTTTGGCAAGTTATGGGAAATGCCAGCCGTACCACTCTTTTACACGCATGCCGAGTAGGTTGACTCCTTTGTCCATGTGATCGGCCAGTGCGGAGGCTTGAATAATCATGTTATCACTTCGGTGAACGTTGAATTTAACTTTATTGCGTGAAAAGGCATGGCCCAGTCCACACTGAGCACGTGGAATATCTCCTGTGTGATGCTACGGCAGCAACTTCTACGCGTGTAGACGAATACACCGGCAAAGCTCATTGACATTTTCGTTGCACACCACAGGGAACTGCAGTGCATCGTGAATCGCACTGCCCAGTTTGGCATCTTGTACTCCAAGTTACCATTTAGCTTCGCTTTCGTCGGCACCTCCGCCGCCGCTCTTGCGTGAGGCACGTTTGGCTAATGTGGTAGACAAGAAGCTGTTCAAGAAAGGACTGACAATCCCCTATGATAGGCAAATGGCATCCTACAATGCATTTTACGGGGATTCGAATGGGGCAAAGGAGATGAGTGATAGCCATGGTGCAAACGTGGCAAAGTTTTGTAAGTCTTTTTGCAATTCAATGTCACCACTACCAATTTATTCATTGGTGCGAACCTTGAACAAGGCGTACCCAGTGGGTGACTCGTACAATGTATACAGTGTCTTTGACATGCTCGTCGTGTACAACTTTTTATCAATGGAAATGTATAATCAGGTGTGTGTGTGTGTGTGTGTTTTTATGGATGAACACAACAATACTAATATATTAATTTTGCTTAATATAAAAAATATATTTATCTCAAATCAACTACAGTATAATTTATGTAATAAATATATAGTTGTAAGAGATAAAGAATCGATGAAATAAAAAACTTAAACATCTTATTTCTTTGCTAGTGTTTTATTGAATTAAATACATATTATTGAATCACATACATTTTATTTTGGCGTGGCATAATAAAATCCTGTTTAGTTTTGGAAAAGTATAAAATCAGAAAAACATATCATAGAATGCAATGACGAATTGTTATGTGTTTTAAACAAAGTTAATTGTAATAAATAATTTGCATTCTATATAATTTACCTATGCACTTTACGAATCTGTATTTAAACAACGAAAAGAAAGGGTGTTTATTTTTCATTGAATGTGGTACGGTAATAAAAACTTATACAACACTGATTACTAGTAATAACATACATTAGTAAATATTACTAAAAACGAGATAAAATGAAAATTATCTACAGCTCAAACAATTAGCTTTGTACTGTATGCGGTATATTACAGATGATAACACAATAAACTGTTTCTGATATTTACAAAAAATTAAAATGTGAGTGGTCATTTTCATGTGTATGCATACAATTATCAAGACAAAACAATAAATATGATAAACAAAAAATGAAAAATGAAAAGTACAAAACAAAAATTGTTTTCGAACTGTTAAACAAAATATGCAGAACAAACTAGCATTATTATTTCTACTTTAATTTAAATAGAAAATGTCAAAAAGATATTGTAATGATAACATCTATAGTAAAAAAAGAAGAGGAAAAAAGGGCAGAAAAGTAATCAAGACAATCTCAATAGAATTTTACATTTACAGAATATACAATATGTGTTCTAACGATAAACAAAAAAGGTGTAAATTAAAATATTTCCTGTTAAAATATAACAACTTACTTTACACAGAAAAATGTTTAGAAAGTCTATTTGACCTGTGTACACACAATGTTATATTACTTTTTAAACTTTTACATCAAAATTAATTGATTTTAATGTTTTCATTACTTTTCTGATGTTTTTTTGCATCATTGCTTTAACTTGTTTGACGTTTACTTTCTGGTTTGTATTTGTAATCTGCCGGGTCATCGACGACGTGGATGTACGTCTATAATGCCCGCATCCACCGATGTTTGTCCTTTGCATCTTGACACTCAAAGAGCAACTGACGCTATACATCACTCTACGGTGGGTCACGAAAGATAATGAGCAGTTCCTTTGTAGATGGTACCATAGATGAGATTGGACTGTACAAGGACATGAATGGCTGCGTAATCAAACGAGAACGAGCGTCCAGTGGGACGGAGCCCTTGTTGTATTTTTTCTCATTAGCCTTTCGCTCCTCTTCGCTCACTCCTGCATTGTTATTGTCCTCATCATTGTCGTTATCGCTATCACTGTTATTGTTATTGTTATTGTTATTGTTATTGTTATTGTTATTGTTATTGTTATTGTTATTGTTATTGTTATTATCATTACTTTCATTCTTTGCGAAGCTCTACGCACTGGTGCGTCCACTAGGATCACTCACATAGTATTTGATTCCATTTTGTGTTGGGTTCAAGATGAAATATCGTGTCTTCCAATTTCGTACGGCTAATTTTTTACGCGCTATACCTTGTTTACGTACATACCCTTCAAGAGATGGACGAACAAAGACAACACCATCTTTATGCTTTTAGGCACACTATGGGTGATATAAGTAGCCCGTTTCAGGATCTTTCACAAACGTAGCGGCCTCTTCGTCACGGAAGCGAACATCACAGTACTTGCACCGTGGCTGATGCACAAATCGATACTACATCACACAGCCTGGGTGTAGTGGACCGTTGATTGTCTGTGGAGGCTGAGGGTGACGCACGGCACGTCCACACTGGGCACACTTGGAATACTTTGAAGTATCATCTTCTTCTTCTTGTTGTTGTTGTTATTCTTTTTGCTTGGCCTCGTCTTCTTTACCCTATGTGGCATGTATTGCTGTTTACTGATCATCCTCTGCAACAGCCTGATAAGGTGTTTTGATAGCCATACTGCGTTGCTTGTGTTGATGAAGTTGATCATAACTGTCATTTTTTTCCTCTTGATCATCGCCATTGTTATTGTTGTTGTTATTATTTTCATCATGTGCGGCGGTGATATTCTTGATGGTCATCTCATCATCTTCAGAAAACACACTTTACATGTCAATAGCGTTAGGGTCTGACATTGGGAATTGCTTCTTTACCACATTAACACCTTGTACATTATTGGTTGCGTTTACAGAGATGTTTTGCATTCCGGTGCTCAAGCTATCATCATGATACTGTTGTTGTTGCTGCTGTTGATCATGATGAAGATGATCTTTATCGGCTGGTTATGTGTGTGGGTCGTGAGTCGGTGTGGCAAAGGGTGAATTGCGTTTTACGTTATTGTTCAACATTATTGACGTGCGTTGAATAAAAAATAGCAATACCAACAATTTCTACAGTGCTTTTCCTAAATAAAAATGTAATATCGGGTGACTGATAATTTAAACTTATAGTAGTAAGAAAAGAAAACAGTCAGATTTTTTTTAGAAATGAACTATTATTTTTATTTGACTAATTTTAATGCTGTCTCAAAGTATAAGTAGCAAAAGTACAAGTGAAAGAGTAGGAATGGTAGTACATAATATTTATATAACTATTATTGTAGTGTTGACATTAAAAACTAATCAATCATTCACATTACCCAAAATAATTTTTTTATTTTCTTTTAAATGACATTCAACAAAAAAACTTGATGAGAATGTATACGGAAAAATAGGCGTCAAGCAAAAAAAAGAAAAAAAAGCCAACACGCTAAAAAGACCTAAACATTATCGTTTGTATTATTTTTACAATAAAGGTAAAACGCATTAGAGTTGCATTAGATATATATATTTAGATATATATATATTTGTTTGTATACATATATATATCGAATATAGATTTTTTGATATTCTACATGTGTGAAGTAGAGTTTGTAGCTATAACATATAGATAAATTGAAATTGATGATTGAAGATTGTTGCTAGAGTGTGTAGAGTTGTTTTCGTACGTAAATTCTAGTGGAAATAGTAAAGAAAATCGTTTTCGTAACAGATATTTTTAGTCAGTTTTTTTTATCATAGGGATTAATATCATTAGAAAAAAAAAAGTAAAAAACTTAGACTAAAAACAGTGATAAAATAAAAAAATTATCATTTTTGATGACAAGTTGATGCATAAAACATTTTACGTTTTGTTAAGCCTGACTATTTGTTGCAAAGATGTCATAATCATTTGCTTTCACTTTTTATCAGCTAACAAATTGTAATAATCAAACTCAAACAACATTTCTTTCCTTTTCTAATCATTTGCTATAAACTTTATATATATAATAGTACACGTATTTATTTTTAGATTGTAAGAGAAGTAGTCATAACGCTTCAGTGTATAAGTAGAATAACGATTGCAATAGAGCGTTGTAAGAAGAAGAAGAAAATTAACTTTGTAAACAATGAAACTACCCATCAAGACCAAAAAAAAAGTTGTGTAAAATAGCAAATATTGCGTTACATATTTATAAATTCATCCATGTAAACTTTAACAATAGTCAAGCTGAAATGCTTATAGTTCAAATAAAGAAAAAGAAAAAAGCTAATAAATATCGTTCGATCCTATAAACAATAACTAAATTTAGTAGTGCATCACTATTTTAAAAGTAAAGCTGCTTTTTGTGAAACAATAACACAAAGATTGTTTGCCTTTCTTTTATAATCTCATGTTTACGTACATAAAAAGAATTACAGCCTACTAGCTGATACGAATTTTGCGATCGCAATACATTAAACAAATACAAATAATGAAAATAGAATAAATTTGAAAGAAGCTATAGTAGAATGTACAGTAATCACCAAAAGTAAAATAACGCATAACTATAATGTAGAGCAAAATAAACAAAAATAGTAGAGTTAAAACAAAAACATGTTAGTAAGTCAAACGTAGAGAAGTATACTGCAATTTAATGCAAATTGATTGAACTAACTAAAAATGTATTAATAAAGTAACTCAAAAGTAATTATGCACTTTACATTGCACACATTTTTTTTATTGTATTAAAACTTCACAAAAATATAAGCCTTTTATTGGTTTTTTATTATTATTATTATTGTTTTACACTTTACGAAGACGGTGGTGGCACTCTACCTGTCAATTCCATCAAACTATGTGTACGCGGTAAATGATCTCCACCTAAAACGTTCTATGCAGAGGACGCATTTGTAGGAGCAGCAGATGGCACATTATTGTTACTACTACTATTGTTTTTATAACTAGTAGACTGAGCACTAACCGCTGCAGAACTGCTGCTATACCCTTGGTTCGAGGTGTTGTAGCACACCCCAGTAGGAGAAGCCGCTGCCCGCTCACGTGCCTGCTGCTACCGCTTATCACGCTACCGATTGATTCGCTCCACCTCCGATAAAAACATTTGATGCATCACTCGTACATCATGCACACTCTCATCAAAGTGAAATGGCTCACTCAGGTCCTCGTTCAGGTCCTATGGGTCAAACAGTGAGGCAAAGTACGGATGCCGTAGTGCTGTTTATGTGCTAATTCGCTTATGTGGGTTAAATTATAACATTTTAGCTATCAAGTCTAACGCTGTGAGATCTGCCGAGGGCACGACATCACACCAGTGCCGTGAGGGCACATTACACAACGAGTTACGTAGATAATCTCGAGCCGATGAAGAGGAGAACATCGTTACATCGTCCATGTTAGGCGTGCCTACCACTTACACAATCTTATTGAGTTGATTGTAGAATGTCGAGCCTCGAAAGAGTGGCTTTCGGTTGTACAGCTACGCCATCACACACCCAGCAGACCACATGTCTACTAATTTGGTAAATCCTTTAAATTGCATGACCAGCTATGGTGCACGATACCAGCGATGGGTCACGTAGTGTGTCTTGTTGGTATCGGCGGTGTCTTATCGGGCTAAGTTAAAATCACAAATAGTGATATCGTTATTCTACGCGAGCAGCACGTTACCAGGGTGTAAATCACGATGCACCACCCCAGCCTCATGTAGCACGTGTAGACCCAATAAGATGTGATACATGAAGTAGCGGATGTGATCGGGTGTGATGACAATACGCTGATCACGAATGACTTGACCCAAGTCTGTTCGCATTAACTAAGTGACCAAGTACAACTTGTGTTGATTGGGTTGTTGTAAATGAATAAACATATCACGTAAACCGAGAATGTTGTGGTGGTGGAAATGGTTGAGCAGTTTAATTTACCGCAAAACACGTTTGCACAAGAAGGAGTCAGATAATATGTTCACTACTCGATTCTAGGAGACGGTGTTGTAGACACGCTTAATGGCGATGGGTTTACCTTCGTTGTCTACCCCAGCGCACACCGCCCCATAACTACCACTGCTAATGAATCGCTGAACCGTGTACGTTGAGTGCATTGCCTTCAACTACGCAATAAGATCTCGCCTAGCTTCTTCACCTTTGCTGTAAGACGACATGGAGTGTAATGTTAAACTTGCTATACCTTTTATATTTAATTTATATGTATATATTTATATATATAAATAAATTTAACAAAATGTATGTATACAAAGGTTTGTTACAAATTCAAGTTTTTATATAATTATAAATAAATATAAATAAATCTAAATATCTAAACAAAAAGATATTTGCAGATGGCTTTTGTGATAAAAATATAGTCTGAACTAACTGTTGAAGAAAGAAGAAGATAAATAAGCTTCTGGGTTTGTTTTTTTTTAAAAATAAGTATAAGAAAATGATAAACCAAAAACGTAAATATAAGCAGGAACATATGACGATAAACGCTGATTACACGCCATTGATATACAAAAAAATAAAATAGATTAACTTGATAAATAAGTTATTAATGTCACACTTTAAATCAATTTGCAGAAGTAATGTACATTAATAAACGAGATACAGAGAAAGTAACAATTAGGTAATAAAAGGAGTAGGATTTATCAGCGTTACAAATTGCTAGCAAAAACAAAATATTACAATATTTATTTTTTTTAATTGCTATTTACATCTATTGTGATGTTTTCGTGTTATTTATACGTTTCATTTGTCACTTTCGCTACACGATTAGCTTCCGCACGGTATAATCGCTCCAGGCCTGGACCAGTGCCATTGTAGTACACCCCATTTCATATCTGGCCATGTTCATCGGTAAACGTGCCTTGTCCATGCATCTTGTTATTGGCCCACAGGCCATCATAGCAGGAGCCATCTGCCCACATATACTTGCCATGACCACAAAACATGCCATTTACAAATGCACCAGTGTACGTTGCCCCGCTCTTTTTGAACTACAAGGTGCCATTACCATGCATGACATCCTCTTTCCACTCGCCACAATAACGAAGCTGAGGAGAGATGTACGTCCCGGTACCATGGCGGAATCGCAGTACATTGTCTACCACAAACATATTACCAGCACCATCGTTGCCCTTATTATTATTTATATTGTTGCTTCCATCTGCTGTTAAATGACTTGATGCAGCATTACCTAATTTATTATCTCCAGAATTGTGCACAGTGGAAGAAGATGCTGGTGTGGACTTATTTTTACTTTTCTTTGCTGGACTGTTGCCCTTACCACCACCACCACTTCCTCCTCCTTGCATGGTCTTATCCGCTTATCCACTAAGCATACCACCACTACCATTGTTATTATTGATGTTATTTATGACAGATGCTAACGATGGGTTATTGGCGATCATGGAGGCAGGTAAGACACCACTGGTTAGTGTACGCACACCACCAGAGTAGCGAGCCTGTTACGCTTCATGAATAAATACGCCTTACGAGTCGACGAATACGGGCTCGTCATGCTTGACATCTTTCTTCTTTGCAGGCATTATTTCGTTTATTTACCTTAACAAATGTAATCAATAGTAATATTGCTGGATTGAAAAGAAAAAAAACTTAACGCAATTTCAGAAAGTGTAGATTTTATAAAAATTTATATGTATATATATTAATTATGCATAGAACAACTATACAATTACTGTAAATATTACATAAATAGGTAAATCTAAGTAAATAACTTTGTAAGATACTTTTTGTCTTTACTATATAATTATTTTATATGTATAATTTTTTTTTAAGAGGAAAAACAACTGGTAAAATAATATACACAGTCTAGATCTATGTCTACATTTTATAGCAATTACAAAATACACACAAAAGAAAACTAATAACAATACATTTTATCAGATTGAAAAACAAAGCAGTTTACATACTTATAATGTTAGCAATGTGATTAACAAAAGGTATTGTTATTGTTATTGGTCATTTACAACACTTGTATTCGTAGCACAGTTTACGTGGATGGCCGAAATACTTTAAATGTTAATAAGGGCTATAACATACCCTATCTGTCATTATTAATCATTTTTAATTCATGTACTTTTTCTTTCTGCTTATGCTATCATTACTTTGCTCATACTTGTGAAAGAATGGTTTATAACACATTACACGATGACACAGAAATGGAATTGACCGCTAAAATCACATCATTCACCTCAATGCACGGCATTAATACATTCTTCTCTATTATTGTTGTTTTGTCTTCAGTTTCTTCGTTATTATGGTGTGGTGGTAATATTATTATTGATTGTTTGATGTGTAGTGGAGAGTCAGGTGCAATTGCAATCACTTTGACTGCTCCACATTTCCGTTAACTGCAAACATCACGCAAGGCACGAAAACTATGTAGTACAAATCATGGGACATCCATGACACTTAACCCTCATTTCATCTCTTTTTCTCTTACAGTCTGTGAATTAATATTAGTAAAACGTGGAATAGTAGAAGTGTGTAATGTGGTAGACAGACATTTATTGTTGTCATCATCATCATAATTAGTAGTAGTATTAGTAGTAGTAGTAGTCCTGTTAGATATGGTCAATGTAGCTACTGGGGAAAGACAAGCTTCCTAATATTATCGATGTAATATTTATTGTGTGTTATTTTATTTTATCAAATGACGATTTTACTAAATTATTTGTGCATCATTTTCATCTAGTTTCTTACTGGCATTGCATTCTGACTTAGTACTTTATCTATCATTATCATTTTCTATTCTACTTATACAATTGTATTATTTCTTGACTTGATAAATACCTGTACTCTATTTATTGTTGTTTGTAGTAATATGATCAAGTGCATAAAGTTGAGAATAATTCTGTGTCCGTGTAGGAGCCAACGGTGGGAGATGTGCTAATGGTGATGATGATACGCCTTGAGTAGACATTTGTTTGTGTTGTTGTCAATATTTACGTGTGTATGCTTGCTAAAATTGTTATTTTGCACATGAACTATTCAAAGTCTACATAACTTGTTTTTTGACTTATCTCATTACTTGTTATTTTACTAATGAAGTTAAACGTTCATTGACTATTTACTAAATTGTTGTCTTGATGAGCAACTCTTGCCACTCACGATCGCACCTGTCGCTTGATCGTGTAGGTTTTCTTTTTATTTCTTAATTAACATCAAAAAAACTATTACTACTATTAATAGTAGTATTAATATGCAAAGACTAACACGACGAAGGTGATAGTGTTAATGGTGGAGCAGATTGCTAAAACAAATTTGAGCTTGGTACATTGGTGTTATTTGATGATTTTTTGATTAGCTGTGTTCGTGAAAGTGATGAATGCAACTCCTACAATAGAGGAAGTGGAGAAGTACAATACTACTAGTGCTGCTCCTGTAGGAATGCAAGTGTATTATTAACATTATCATTACGTTCACTGTTTTATTTTGCCATTACCAATTATGTGTCTTTTATAGGGGAAAGGGATAATGAAGTGGATTAGTGAGCATGGTGCATTTCTCTACATGCGGAAGTAGAACGTGATGGTGTGAGATCATTGATCTACAAACTTTACGATCGCATTTAGTTATCTAGTTTATGTTCTCCTAGGACATCATTTGTATTACATCTATCTTAATTATTGCTATTGTTGTTGTTGTTGTCTTTCGTGCCAAGTTTTTGTTACAATGCGGCATCAATCATGTACTGTACCTCAAGCGTGGACGGAAAGCTTTGCAGTAAAGCCAGAAGTTCACTTTGTGTTAACTACTTTCCGATTTACATTTAATTTATTATTAGTAAATAAAAAATTATCAAAAAAATGAAATTTTGTTATCCTAAGTTAATACTGTTAAAAGAAAACTATTTAAGATATATAAAAGGTGAAAACTAATAAAAACTGTGATAATAACAATTTACCATCACTACCTGGACATAACTGATAAAAATTAATACAAACAAACAACATATGCAATTTAACGCTAATCTGAGTTTTGTACTTATACTTGATTACCTATGCATATTTTTTTTTATCATCGTTAAACTTCAAACAATAATGATAAGGACACAATTTTTTGAATCAAAATACAGAAACTTTATTTTTGTAAAGAATGCAAGCACTATACATGTATTATATAATATTATTTTTGTGCAATTTCACTTTTTCTTTTAAGAAAAGTAGATTGAAAAAAAAACTAAAAAGTGTCGACAAACACATTACAAATATTGTATATCGTTATTTCTGTTTTCTATGTATAAGTTACAAAGAAATATATGTACATCAGTTTGTTTGTTTGTTTTATGAAAATATAGTTGTATATTATATGTGTAAGAAATAAAATAAAGATATATTTAAATAGAAGAATATGTACATGTTAATAATAATCCTTTACACTGACACTAGCCGGCAACGGACGAGAGGAACTGAAAAAGCCACGGTCAATTTCATTACTACGAATATGATTGTATTTGTCGTAATGACTTGTAGCATCTGTGTTGTGTAGATTACAACATCGATGCTCACAATCGTACTTCTCAAGTCGGTCGTGAAGGTGCTAAGTGCACTTGGTGGAGCAGGTATACTGTACAAAGGGCAACATCTCAAACTGCAACAAGTTATGAAATGAAACAGATGAACTGTAGTGAGGAGTCAAAATACGGCAATTGTCACAGTATACATATGGCAGCTTAGGTACATCATTTATTTTATTATTGTTACTATTACTATTGATGTTGTTTGTAGTGTGTAAATCAATCCCTTTATTAGCATTGTTGCTGTTCTTCTCCACATAATCGTTATATTCATTTTCATCATTATGACACAACAATGGGTTGTTTTATATCGTCAGCTCGCGAAGTTTTGGCAAGAAAAGTAAACTTACGGGCAACACACGTAGTTTATTGTTATCCACGTGAAGCTCATTCAACATGTGTAGTTGACCCAGCTAAGGCGGTAAAAACGTTAATTGATTGTTTGACAAGTGTAATCGTTCCAGTCTAGTCAATTTACTTACTGCCACATTAACATTCTACAGTGCACAGTAGTTAACATTGAGTCAACGTAACTTGCCCAACTCACCAATCGCACTTGTCAATTAACGTAGGCGGTAATTGTTATCGAGGTGTAGCACCTCTATACACGATCGCAGTGCCTTGATTGAAGATGGAAGTGTAAACAAGTCGGTTTGATAGTTTACCTGAACCGTGTTGTTGTGCTCAACGAGTGCGGCTGAGATGATTTGTGTAACTGGATCGTCAACCTCGTTCGCCAACTCTACTGCTGGAATGAGTGACATGATTGTAAAATTATTTTTGAACTCTTGTTATTTACTAATTTTACAAATATTTGATAGAATAATAATAAAATAATAAATCATAGCAAATAAGATGAAATTATTTTATTATTTCTTATAATTACAACACAATTTCTATAATAATTGTTGTTTATTAGGGACAACATACTTTATTATCATTTTTTCGCACAAATTATAGAGTCAAACGTTATTGATAAATATATATATTTATATTATCAAGCATACGTCAATTTCATTCATATTACTCAAAATTAACATTTAAAGACAAAACAGCGATATAATAACGATAGTGTCGTCGTACAATAACAGACAAAAAGAAGGAATGTAAAACTTAAAATAAATGTACAAAATTTAATTTTACAGCCACTTTGGTAAAATATCAAAAGTAAACAAATCATTTGACACTTTATGCGATAATAACACTTCTATGTAATCAAATTACAGAGTAAATTTTTCGTAACATTAATGCGCGGAAAAAAATAGAAGGTAAACGTTTGTAATGCTTTATGTTAAAATATTATAATAGTGATATTAGTCACGCGTATAAATTCAGAAAAAATTGCAAAACATTCATTGATTGTTTACAGTTAATATTTTCACGTATTTATTTTACAAAACTATTAATATATATTTATGATTTATCGGAATGCTCATCACACTTAGTATTATTATTGTGGTGGTCGTAGTTTTCCGTCACATTAGTGTCATAATCCTCATTCAGATCTAAATGTGTGATTGAGTCCAGTGCGTCTTGACAAAAAACACGTTGTGGTGTGCTTTCACTGGAATTGAGTAAATGTGGTGCACTCATTCGTGCCGTCTCTTGAACACTAATCACATTGTGATGTGGTGTTATTGGGTGAGACTGCGAGGGCAACGTTCAACTGCTTGAGTGTGCATGATGTCTACTTGGATTGACAGACTTGGAGTGTTACTGAGTTGCATGTTGCACAAACGAGCAAGACGTCGAAGAAGAAGTAGTATAAGCTGACGTTAACGTAACATGAGGGTTGTTTTATAATAAGGTAGAAGTTGGTGAGTAGCGTGTTCTATCTTTAGATGGTGTATTTGCTGCACTTTTACTATTACTACCATTTGTATTGGTATTGGTTTTGGTAGTGCGTTGTGTAGCATGTCGAGAAGTAAGTGAAAGCGGAGGTGCAAATGATTCATGCCAGTTTGGGTCTGTATTCTATTGATGAATTGCACCTTGTCGAAGTCAATCTGCGGGTGAAGTGTACGTTTCTATTCGGTCTTGTGCATTTGACAAATGTGTTTGTGTGTGAGTTATAGTGGTAGGATTCGTAGACGATAAATATGGCCTTTATTTTTATTTTTGCTGCTGCTGATGAAGATGATGATGAGGTTGAGTTAACTATGATGATGATGATGATGTTGTTATTGTTTATGGTAATTGCTACGGTACATGTCCATGTGAATGTATTTGAGACGATGATGATGATGCATTCAGCAGTGATGAAAAAGATAACGGTCATGCATTAGACTTGCACTCATGGTGAGTTTCACCAGTAAACAATGAACTATGTATATCTCTATCACTGTGTGTGTTATTCTTGTTCTCATTTGCGTTCTATAGTTATGACTGTTTTACATCAGTCACATTATTATTATTATTATCTTATTAATTGTTTTATGTGTGATTGTTATTGACAGCCTACCATTCTTCTTCGTCTGACTCGTCATTTTCGTCATCGGCATAATCTTACGTACACGTTCGATCATCATATTCATTTCTATTATTATTATCTGTAGCAACATCTTTTGTATTTGTATGTGCAACTTGAGCTTGCTTGTGTTGTTGTTGTATAGAAGAAGTAGCCCGAGGATCAGATCTACCATAGCTACTGTTACTCCGTGTCACACTTCAGTTACGGTGTGGTGTACGAGATTGACTATGGTGTGGAGTTCCACCATAGGGCATTTACAAATTACTGAACGAGGTAATAGAACGGGTGTTGAGTAATCGCTCACTCTCAATTTATTGTGCAAAGTGCAACTTGGTGCTTCGTTACTTGACCGTGTTTTTCACATCTTTATACTCACGCTCAATCTTTAATACTTTATCGCCTTATCGCTTCTTGTCCTCCTGCACTTTACGTAGTCTTCGTGAAATTTACTGCTTACTTTTCTTTAATGACTTGATTCGTTTCTATTGTTCGGTTTTATTTTTCATCAGTTCTGCAATCTCATCACGTAATATGTGTGTAATTTCTCGATCGTCTCCTTGTCTGTTTTGTATTGCGTCATTCCGTTACTAAATTCCAGTCTTGTCTTGTTTATTTTTAGAATGTGTAGAAAGTTATGTACTGAGTAATTATGAAGATGAATGTACTTGTTACTACTACTGCTCTCTTGATGCAGACGTTGCATTTGTCAATGACTATCTCTATTATTAATTTTTTTGTGGCTATTAGGACTGTTATGAGTTGATTAACATTTACAGTTCCTGCAAGGTGCATTTTTCGTCTTTTAGCATACGCTCTACTTTAGTATTCGCTGCCTGTGCCTGAAGTAGTGTTGTTTCTTATCACATGGAATTTTGGTTGACATCACGATTAATCAATCGCTCTATCTTGTCAATGGTGGAGTTAACCTGTTGCAACTCCGTTTGTTTACTTTATACTTATTTTTCTATTTGTTCATATCGTGTCATGAGTTCATATTTGCGCTTTTCAAGTTTATCTCGTTTACGCAGAAAGTGATTAGAAATGGCTTACTGTGGCATTTACGCCACAGCAAAGTGTGCATTCAGTCCTCGTTCCAGTTCCGCGTATTTTTTCTATAAATTGTCTAATCGATTCATCTGTACTCGATGAGCCCTACGTAACTCACACACACTTCGCTCCAACGCATCACGAGATAGATTTGCCGCTTATTATGTGTACTGTTTCTACAAATCTACCACACTAATCTGCAGTAGTAAATCATTTTATTCATGAGGTGTGGGTTAAATGGTATTATTGACCGCATTCGGTGTAGAAATAGAATGTTGTTGTTGTTGTTGTGTTGGTAGAGCCATAGGAGTGAGTAACACATTGGGTGAAACACTTTGCCGACTTGGCTGGGTGGATGTGTTGTAGGTGATGGTGGTATTGGTGGCGTTATTCTGTACATTGGCGTGAATAAATTGTGTGTTAGGGTACGATGGTTACTCGCGTGGTGTGTTTAGTGAGGTAGATCAGCGACTGGAGGTACTACGTCCGGTACAGATGGACATGTTGGTACTCGTGTCCTGTGTGGCAAAGTTACGGTGAAGCGATTCGAACGACAGTGGAGGAGCTACCTGAGCACGTGGCGTATGACGTGCGTCATCTGAATAACTTTATACAACAGATGTATCATTATTATTATTATTATTATTATTATTGTTAATTCTATTATTCATATTCATATGAGGTGTATTAGAAAGAAGCTGAGGAGAAGAAGCAGCATGAGTGCTACGGAGTACAGAAGGAGCAGTACGTTGAAGCTGAGAGAAGTGCATGTGTCTCATTTGTGCCGATTATGATGGCGTTTGTGGCTGACTAGATGAATGTATTAACTCATTTGATATCGTACTATTATTATTAATATTATTATTATTAATATTATATTTTATACTTGATGGTTTAAACACATTAATATTGATACCACTAGCAACTTCATGATCATTTCTTTGTGCGTTTGACTTATTCGTATTGTTATCTTTGCAATTCATGTGTGCATCGTTATTATCTATTTAGTGTATATTGTTATTATTGTTGTCTTGCACCAAGCCTTCATTCATGTTTTGTGAATGAGTTAATGATTGTGGGTGAATTGCCGATGGTGTCATGACAGGTTGAGAGGCAATGGCACGTAAATGATGTGGACTGGAGGCGGAACGTCGAATGTGGGGTCATTTCATCGATGCACTCCTCTGTCGGTCCAACGACGACGTAGACGAAGAAGGCGAAGACGTTAACTAGGCTGAGATGGGTCTATGGTCTGTGTGAGAGGAGTGTCATTGTGGCATGGTGTGGTGTACATGAGTGTTGGGTGATGATGAGGCATGGACAATCATCGACGTAGAAGTAGATGTAGAAGTAAAAGAAAGTAACTATGGGAAAGATGGACCTGTAGGCTACACAGGTTGATGAGAGGAGTGATGAGGATCATTACAAACTTGATTATCATTCAATGACATATTATATTTACTAACAGCTGCTGATGCTGATGCTAGTGTTGTTGCGTTAGTCACATCACGACAAGTTTTGTTTGTACAAATAGTCTTGTTGTCCTATAAATTTCTATTTGTAACATGTGAGCTTGTCAACGTATTATCACGTGATGGAAAATACGGTTCTGCGCTCTGTGGTCGAACTTGTTCGCTTCGTTATTTTGTGACGGTGTTATGTGAGTGATAAGGTTGTTTAGTGATTGGTGTTGCTTTATTTACAATCTATTTTGTATTACTAGCAGTACTACTAGTATCGGTGGTAGTATTATTATTACTAACGTTATTAACGCCAGTTTCTACAGCATCTACAGGCTATTTACTCTCCTTATTGGATGGTACTATCGATTGCACCATTTACGAACGACTGTCAAATGCATTTTATTCGTTTAGTGCGTTTTTGTGCTTAATGTCGTCATGACAACTTATTTAAGATTACAAACGATCACCTTTCTTTTACATTTGCGACAACTTTTTTTTATCGTCTTTTTTTTACGATACGCTATAATAAGCAAATCCTAGATTAATTTATTTATTTATTTTTTCGGACTAAGTTTATAGATTGATGTACGTACAAACTTAGATTTCAGCTTTAATTTACTGTTGACAAAAAAGCTAATTTTTATTGAAAATAATTTTTAAAAAATCAGTTGTGAACACTTGTATAAATAAATTATTTTACTTTTTAAAAGAATAGAAAATATTATAAAGATGATGAAATAAAATTATCATTACATAAAATTTATGTTGTAAATCAAGATAATTGTTTGCAATACATAGTATGTTTATCGTGGGGTTTTTTTTATCACAAATTTAGATGATAAGAATTCCGACTAGTGGGTTTAGGACTAAAATTAACAATTTACAAATTTTACAGTACAAATGTTTACGAATATGTTATAGTTAAGATTATTACACTTAATTAATCTTAGTGTTATGAATAAAATTTATTCTTTACTTATTATTATTATCATTATTAACATTAAGGGTATGTAAAGGGTAAATAATCACACAATAAATAATTTTAATTGGTTGGATGGAAAAAATTCATAAAATAGGATATTAATGTTTTTTTCATTTTTTCCCAATAATAAATATTTGCATCACATTCGCGATGAAGTAACATTTGTTGTATATTATCTTTCTATTTCTTGTAAAATAAATACATAAATTATAGTCAAACGAAATGTAGTTGTCAGATTCTGCCTACAATTCTTTTTTTCTAGATAAGTGGTAGGCATAGATCATGTTGATTGCGTCACGATAATATAGAAATTATTTATCTACAGACATTACAAACATATTTTTGTCATGATTTGATATTGTTAAACTAATTATAAATAGTTAATTTTATAATTATATATACATATGTATATATATATACATTATTAGACATCAGCATAATTTTTTCCAAGATCATAAAACAAAAGTAGATTGACTTATTCTGATACACCTTATTACTTTTAAGCAATTTTTGTTTGCTAAGTTTGTGTGTGTATAAAAATCTTTACATAGTTTTATATTCTGTCAATCTGCAATATTTACAAAAACAGATAGTTTATATGTGAAAGAGCTGACATTGCATATTTTTTTGGGTGCAGTAAATAAGATACTTTTTCTATTAATTTTTGCACCAGCTGAAAAACTAAACGCAAAAATAAGGTTTTCTTTGCGCTGATGTGATAGACAAATGCTTATAAACGCAATACTTTTTGGTAGGGAGAAAGAGAAGTTTTCAGTAATTTAATTTGAAACTCAGTAAATGTATACAAACGAATGATAAACCTGAAAAGAAATGTAAAAAGAATGATTATGTGAAAAAAAAAAAGTGTACTTCTTTCATATGAAATATAATCTTAAAATTTTCAGTACAATGCAAGCGAGACGGAAGCAAAGGCATTTACGTCAATTATATTTGATTTTTTGTTGTAGATTAAGATAGATAGATATAAATACAATCATTACATCAGTAAAAAAATATTTTGTTACTACAATTATACATATATATACAAAGACAAATTCAATAATAAAAAAATTTATTACCACTAAACAAATCATATTTATTACTTTATTCAAAAGCACAAACACTAGTAAACCAAAATGGTTTTTTTTTAAGAAAAAAAACACAAAACAATCACGCATTATTTTCTTTTAAAAAAAGCAAAATTATATTCTGTAAAAGGAAATATTTTCACTAGCCTTGTTACAACTGTTACAATAAGTTACGGTCACCATTTGAATAAGATATGAAAATAATTAATAAATGAAACAAGTTATTTATGTGATTATCACTGATATTTTAACTTGAAATATTCTATAAAATAATCATATAATTAGAATAAAATTTAACTTCCCTGCCTACTTATTTATTTAACCTGTTAGTTATTATAATTAGTTTAATTGATGTTATACGGTGGTGGTGGTGGTGGTGGTGGTGGAGGCAATGGAGGCGGCAGAGCCGCACCGAAGATGGGAGTGTTTCGTAATGAACTTAGTGCTCTGGTGTACGGATTACCGTTAGCAGCACCCAACGCTGCAGCTTCTACCGCAGATTCAGAGGTAAGAAATGGACTAATGATATTTATATTTGTGGCTAAATCGTTGCCTACACTGCCACATGCTGGTAGATGCTTACGTGCACTGTTCCTATTACTACTACTAGTCTTAGTGTTTTTGTATTTATTTTTATTGCTGTTACACATGTTGTCTCTACCATTGACATTATCTGTCCTCATATTATTATTTTATGTGGGGTTTAAAAGTGTTGGTGAAGAGGATATTGATCTATTTCGTGTTCTTGCCGTTGATGTTCGTGTTTATGTTGCAAAATGTTATATAGTGCCATCAGCCATTTGATCCTCGCCATTCAATGCATTTACTTCATTACAGTCATCACTACCATTGTCAATATTATTACATAGTATATGAGCATCACTTTATGTATTCTGACTAGTTTCTTATTTTTCTACTTCGCGTTTGTTAATTTGTGCTACAGAGTTGCCAAGGAATGTTTCACTTAATACGGCAATATCATTAATATTCTCTTCACTAGTAGTATTAATTTGGCAATTGTCAATACTAATATTGTTGTTGGGAGGAAGATGATGATGAGGATAGGTATTATAATGTCCATTCTTGCGATTACTGCCATGATGATGATGTTGTAGATGATGATTATGATGATTATTATGCATATTACTATTATTAGTGGTGGCCTTGTTATTCACACCCATGGTGTGAAGTGAGTCTATCGGAGGAGGTAACGCATAGCGCGGTAGTGGCGTCATCGGTGGTGTCATATAACTGGCAGGTGTACCTAACGCCACCTGTGGGGTGTATGGTGGGGTAGGTTTATGGATGGCCTGTAACAAGAATACTCCATTATCGTTACGTAATAAAATTACATCCTTTTGTGTTAACGCAGAAGTTTTGCTAGCAGTTGCTTTTGTAGTAACAGTAGGAGTTGTGTTAGTAACGGCATTTGTGCTTGTGGAGGTAATGGTAGCACTTGTGGAATACGGAGGGCAGTTTTCATGGTTGCCAGGATCTATACCACCACCACCACTACCACTTTATCTCTTGTCCAAGTTATCATATATATTGCAATCATATGTTGTGTGAATGGCGTTATGGTGCAATACGTTTGTCTCAAGAGCCATTGAGCAGGAAGAAGAAAGAGGAGGAGGAGGTGGTAGAGGCGGAGGCGGAGGTTGACTGTAGAATGAGTGCAATGGTGAGATTTGTTATGAATGAATGACATTGGCTGGTGCCACCGATGGCGTGGTCACACTCGCCACTGCCTCCGTAAAAGACGGCGGAGGAGGTTTGTGAATTGGTTTATTACTGCCATGAATGTGGTAGTGTGTATTTACACTGTGGTGAGTCAGCTGTGGTGATGAGGGCAAAGGCGGAGGAGGCGGAGGTGGAGGAGGTAATTAAGGTAAAGAGTGAAGATGATGTGATGTGTAGGATTAGGACAACAACAAATCATGATAACCACGTGTCTCATTTATACTATTCATCACACCACCACCACCACCACCACCACCATCATCTCCATTACCACCACTACTATTGATTAAGTTGGTACAATTGTTATCATAGGCAAAGTTATCTAATGCGCTGCTCATGCCAGGCATGGGTATTGCAGAAAGCAACGGCGATGTGTTATTGTACCCTGTGCATGAGGTATACTGCATTGCCGGAGAAGTCTGGGAGAGTGATGTGGCTACCCTATTGCTAGCATTACTCTGATGATTATTCCTTTTGGCAGTTGTAGTATTTTTACCTAAATGAGGAGGAGGAGGTGGTGGTAGAAGTGTATCTGATGCATTGTTTGCGGAAGAGTACAACGGAGGAGGAGGAGGAGGAGGAGGAAGAAGAAGTGCATCTACTTTTCCTAATAACACTGTTGGCTACGAAAATGAAGACACCATTGCCGTCATTTGCGAGGGTAACAACGAAGACATGGGTTGAAGTTGTGATGGCATGGATGTAGACACAGATGTCGTAAAACTTCGTGCTTTATTTGCCACCGTCAGGTACGTAAATGGTGCACTATTTTGCTTGTTCAAGAACGAAGTGATGGGAGCGGTAATTGGTACAGTTGCCGGAAATGCCGAATCATCCTCTTGTTACCCGTGTACCACAAAGTCACCCAAGTATTATTACTAATACTATTATTACTATTTTTTTTAACGATATACCGTTTAGTTATTCTAGTTTTACTATTCGTGATGTGAGTGTCTAATAAATTATTGATAGTAGTAGTAGTATTATTGTTGTTGTTGTTGTTTTTATATTATTTACTAATTTTGCTACAAATACTACCTTGACTGATCAGCATTACAATAAGTTGATGCGCATGTGTTTGCTCCACAGTAGCATGAGCTATTTTAACGTGTTTAGCTGTTACTGCAGTAAATTTCATTCCTACTATGTTATTATACCATCAAATCATGTACTATGGTCTACCGCACTTCGTCAATCAATTATTGAATCGTTTCATCAGTAATATCCACACTCTTGTCATCAGCATTAACATCATTTTAGCTTTCCGTGATGGCAGCTTCATTAACATTATTTTTACTTATTTTCATCGCACCATCTTCATCATCGTATTTTCCATCAATACTATTTTCAAAAAAATTAATTGGAGATTGTTATGTGGACTGTTTGCCAGACAAGAAGATATCAGGTGAATAGCATAGATTACCGCAATGAATAATAAGAGTGCTAGCATCATTTATTTTATTAATATTATTATTAGTATTATTATTGTTATTAGTGTTTGTCATTACACTGTCAAAATTTATTTCATCGTTACTGTCAATGACACTGAATAAATTTGACCGTTGACTTGTAAGTGGTAACTGAACATCGCAACTTTATGATAACGTATTGATAGTATTACTATAATCATTATTATTATTATTATTATTATTATTATTATTATTATTATTATTATTATTATTATACTTGTTCTACTTGTTAGCACTACTAACACTAACATTTTTTACTTTATCCATGTTGCTTATGCTATATCGTGTAGAAGTAGCTACTCCATACGAGCTACATGTATTCACGTTACTTATAGTGCTACAGGCACTCTGATAAATGTCGTCTTACATACTCTAGTTTACTGCACAGTAAAGTGTTTTCTTTGTAAAAAAATAGAGCTTGTGCTGACACACAATAGTGCTGTACTGTAAATATTGCAAAAATTTATAAATTAAAGACAATACTATCGCACAAATTTTACTTTATTAATAGTGCACAAAACAAGAACAAAACAAGTTATAATAACCTGTCTTATGTCATACAATTCGGTAAAAACAAAAAAGAAAACAATAAGTCAGATTTGTGTAAATGTAAATCTGAAAACAAATAAACAATAAAAAGTGAAAGAGTTTGTATATATAGCGTTAACTTTATTTATATTTACACTGTTAGATTGCCGCTGAGAAAAAGATAAAAGCAAATATTATTATTGTAAAAGTATATCAACAAAATATTGCTAAATTTTAATGAAAATTGTACTTTCTTTATTCGTAAATGAATAGATGGAAAAAAATCACTGATGAGAAAAGCAACGAGTGTATATTAATAGTACAAAAAAAATTGTATATTTTCAAAGTATTTAATTATAGTTGATAGTATATGCCTGTGATATTCTGTAGATGTAAACAACAATGATGTAAAGTAAAATATGATCAAGAAAAATAAGGGAAAAAAAAGTGGTAAAGATCTAAGTTATCTGCAAAACAAAGATTTATATATATATATATGTATATATTTTTATATATAATTATTCAACACGCAAAAAGTAAAAAAGTCACAAAACGAAGGTAAATTCACTTAAATGAATAGCACTAGTTTGCAAATAAATAAAAACAAATGAAAATTATTTGTGTGAAAAGATGATCAAGTAAAATGAAAAAAAGTAATAAATATATTCAAATTTTATCTCAAGGCTTAGCATTAAATATAATTTGCGTAATGCTCAAGTGTTACACTTCATTTGAATTAATTATAATATTTTAATTGTAAGATTTATTAGTTATTTATTTGTTGATTAATTGGGCACATCACTCTGTCAAAAAAAAAATTATAAACGTTTTACTTTAGAGATGATAGAAATTATTATAATGTAAAAAAAACATTAGTACTCAATTCACGTAATGTGTTCTTCATTTAACAATTAATAAAATCATAACTAACTATTATATTAAAAAATATTAAATTATGTACTTTCATAATCTTATTTAATTTTTTAGAAATAGTAAAAGTGTTTGTTATCATAATTACAAATAAATTCATTATTTATTTTTCCTTTGACTTCTCAAACTTAAATAAAATTTTGATATACCATTATCGTTTGTTTGTTTTTTATTACGAATTACTGCATATTTATTATTTTGCAGAGGTCTAAACAGATAACGGGTGCACCCGTAAATCGTGTCGGCCACGTACACGTCACCTGAAATGCTTAGTAGCGTGATCTTGATTATTAAAAACATTATTATTTACACTAATTTTTGTAGCAGTGTT
Source organism: Blastocrithidia nonstop (assembly GCA_028554745.1). Lineage (NCBI taxonomy): Eukaryota > Euglenozoa > Kinetoplastea > Trypanosomatida > Trypanosomatidae > Blastocrithidia > Blastocrithidia nonstop. Next base: position 360,660 of record JAQOTN010000042.1, read on the forward strand.
ATTGTTTTTGTCATCATCATTGTCGTCTTTATCAGTCAATTTGTTAATCGTATTTGTGTTAGAGTTGTTATCGCTTGACCGCTACTCATCAACAGCATCGTCGCGTGTCTGCGAAGGATGTGAGAGGACAGGTGCAGACCAGGTGTCCTTTGTGTTTGCAATTTTAGCTTCTATGCTTTGCACCAGTTGTGAAATCTATGACCCAAGTGGGTGTCCAATTCACTTCTACACAAAGTGTGCAATCATCGGTACACGAACATCTTAGGCAACAAAGAAGGTATGCGCCGTACCAGGTGTACCGGCTCGGCCAACATGGCTCACCCGCTACACGTACAACTCCGTAGAGGCTGGCAGGTCATAGTTAATCACATGTTACACGTTAATCGATTAGAGACGTTTGGCTCCAACGTCGGTGGCGATTAAGATGCGAATGTCATTGTGCTTAAACGATTGCAAAATCTCATTACGACGGTGGCCTGGTACACCACTGTGTACGGCTTTAATCAGCGAGGATGGTGCACCTAGATGATGAATTAGTTCCTTCATCAACAACTATGTGGTGTGTTTGTGTACACAGTAGATCAGCACCTGATCACGTTTTCGAATGATTCTCTGATCATACAACTTGACAATACATTTCACTCGACTATCACGCTGGACAAGTGGGTAGAAGGTCTGTTTCAGGTTCATGTCGCTGTGTACTGTTCGACTTGCAATAACGGTCACGGCATTTGGTGTAAGATATCGTTTGGCCATGTCATATACCTCATCGCTTAACACATCGCTTCACAAGGACATTTGCAATGTTGTTTTTCGTTTCGATGAATGTGTTCCCTTATCATGTTAACTATTTTTACTATCTGTATCTGTTTTATTGAGTGCATCTGTACTGCTGCTATTATTCATCGTGTCTGTGGTGATTTACATGTCCTCTGCACGCTGTTCATTAAGTTGTGTCATGACCTGTTTGAGAGATTGGGCTATTTTGGCATCGTGTGCCTACAAGATGCGATCTAATCCAATGACGGCAAAATAACGCACACGACAAAGTTATACTTTGCCACGTTTTATCAATGTAGACAGTCGACCAGGTGTACAGACTAGAACATCACAACTTTACCCGTTAGGGTTACAGTGAGTTAGTGTAGACTCTTGTAATGACTCAATCGCCTCATTGTCTGACTCGTACGCGGTGGCAATGCGTAATTCGGTATCGGTGATACTGGCGTGCAAAGAGGCGGCTCGAAGTACACTAGAGCGAGTGGCACAAATCATCAAGATGAACGGCGTACATGCCTTTTTCATTTTTGTTTTGCTTTTGTTATTGTTGTTCTTATTCTACTACTATTACTATTTCTACTTCTTATCTGACTATTGTGTCTATTGTCGCTTTTGCTATGCTACACGTTTTACCGACTCTGCTCCTTTCATCTACTTGAGCAGCAGGGATAACCCGGGTAAGGTGTACGCCAGTGCCCTCCCACACCCACGTGAGGCAATCACCAACATATCCGTTCCATTAATTAATCGTGGAATGGCAGCCGATTGCAGTGCCATCGGTGCCGCATACCCACTACTGCTTAAATTGTGTAGTACATCATGTGGTAATGCCTAGGAAAGTTATCGAAAGTGTTGAAAGGCTCGAACTTTAGACGGGTGCTGTGCATTATCAAACACCTGTACACGTAATGCAATACTTCGGTCAATACTCAATCCTTCCATTCGATTGGCACTATCTATTACTTCACCGTATAATTCTTATTAGGTATCCTACACCGCCTCACCAAATTAATTGGTGGTGGTAGATGTGGAGTTACTTCCACGTTGCTTGGCACGTGCCAGACGAGCCTGTCCGGGCGTAAATTTCTGCACAAACCGCAGTGGAGGCGGCAGGCCATCGGCTCGTGGGAACACCACAGGAAGTGGGTGACCGGGCACGAGGGCAATGCCATCCATACCTCGACGAGATTACAACATCGCCGCCGCCACCACCGCCGCCCCAGCCGCGCCTTGTTTATCACGACTTTACTTCATCACGGCCTCACCTTCGGCGTCTTCGCTCTTGGCGATGGCGGCGTTGTGCGCGGCCTGCTAGGCCTGCATGGAGGAAGACCCCAATAACGCTCCACCATTTCTATTATTAGTACTAGTAGTATCACTTTATGCATTTTTGGCTCCCAGTTCATCGCCTTGGTTGCCATCTTGTAATCGTAGGTTATCATACAACACCGCTGGGTCATAGCTGTACTGACGTGCCGTCGCAAATACTCGACTCAAGTCATTATTTGCAAACTCATTTGCCTCACCGTACATTTTCAGTGGAAAGGCTTGACTGTCTAATGGGTAGGTGTATGCGGCATCGGCTAACGGCGAGGCGGAAAGCGACGCCGCAGAGCTGCCTGGGTAGAGTGAGGCGGATGCATTTTCGTATGCCATCGCAAAGGCGTCGTCCCCACCAGGAGTGTCTACGAACATTCGGTGTGATTGCACAGCGGCGCAAACACGCATAAACTGCTGAGACATTCCTTGTCACGGTCTGCTCATGGAGCAAACACGTCGCATCATCTCTTTTGTATCTGTGTATGTGTGTGTGTGTGACTGCCTATGTGATTAACCTTCACTAGTAGCTGTTAATTGTTGTAGTGTATGTAACTTTGTGCAAAGAGAAGAGAATGGTGTTAATATGAACTAATGTAATAAGGTAAATAGTTAAGTTTATATAATGTGTACATAATATGTTTACAATTTGTTACAATTAACAAAGAGGGAAAGGGGAAAAAAGTATGAAAGACATGGTAAACATATCAGTAATGCAAGATAACACAAAAATGTTTATGTATATGTATGTGTGTGTACGTATACACGCGTAAACGGTCACATGTCTTTTGATTTTGATAATTACTATACTAATAGGCTTTGTTATACAGTATTATTTTTTTTACTGATCATAAAAAAAATTGGTAGTTGATAAAAGTGTATTGATGTCAGTAGAAAAAAATTAGTTTATAATATTTGCGCATATATACACACACTCTTTGGCACGCGTTCTACAACGTTAGTTATGTTCAGTATGCCTTACAGTATAATATGAAGGGGAAAAAAGTAGCAATTTAAATGTATAACAATGATGAATGAAGTCAACTAGTAAAAAAAGAGAGAAAATCAAAATTTAAGTGTTGGCTAGTTGTCGTTTGTCACCATTTTTTTTTTAGAAAATAAATTGTAACTAAGACAACCATACTACAAATTTATAATAACGCTTTTTTGGGGTGTTTATTTTTCAAGATAAAACTATAAATAAATGTAATATTCTTATGATATTGTGACCGAACAAACAAAACAATACAAAGTAAAGTACGAAAAACATTTGATAATTGTAAAGCAAATTAAAAAAATTATAAAATAACTATACAAAGATGCGTGTGCATAGTAAATTATATAAAAAATATTGCTGTTTTTGTTATATTTATATGTTATTGGTTGCTTTAACTTTCAAAGTTGTACGTAGGTAAGCCGCTGTTCCAGCCGAATGGGTCATTACTTTTATTGTTCTTATTACTGCTGCTGCTGATACCACCCTCATTTGCATTTAGGTTGCTGGTGTTATTACCAAAGTCGAACGAAACAGGATTGTCAAAGTCAACAGTAGGTCTACTGATGCTGTTGCTAACTGGGAATTCATCACCTGGGCCAAAGTCAAATTTGGGCCGAGATGGCACGGCATTACTTGACGAAGTAGCATTGGCATCTTCAAACATGTTACGCGGGTTTGTGCTACCAGGTCAATCTGCTCCTCCGCCTCCTCCTCCTACTCTGTTATTGTTATTATTACTGAGGCTCGTGTCATTTGCGGCAGAGCTGTCCAGACCAAAATTACCAAAATCACCAGTAAACTCAATTACTGCACCAGGTGCATCAGCCCCCTCAGGCACAGTAAAATCATCCATCTCGTCATAAAACGGATCATCTTTATGTGACTTAGCTGCTGCTGTTGTTGTTGTTGTTGTTACTGTATTAGTTTCAGCTAATCCACTTGATGTGGTCATAGGCAACGTAGATGAATGTGTATCGGATGGATTGGTAAAGGAAAACTTTGCATACGGCGATGGTGACGATGCAGACGAAGTGGATATAGACATTCCAGCACCTGTACCAGCATTATTAGAATTACCAAATAACCCAAAATTGTCATTGGTACCTATTGGTGCAAGTTCAAACGCAGGTGAGGTCGCCGGCATTGGTGCAATGGTGTTGCTAAAGTCAAATCCACTTCCACTTTTGTTACTGGCATCATTATTAGCAAACATGCCAATACCAAGTCCTTCCGGTGCATTAGGATCACGGTAAGTTGCCTTGGTAGTATTGCTGGACTGTCCTGCTGCTGGTGATGATGAAGTTGTTCGGTCTGTTTTGGTCTTACTCGCGGCAAAATCACCCATAGAAGGCAAATCGGTAGCACCAAAAAGATTATTCTTTTTCTGTTTACGGCCAGACTACGATGACGATGACGAAGATGACGACCGAGAAGATGATGTCGATGAGGAAAACGACGACGACGAAGTCGCGGATATTTTTTTCTTGCCCTTATTTGCATTATTTTTGCCTTTTTCCGTCGCATTTACCGATGTCAGGCCTTGAAAGGCGGTTAACACCTGTTTACGCTGCTCTTCATCGAGTAAATTGTTTTTCTTACGTTTATTTCCATAATCATTGTCATCTTCATCGTCGTGTGATTCACCTTTGTTGGTGTGTAAATCGGCAAATAAGTCATCTACAGCATTTTTACTGCTCTACGTGACAGAGGGCACGGGTGGGTTTTTGCTTCGTGCTCAGGCGAGTACATGACCTGCGGCAACAGTTGTCATGTGTTTCATTTTACTTCGCAATTACTTCTGCTACGATGCCGCCAACTTGATCTCATCGTTGATTAACTTGACCTACTTTCGCAAAGCTCGTTCGGCACTTGAGACGTTTGCGCCATCTGCGTTTACATCACTGTCACCAAACACTGCCGCTAAACTTGTTTTATTTTTATTGATAGTATTGCTATTATTCTCTTTTACTTTTTGTTCTGCCTCGTGCAATGCGGTTGTGATAGAGTTTCGCGATTTCTCCAGCATTCCTCGTTGTGACTGTAAGGTAGATATTTTCTACAAGTTTGCACACACCTACTGTGTGACATCGACTTTATCCTGCAAATTACCCAACGCCAGCTGCTCCTGATCAAGATCACGCAGTTTATTATTAATCTACTCGATTCGTTTATTGGCATGTGCCAACTGTTATTGTAACAATTTCATATTTTTACTAGCCATGGTGTTTTTCTTGTACTTGTCGTCGTTCATTGCATCATTTTCATCATTGTCTATCTCCTACTTATCATCATCATCATCATCGTTATCATTGTCGCTTTCCTTTCTGTTATTGTGTTTGTGCTTTTATTCATATTAATCATTGTTTGCATTAGGGTTCATGTGCACTCCACTGGTTAGTGCCATTTGACGAAAAAAGGCCGCAGTTTGTCCAATGTAGTTGTTTCGACAATGATGGGCTAGTGCGGTAAACTGAGCCGCAATCACATCATCACACCGTGTCTTTACCACCTGTGAAGCCAAACCTTCTGAACCCGTTAACGCCTTGCGTCGTTACTACAGTTATGCAATTCGTTTTTCCAACTTAGTCTGTGGTTCAGCGACAGATGATTTGCTACCATCACTGGTGTTGCTCTTACTATTACGCCGTCGCTAGAGTAGCGTCTACAATGAAATCAGCAACGTCATGGCCTCCCCACGGGTCAATACTTTCAATTCACCTTTCACCTCACTAGAGCCGCTGCCACTAGATGAGGCGTTATGGTCTTTTTTGCCTTCAATATTATTACTGCTATGCGCACTGTTTCAGTTAGGTACGTTGTCGAAACTCAGCGCCACACCGTTTTCAGGGTAGACCAACACCGCCATTTACAATTTTGCAGGCTGTCCGTACATGGTAAAGTTACACGTCAGCAAACCCACACCAGAGTTGGCCATTGTTACACTTCCTATACCACGATGCTGAATGAGCACCTATGAACAGTCCACCTAGGCTTCACCGACCACTCGACGTGGCATTCCTCGTGTGTACTACTCGATTCGTAGCTGAATGTACTTTGGTGCAAACCGTCTCCCACCATGACCAGTCTTGAAGTGAATAATAGCAGCGCCTTATGGCATCGTGCTGAAATCAATTACCCCGTTCTGGGCGACAAAGCATGGTGTGGAACGGCTGGTGTCTCCACGACGATAGTAAATGGTGTACTGTTGCTGATCTGGCATGGCTCGACATGAAACTTGGCCAACCTTGAAGCGAACAATATGTGTGTCGTGCGGCATTGTCAATTTTTTCTCAGATGGTAAACAATACACGAAAAACACTCCTGAAAAAAAGAAAAAGAATTTTAATTAAATTGTTGTGGGGGGGGGTTTTGAGTGGGGTACTATAAAAATTTATGGTTTAATGTACACACTAGATAGTTACTAATACAGCTATCTCTTTTTTAAAATGTGTATTGATATTATAAAATTTATTTAATGCTCGAAAACAAAGGGTTTTTTTTTAAAAAAAGCGTTATCACAAACCAAGCCGCTGATTTGAAGTACAACAACAAAAAATTAAGTGTAAATTAAGAAAAATCTTCTTTTTTTAATCTGTTTGTATAACCTAAATTGTATCATATTCAATCAAGTGACAAAGGAATATAAATTAAATGACAAAAATTGAAAAAAGAAAAAAGTATATAAATTTTTTTTTATTATTTATATTATCACGACACATAAACACAGATTTTTACATTGTTAACATATTATTAATAAATATTTTAGTATAATTCAGATAGTAGTTATATTAAGTTATTTACAAGTTTATTTGTATTTTTGTTATATTGGAAGAAAGAAAAAAAAAAAAAAGAATGATCGTATTACGAAATTGTTATTTCATTTCAATAACAAATATAACTATAGTAACAAAATCACTCTAACAACTAAATAACAAACATGTTAAATTTTAAAATATTTTATTTTTGCTTTGTCTTAACCTTTTTCATTAGCGTTCAAAATAGTCAGCATAATTTAACTCATTACAAATTCGAAAATAAGAGAAAAGATGTTTGACGATATAGAAAATAAGGACAGAAAGAGGAAATCAAGTAAAAAAACAGGCATATCGCCTTGAATAAATTTTTTCTTCGACTTAGTAAACCTAAATGTTAAGTAATATTTTCTTCAAGATTGTTTTGCTGACTCTCCTTCTTTTTTTCCTCGCTTTGAATGTTTGTTACACTACTACCTAAACAATTTGTACTGAGGTGAGTTTTTTGTGTGTGTTTTTACATTATTAAAAAAATTATTGATTTGGTAATTTTCTCGAGGTAAACAAACAAGTTATTAATAATGGACTATAATAATTGATCAACTTATTATTGGCGAACAACCTCAGTCCGCATGTACATATTTGATCAAGAAAAGTCACACAATATTTAACAAAAGATAGAATTTACTTTTTTACATGATAAGTAATATATGTGCTTGATTGTAGACAACAATAAATAAAAAGCTCAGCTTTACTTTTTTCGCGGTATAAAAACGTTCCTACATGTCAATTCACTCTTTAATTTTTTTTTTGCTTTTTTGCTATTATCACAAGCTCAAATCACATCACCATTGTCATTACTTCCTTTACACATTTTTTATTCGAATTCGTATCATGTTTTCTTTTTTAAAGGTTTACCGAAAATCTGTAAGTGTACTGCGTCAATGACTTGACATACTAATAATTAATATATCATTTGTGTATATTCTTTGTATGTTCAGTTCATATTTTTCAGTAAATGAAAAATATAAAATACAATACTTAAACTAATGAAAACACAAGATACATGCTACAAAAATGCGCTTATATACTTTTTCTTGATATGTGCATATATATATATACGGTTATTTCTACTTAAACATTGTATATTTTTTTTAAAAATGAATTGACTTCTAAGCTTTTCTCAAGACAAGCTAAGTAGTTTATTAAAAAAACATTGATAACTAGGAAATAAAGTCAATCACGCAACTTCTTTCTATGCAGTAAAGAGAAATAAAATAGTTGCAATTGCAAGTTAATTAAGGTAAGCGTTTATTACTTTTTACGTTTGGCATAATTCAACGAAACTATTTTTAAAAAGTTTTTAAGAATGTACATAATACAATTATTTTAGTATTACTGCATACATGATTGCGTAAAAAATATCTTATTTTCTTGATTATAAATTCAATTATTTATAAAATGTGCTGATTGAAAGTTTTACAACACGCACCGCATAACAGTATTAATAATAGTCAAACTGTATGTATATTGAGGAAAAACAACTCCAACTATATTTGAATTTATCTAAACTTTTTATAACTATATCAAAAGATACTCTTGAAAACTATCAAAAAATATAAAAATATAAATACGTGTATAGGTAATACAAAATAATTAATAACAAATAAAAAAATTTGTTTGCAAGTTATCGTGTGTATAAAATTTGTATATATCATTAGCACGTGTAAATTTGTTTATATTTAAGAACACAAAAGATAATATTCGAAAATCGTCAGATAATGTCAAAGTTATTGGAAAAAAGTTCAAATAACAACATATTTTTTTTATAAACTGTAAATAAAAATGATAATCGTCAATAAAGGTATGTTATGTTTATATATTCCTGAAACAATTTTTTTTTGTATGTGTTTATGTTGTTTATTTTGTTGTTATTCTAATTTTCATAATAAAATTCCATAACAAAGTATGGCAATTTTTATAAAATATATAACCTAACAAGAATCAATTTGTTTTCGTAAAGAAATATTAAAATAAACTCACTAGCATAATTTACTGATATCACAAGCATTATTATATATATTTATTCAATGAAACAAGTTAATCTTTAGGACAAAAAAGATAATAGTGATATAGGAAAAAAAAAAATTTTTTATAAAAATTTTCTTGCTATTAAAAAAAAAAATTACTGTGTGTATTAATTTTCTTTATTTACTTAGTCGTCGATGTGGATGTGCATAAAAGGTACAAATATTTCCAAATAAACGGATAAAATCGAAAAAGTTTTCAGATTCGAAAAACGAATAACATCGAAATGTGTATAGATTATGTTGTATGTAACTAATTATTTTAGACAAGAAATTTTCAACAATTTGAGTGCACACCTTATTGCACATAATATATATATAATTAAAAATGTATATTAATATTCGTACGTGCCAGTATATATATTATCGGGGTTTTTTTTGCATAATAAAACATTACTTTCAACAAAACTTTGCACATATACATATATATACAATAATAATAATAATATGCGTATATAGACACATGTAGGAAAGTAAAAAGAAAAATTATGGATCTATTGCCTTTAACAATGTGTATATGATATTATTTACTTTCTTTTTTTCTTGAGAATTGGTTGATTGCGATAACTATTAATACTACTTAATAATATATAGGAAAAACTCTCTAAAATGAGTTTGATTTAAATTACCAAGTTTTCCGTATATAATTTGTAAGACATGTACTATTAAAATAAATCTACAAAAAGTGTTTATGAAATAAAAGCGGTAATGAACACTTCATAGATATATGTGTATAATCATTCTAAATTACAAAAAAAATATAAAGTTGAGAAAATTTTTTGCTTTAACTTATCGCACTTACTATAAGCATGTGCAATTGTAAATTTGTCTAGAAATCTATCGCCAAGAAAGAAGAAAAAAGTTGTGTACAATAATTAGGAATATTTACACAAAAAACGACAACTTAAATAAAGAAATTAGTTTATACTTATACTTTATATATTTGCACATATAATTTAAAAGAAAAAACGAATTTATACTTTGAAAAACTTAGCAATTATTAACAAATTTAAATGAATAGAAAAATATTAAAATATTCATTGCGTGTATATATTTAATTTAGAAAGAAAAAAAAAGAAATTATATGATTATAACGGAGGTAGATATAGAGTTAAATGCAAAGTAAATGGACTTATTTCTATGAATAAATATCTAATTGAAAAGAACACATAAATATATGTTGTACTTATTATTAATAGTGAGAAAGTAGAAAGAAAGTATGTGTTTGCGTGTAAGTGAGAAAAATTTTATTAAAAGAGAGCTGTATGGAATATTGTATATTATATTGTGTTAGTTTGTTTGATTGCGTTCGATATTCAGGTAAGTAAACATAAATTTGTTTGATGTGGGTGTTGTTAACTAATTTCTGCAATCATTGTTAAGCAAAAATGCTGAATTGTTATAATGTCAGTTTAGAAAAAAAGAAGAAACAAACTTGCACACCTTTTAATTTGCGCAGCAGAAATGCATATATAAAACACAATTGTAGCTATATATATATATATATATATATATCTGTTTATTTATTAAATTAATTGAAATAATTAGTGTGAGAGAAAAGACAAATGTAAATGTTTAAAGACAAACCGTCACAGCCGATGAGAAAGTTGTGTTAAGCTTTACAAATGTGAAAGTAATAATTGAAAGCAATATATACAAAACTATAGCTTTGCTTCTTAAGTAATTATGAAATTTGTCTAAGCCTCTTTTTCCACGCTTTTTTTTTTACAAAGTGAAAGTGCACAACTTCTTATAACATCGCATTTTATGGAATTACTACAATCGGCTGTGAACTTTATTACAATAGTGCAAGTGTAGTAAAAACATTCCATAATTTGTCAATAAGCTAACTAATATCAAAACAAAGAAAAGACAGTAATTTCACACAAAAAAAAGGACGAAATAAAGCATCGAAAGTAGATCACAATAATAAAATTACAAAAATAAAATCTTTCCTTCACAAAAAAAAATTGTAAATTTCACAGTAATTGTTATAATGTTGTGCAGTATTAATATCATCAAAAATAAATGTTAGCAGTAATGTGTGTGCCTTATCAACAAGCAAAAGAGATGACATTAATGTTTGTAAGTTTAGTGATTGTTAGATGACTAATTAATTTATTTCAGAGTGCTTTGATAACATGTTTGTTTTCACTTTCAATAACACAAATATTGATCTTTTTTTTCTCTTGAGGTTTGTCAAAATTTCAAATTTGAGATTCATCCAGCAGTTAGAATACAACTGCTTTCATTTTTTCGTGACTTATGAAAACACACCATTTTATTAACATTAAAAAAAAAAAAAAAAATAGATCAGTAGAAAAAATTGAAAGTAAAATAAACGTTAATAACACATTACTTCAGCATAAAAATAATAAAATTAAAAAAAAAAAATAAACGATAACAAAAATAGAAATAAAATTTATTATCAAATAAGAAGCAATAAAGAAAAGTAAAAAAAAGTTATCAGCTCTTAAAGTACAATAAATTATTAACAAATTGCAGACGCATAAAATATTTTAGAGTCTGCTTGTATTGAGAAGGGAAAAAGTTATTATTTTAGTTAATGGCTGAAAAAGGGAAAAAAATATATTGTTGTTATTGTTGTAGGTTTTTTTTTCAAATCAGAAAGAAATAGTTATAAATTAATAATTTTAAAGTAGATTAATTTATCTCATCGAACATTGAGTGTATAAAATGTTCTTGTAAATTTAACTTTGAGCGAATCCGCAAACATTGTTATTGCTCTTATTAAGTAATTTATTTTGTGTCCTAACTTAGTGTTCTTAGTTGAGTTCATCAAGGAGATGAGCAAAAACGTTTGTGTAGCATTGTTATTATTACCATAAATAAAATACTTTGACTAAACTCGTTAACAAATAACGGGAAAAGCAATCGTAATGCATAAAATTTTTGATTTAAACTTATTATAAATTAAGTTTTTAAAGGAAGACCGTGGAGTGCAAAGTAGAAATAAATTGAATAGTGAAACTGTACAATAAAAGAAAGTAGAGTTTGCTAGCAATATACATTGTTGAAGTTTTTTTGTGTGTGTTTGTATGCTAACGATTTTTATAAGAAATAATTGTTTTGTATTTTGTTTTTGTTTTTTTTTAATGCCAAAAAGTAAGAAAAAGAAAATGCAACTATTCACGACATCATATCAAATTAAAAATAAAAATTGCTAGTTCTGTATAATGCGTAAGAATATTGTATATATGTTTTTACTCGAAAAAGTAAAGTAGTTTGGTTTTTTTTTCCAAATAAAAATAGACTAGAACATTTTTTTTTCAAAAGATATGGGAAGTAAATTAAGTTAAACAATTGCTATGAGCACGATAGTAATGAGTAATCAACAGATTCATCAAGTACAAAATAAGTAATGTATAGAAAGGCAGAGGACATGTTAGTGTATAGGACATGTAATTTGCAAAAAAGAAAAGTTTATAGAGAGGAAGGGAGAGAGAAAGTGTGTGTGTTTTTGTAAAAAAAAAAAATTTTTTGTTAAAAAAAGGGTGAATAGTGATGTATATAGAAGAGAGTATAAATACATACAATACACCTATGGGAAAAAAAGTGAAATCTATTTTTTAAAAAAAAAATATTCGCTCAAGCTGTAATGTAAGTAGACACACAAGAAAAAAGAAGTAAAGGACGTACAAAAGAAAGTGCAAGTAGACTCTATATAGAAATACATTGTTTACCTAAAATATATAATTTTTTTTAAAAAAACTTTATAAAAATTAGCTTATTTACCAGCTGAGCCTAAATTTAAGCGATGTGCAAGGAGTTGTATATAGATCATTGCACCTCTTGAAAACAAAAGAAAAAGAAAGAATGGTAAAACATGAAATAAATGTTTAAACAAAGAAGTAAACGAATAAAGCAATTCAAATTTGCAAAAGTAAAATAGTATCTCTTGCAAATTTACTTTACCTTGCCATGCAATATGATAATATTTTGGAAGCATTGTTGTTAAGGAAAATATGTTAGTGTGTAGATTAGTTTCTTTCATCACATTACTCATCTGATCGAGTATTACGCCGTAAAGGACGACGTCGTGTAGAGTAGCGTGTGTTGTTGTTGTTGTTATTATTATTATTAGTGTTGTTGTCATACACACGAGAATGATGAGTATGATGATAGCTACCATTATTATTGGTGTTATTGTTATTGTTGAGGTTACTTTCTGCGCGTTCGTACGAGAAATAATTACGATGATCACAGTTGTTATTATTACCACTTCGCTATGTAGAGTAGTTGTAATTCCTACGGTTATTGTTGTTAAAATTTCTACTATTTTTGTTGTTGTTGTTATAGATATTGGAATTACTGTTATTGTGCATGTTGCCATGTCTTTTGCGATCATGTACTCCCTCACACGCATCTCGGTTTACCTGATCCATTCATATCCGGCATTTGTATCGATTGTGCAACGTACGTGTAAGCACGTTAAAGTCAACATAGGCGTTACTTGTATATCGTACAATTAGTTTTTTCCGGTCAAACTGGAAAAGCACATCTTCAATGTTGATCGGAACCGGTAGGTGAATACGTTGTAAACACTACTCACAATAATTACGAGCCTCTACCTCGTCATGGGTCAGTGTCATCATTTATTCCTCGTCTTGGCATGTGGCTTCACGAAGTACACGTGGCATAAACTGTTCTTGTAATATCTACTACGCGGTAGGCATGGGTAAGTGATCAAGTGACGGGTACATGTCTCGCTCTTGCTACTCAGTACCATCATTGTACATCATGTTATCATCGTGCTCATGAGTTTGCTCTATCTACTCCTTATTATCTGACATCATCGTAAACTATTGCATTTCATTGGTGCTTTTTCTACTTGTTGACTATCTTACATTAAAACCACTTTTGTTATCATTAGTAGCATTGTGGTAAACATTACCATTTTTATTGATATTGTCAATATCATCATTCATGTAGCAATTGTTTACTCCATTGTCATCATCGTGTGCATTGACATAAGACTGACTTGTCATATTAGTGTGGAAACTACCGTCTTGACTTTCCATATAGCTCAAATCAAAATTACCCAATGGACTAATGTCCCCATGTGCCACCACGTTCGTTTTAAGCACCGCCGTAATCTGACCCATGTCAATTCCCCGATCACCTTCCACTAACACATAACGCCCAATGAGATCGGTAAGTTTGATTTGTGGACCAAACATAGAATGTAAATCGGCAATGAGGAAATCGTCCTCGCAGTGTCGTAGGTTTACTTTCACCTCCACTACCTGACGACGTGACTGAGTGCTGCGTCGTACGAGCAACGGTCGCCCACTGACGTAAATCTTGGACAAGTTTTTAATGGGTGTCGTTACACACTTGGTGCAATTGATATGAGCGGTGTCTTTGGACTAATTGGCACAGTAAGTTTTATTGTTGTTGTTACTTGTACTGTTACTATCGGACACATGCATCGAGTACGAGGACAAACCCGAGGATGATTTCATGGGAACTACATCAACTATTTTAGCAGCCGAACGTTCTATCGACGAGAATGGAGAGTAGTCTGTAATTAGCTACGGTGATGTCTACCGTGATAATAATAACGAAGAAGAAAAAGACTTTGTTGTTATCGCTACGGTTGCAGTCCTTTCCGCTGACGTTGATGCAGATAGTTACTAAGACACACGTAGAGCACTAATAGGTTTTGCCTAGTGATGGCCGTTATTATTGTCATTGTTGAACGAATCACTCGTAGTGTGATACTCATGTTGCTATTCTTCAATTTCTTCTTCTTCTTGTTATTGTCGTTGTTGATTGTGTTGATGATATGAATATGGATAGTAATTGTTCTAGTGAGTATTATTGACATTTTTGCTGATACTAGTTGTACCGCATTCATTAGTATTACCATTACCAGTGTTGTTGTAATCACACTAGTTATTTACACATGAACGTGTATCTGAAGGGCAATCCTACTCATGACTGATGCGCCTTGACCTTGCGTCATTGACGCAGACGTGGGTTGTCATGTCAGATGACTGACGAGATGCATTAAATTGATTGTTATTGCAGCATTGGCGTTTACTTCTCACCTCACAGCAATTACTTGTGTCATCTATTGTGCTGTAATTGTATCTCTTGATATTGTTGTCAGTGTAATACCTTGACCTGTCCATTGTTGCATTTGTCAAAGGTATATTTACAGAAGTTAAATGTAACTATCGTTGTATCTGATAACGACTTGGCGGTAAAATAATTGGCTCAATGAAGCATGGCTACTCATCCGTGATGTGTGATTTGTTTACCTATGGCACACTATTATCGTACAGTTTGCAATCATTACGATTAGCGTCAGCTTTGTGATTTTGGCTATGCCAGCTTTGTAAATTGTTCGTTGCAATTGATGTGTTATAATTGTTTATGTTATTGTTGTACATATTCATTTACCCCATGTCACAATTGTTATACCTGTTTGCATTGTTGTACTGTTCATTGACATTACACTCATTGTACTATTGCTACTCATTATTATTGATATTAGTGTTATCATCGGCATCTTTGCCATCAACACTACTGTTACGGAACGATAACACATTTATTGTGTTTTCATTCGAGTACGTTTTGCTCATCTGCTCGTTTTCATCCGATGCAATAATTTACGAGCTATTTTGCTTTTCATCACGCACAACGTACGAGGCAAGATGCATTGCATCATTTTTACCTTTATGGTACGCGGAATGATTAACCTCTGAAACTTGAAAACACGCCGGGCAATTAATGTATTGCTGATATCTACTCACATTACCTTCACTGGTATAGCGTGCATTGTAAAACGGAGAGTTAATACTGTTTTCGCAACTTCCATTACTGCGACTTTTCTTTGATACTTCATTGTTCGCCACCTTATTCATGTTATTAGTGTTGACAGTACACGATGCGTCAAGTGAAGTGCTCTGTACTGTGTTATTCTACTTTGATTTGCGAACAAATGTTTGCTGTATTGGCTTGAAAGTGACATGTGTGAGGTTGGCGCTGTATAATGAGTCCTCAGGCTTGAGTAACGAAATTGCGTATGGCTCATGTCTCATTCGTGTAATGTGCACTTTACACGCTACTGACTACTACTAATCTTTCGTGTTAATACTACTCAAACGTGTACATGTACAAGACAAAGCTGCATCCGTTTGATCATCACATACATCATCTTCAATATTATATTCATTGCCTGTTATTTAGTGAGATGGTGTTAAATAAACTTCTGGTGACGAATGCGTCTTCTTGTTGGCTGCCCAAGTGCAATTTTCTGTATTTTTGCTGCATACTTCTGGTTTGTTCACAACACTAGCCACTAGATTCTGACACTATGCATAATAGCTGGTACAATCTGTAAGAGGTGCATAAACCTCAATAACACTGTCATCATACATTTTATCGGCTAAATAATTGCTACACACACGCTTAGCAGTTTTACTTTTCTACATTGTCGTCATGGTTATCAACTAACCTAATATAACAACTGCACGCTTTATTGCAAAGTCCAGCAGCGTAAGTCAACTAAAAAAATTTGACGTAAAAAAAAAAAGAAGGTAGACGAATATCGTACAAAGATGAAAATTTGATAACGAATATAGTGAAGAAAAATATCACCGTTAGAAAAACAATAATGTAAATAATAGAAATGTAGATGGATAGTGTGCTATTTACTTTAATGTAAATAAAAAAGCACGTTGTTTTCTAAACTAGCCTTTTTTGTTACTATTTTTTATTTGAAAACTTTGTTTATTGCCGCAAATAATTGTACTCTTCAAAATTACCGATTGTTTGTTTATTTATTATCTCTGTTTTGAAAACTTTGGCGTTATTGACAACCTTTGCTATAAATTGTACTTGTTTGTGAGTGAAAAATAAACGTGTAGTAATAATTTATAAAAAAAACTATATTATAATAATATTGATAAATATTTGTATATAAATAAAGTGATTGGCGTATATATGATTGCCAGAAAAACGGACAGACAAAATAAAAATTGTCTTGATATCTTTAAAGAAAAGTTAAGAGACAAAAAAAAATAGGTCAAGGGTAGTGTAAAATCAATTTTGGGAGAGAGAACTAGACAATTTTTTTTTATACTTATAGTTTTTTTTAACAAGAAATGTACAGAAGATAAATGAAGGAATAGACAAAAATCAAACTGAGGCTATCAAACTGAAGACAAAAATCAAGTATAAAAGAGAAGAAAAGTGAAGGTAAAGAAAATGAGATGATGAGAGAAGTGTGAGAGGTTACAATTAAATAAAAATTAAAATATCAATTGAGAAGAAAGATAGATTACGCTAAATAAGAATAGGAAATAATTTTACTATTTTTTCTTTTACAAGGAATAAACAACTTTACGTATTTTAACAATTATGGCCTTATTATAACTACTATTATTATTTACTCTAATTTTTATTAACGGTTTAATTTGACAACAGAAGTGAATATATCACTTAATGCTTTTACGCTTTTGTTTGACGTTGAAATTATAGAAAAGTTATGAATTTTTAGGATAAAATTATCGTTACTGTATTTTTGTTAACTTAATGATTGTAGAAAATAAAGAAAAGAAAATTGTTTTAAAAAGTATTTTATGAAAAGTCGTACACTTTGCGATTTTTGTTTGCTCTTATTATCAATTTCGATAATTGTGATTCGACTAATTCAAAAGAAATGAAAGAGAAAGAAAAAATGAAATATAAAATCCTATAGTTACTTGTAGTAATACTCTAAGAAAACACGTATTTTACTTTAGTACGAATAATTAACAGATTGCAAAGTAGGTAATTCTTTATGAAATATATTTATAACAACAAATTTAGGTGTTTTTTTAAAGAACTGAAAGCAAAGTCTTGTCTCTTTTTGTGAGTGTGTATGTGTGTGCGTTTTACGTGAAGTATAATAAAAGAGTTAAAATGATAATTATAGTAAATAAGAAAAGAAATGAGACACAATAATGAGTGTGGACATAAAAACAGCATTGATGCAAATCATTATCACGTACAAAAATTTCAGAAAAATAACATAGATAACATTCAAGAAAGTAAATGAAAAAAATTATCTTAACTTGCAACATTGTTTGCAAAAATATTTTTGATTAATTTAATGTGGTGTGTTTACTTTACACATAAAGTATGTTTATTTGTTAATTCAAATAAACGGTTGACCGAAAGAAAAACAACTTTTTTCCGTAAATGAGATTAATGATTATTTTGACAGTTTCAAAGCAAACTGATATTTAAATTAAAACTTGACAGTTTGTTAGCTAATTTTTTTCTTGTCTTGATAATTTATTTTTTTTTACCTTGCAAACATGCACACACTTTTACGTGTGTGCACGTTAAGCATAACTATTTAATAGTTAATATAAAAGTTTATAAAACAGTCGAAAAAAAATACTATTATTTGCTTAGTGTTGTTGTTGTTGTTATTGTTGTTGGATCTGTGTGCGTGTATGTTATACCTTTTTCATCACTACAAATTGATAATTTATTCAATACTAGCGCAAATATTTTTTATTAGCATATATGTTATGAACTTACCGATTATCAGCATTAGTAATTTGTAACATTGACACGTCATAGCTTCACTTTACGATCATCACCTCCGGTTGCCATTAACAGTGATGTATTGTTTGTAGCTTTTTCTTTCTATTACGTGCAAACATAATCCTAATTATTATTTTTTTTACAACGAGTTGAACTTATCGTGTTTGCAAAACTGACACTATTCACGTCTGCATCATGTGCGTTATCTAAGTGAAAAAGTTAATTGACATGCACTAAATTTACCTATCTTGTGTGTGGCTTTGTCTTATCTTCATCATCGTTATCATCATTGCCATTACCACTGCTAATATCGTTGTTAGCATCAGAACTACTAATGACAATATTAGTGTTTGCTTGCAAATTTGGCAAATGTTAATATAATTATCTATCGTACTGTGCACACAAAAGAGTAATACTATTGTCGCCGCTCACTGCAGCTAGTAAACTGGGTATGTGCATTGATCAATCAATCGCAAAAATAGATCGTGTGCAGAATCCACTACACGACGCAACATGCTCGTACTTGTCATCACTCACTCGGCGACGTCAAAAGAGCAAAGACAAGTCATCTGAACATGTGCAGAGTAACGGAGATGTTAATGTTTATTGCTATTACAGATCATTGTCATCTCGTACAGAAATTGATGTCAGTGTGGTATTTACGTTTTATTAACATTTTGTGGTGTTCTACTCATTTGTATTTGTTTTGGCTGTATTTGATGTGTTATGATGAGACTGTAGCGACGCTGCTTTCTGAAACGCCGCTGCTCAGACAGTGCCAGTGTGCCTCTTCATTGTTTGCACGCAATGTCAGTCTTCTTGGCGAATGGATGAATCGCTTCATACCTTGATGGTGTTATCATACCCACAAGAGAGCACACGTTGGTGAGATGTCATGTCAGGTTGCGGTTATCATAGACAATGCTTGATGTCTTGTAAATGGCCTGTTAGTATTCCAGCACACTCATATTCACCTTCCTACACACGTTCTCATATTCACACATTATGATCACGCGCACATGTGGCAAGAATACTATCACTGCCCCATGCCACACACTTTACCTCGCTTTCATGTCCATCTAAAATACCTTCTACCTCATATGAAAGTGACAGTTAGCCATCATCGTAGACACGTTGTCATACACTCACTGTGTGGTCGAACGAGGCGCAGGCGAGGTAGTTGCCACTGGGACTTCAACTAACATGACGAATTGTGCGTGTGTGTTCGCCACTTAACGTGCACACACAATGTCACTGAGATTAGTTTGATGTATTTCTTAACATAGGCTTTACCTTAGAGTTGGCAGAACGTATCGCCTCTTCATTAACTTCACTTGTAGTATTATCGCAATGTGTAGACGGTGGCGGCGAGGTAGATGTCGAAAGAGACACAGAAGAAGTTGTCTTGTTGTTATTGTTATTGATGTGATGTTCATTCTTGCTATCATTTGAAGTTACAGCTGCAGATTACATACTATTTTCAGCGCACAGTTTGTTCTTCTATTATTTTCCTGCTGTGCAAAATTTATTGTTTGTAGTATCTTGCTCATTATTTGAATTGGTCATTGCATTTACATTAGTATTTGCGTCTTCTTTGCAAGTATAATCTGTCTACAAAGCTCACAATTTCACCGTTGTATCAGCTGAAGCTGAGGCTAAAATATTTAGTGTTGGGTGTCATGCCACACACCATACACGTTAAGTGTGACCTTATAAAGTAATGATGGGTTATATTTATATTTGTTTTATTTTTTATTTTAGTGTATATGATGATGATGAACTGAGTGCTGTCACTGAAGTTGGTCTCTCCCTACTAGCCTAACAAGAAGTAGTGTTAGTACAAGTATTGTTGATGGTGTTCTACTGATACATCGCGACTTTATCAAAATTATTGTATATATGTGAACAATGAATAATAATGTGAGAATATTACTAGAAAGATAGAAACTAATTTAAATGTGCGTAATGTAATTTGATGAAACAAGCTGTCGATAATTGCTAGTTGTATATTTAAATAATTATAATAATAAGACAATGTTATTATCGCAATAAATACCATGTAATTGTTATTCAATAGTTTGTGTTTAATAAAAAATGCATAATATTATTTTGCTCATTTGCGGGTTTTTTACAAATTGTAATGATGCAATTTACACAAAACTGCAAGAATTGATTACAATTTTTAATTTAATTGAAATATCAAGTGCACTTATAGTGTGCAACACTTATACACTTGCAACGATTACGAAGCAAACGAAAAAAAAATTTGTTAGTACGGATTAATTATTTATTTTTACATAAATGGAAGTATGAACTTTATTATTTAGCTTTATTCACTCGTAAAATACTGTTTTATGTGATTTGCGTAATCATTACAAAAATTTAATTATGTTCCTATTATCATTATTTTTTTAATCACTTGTTTCCTACTGCGTTGCGTAAACGTTAATTTTACTTAATTAAGCATATTTAGTATGCGTTTACCGGAATAGCGTGAAATAACAACTTTTCAATATTACTTGAAAAGCTATGTATTATTCAACCGTAATGGCAAGTATTAATTTTATGAAGTTTATAATATTAAGACATGTAGCAATGTTGCTTGTAAAAAAAAAAAAAGTTAATATGTATAAGATAGTTATAATCTAAATTTAATTGAACTTTACTTACGACAAATTTTTTAATAATAAAAAAAAGTTGCATGCCAATGCACTAATAATGTATTAATTTACCGTAAATTGTTATAAGATTAATTTATTATTTAAGGCTACAAACGTATGTTAGCTTGGTTATTCCTCATCACTATCAGGAAATTGATATGAGCGCACTGTCAGGTCAACTCCTGCACCGTAAAATTTACCTTTGTTTTTCTGCTTCAGCTTGTTAAAATTTTTGCCCTTTACCTGCATCATCTCTTGATTTTGTCTCACCCGCAGGTGTGTGTCGTGAGGTAGGTTATGTTTCAGCTCTTCCGCCTAAAATCGAACTTTTGTAGGATCAATGCGTTGAAAGCGCTGTTTGACTCCAAGTTTGTTATTAGTATTACCTGCCTTTTAACTAGTTGTTGTTATATTTTTGTGTTTCTCCTATACATTTATGTTTGATTTGCCATTATGTAATTTTTTGCCACTTTTACTTTCAATGTGGCTTTCTGATTTTTTGGTCTCATCATCATTTTCGGACACACATTGTGAAGTATTTTACGAATTATTTTACTTTGTTTTCTAAACTTAATTATCAGGTTGAACATTTTTGTTATGTGAGACTGTAGATTAGGACGAAGCATGACTTTTTTATTGTGCTTTGTGTGCACCCACAACTTATCGATTGATAGTTTTACATAAATCACGTTTACCTTTCTTGTAGCTTTTCGTGTTGTCCTTCAATACTTCATTTTTGCTAACATTATTGTTTGTACTACTGCAAACAACACTAACGTTGCCTTGTAATTCTTATTCAATTTTGTCACTAATACTTTATTTGCTAATACCTTTATTTTACATGATACTTTCATCGTTACCTCGCTATCGTTTACAACTTTATTTGCAGTCGGACGCTATAACGACATGTTCAATAGTTTTCGTGCCAAATAACTACACATACTGATTAATGTCAAATTTTCCTTACTTGGCGAATGTAGTTGCCAAATTAGGATGATGTTGCTGAAAGTACAGCCAAATAAGTGTGTTAACTGCAGAGGACATGGCTAAAACTGATAGGGTAATCAGATTATATGCAATCAAGAAATAAAAAATTTGACGCTTTTGCTCAGAGCAATAAAAGTCATAATTAAAATAGTATTTATAACGGGTTTTTTGTATTGACAGACGGCAAATAGAGTAAAACAGTAATTAACTTTTTATGCATTGAAATGATCATTTGGCATCACAACAATTCTTATTTACAAAGGAAAAAATTAATCTATGTAGCAAAATATTTGCATTATACTAGGATTGATTTAGTTGTGCAATGAATTAGAGCGTATGTATTTAACACAAATATAATATGTATTATTTATTTTGTTTACCATTGTTGGGCATAGAAATTGTTAATATTTATATTTTGATCTTATAAATAACAGGCAAGCATCTGAAAGAAAAAAACAAAGAAATTAGCAGATTGAAAAGGAAAAGTATTGATTAGCACGCCATTGTTATGTCATAAATCATTCCGCTGCTTGACGAAGTGCACAGTCGTAACAGCTGAGAAGTATAGTTATTATCGTCTTCGATGTCATTGTTTGTGCATGACCGCTGGCCTAACAAAACAGCATCTAGTACAACACCATCAGCTAGCTCGTGTGCTCCTAGAATGGCGAGTTTACTAACATCCATAACTGCTACTTGAGATGACGACAATAGCAACACATAATTGGCACTTCCTCTTGACATGTCTTTATCTGTGCAACGCTGTGATAATATTGACGATGATTGCACTTTTGTCTCTTATTTTGCAGTTATATTAGTAAGACTACTAACTTTATCATTCTTATTATATTTATCAATATGACTCGTTTTGTAATTACAAAGACTGCTGGACATCCTACTTCTCTTAAAAATACTTTGCTAACGCATTGTTTACGTAGTTTGTTGCTGTTGTGGTTAATACTACAATTATTATTGAAACGTACTTGACTTTATTGCCAAGTATTAAAATGATTGCTGCTGTCAAATAGGTGTTAACATAAATCGACTATCTCAAACGCGCAATACATTGTCGCTGCAATAACTAATAAAATTACAAAAACCCGAGTGGGCAACACCGCAGCTTTCTATCGAGTATTTGTTGTTTTGATGTAATGACAAACATTACCGTTGCCGTTTATCAACTTGACATATACTATGTTTTTCGAATAAATAAGTTTATTGCCTTGTAGAGAAAATATCAATTACACTATTTACATCAAACTTTGCGTTGAAAGTAGAAAGCGGTGTTCTGTTTGAATGAAACAACTAATAATACTCATATACACTGATGCACGCTTCTGATTGCACACTACTTTGACATTCATGTGCAGATCAGATAGAGTGTGAAGTTAGTGACATTGCCTTTGCAAGATCAAAATTAATTTACGATACTTTTTCATCAGACGTGTAATGGTACAAATGTATAGCTCCGTCGCTAGTAGCAGAACGTTATCTGCCTGCGGTAGCAGAAAAGCTTAACGTGCCATATACGTTATTACAAGCTTATAGTTTAGCATAAAAACGATTTTGCTAACACAACCTAACAGGTTTACGACAGCTAGCTTATAGAAGGTGATAGAAAGATTTACAACCATTTTGTAAACTAAAATTGAACATACATAAAAATGCAGCTGTTGAAGGCAATGATGATGATGATGAACGTGTTGGTGTTGTTGATGTCGATTTGTCACGACCAGTCTTTTGCATGAGTGCAATAGCAACTACAAGACTAGACTAGTCTGTATTGTTTTGTACTGCATCCGTATTCTTTACTGCAGGAGAATGCAATTTCGCTAACGGGAAAGGTGATTGGTAGCCCTCACAAGATTTGAAAACACAACCATAGGAATCGAAGAACAAATCACATTATGAAGACATTAAAATAATGTAGGAGAATATATTGTAATTGATTTGATTATATTATAGGTTAAGAATAGATTATTTTGTTGTGCGCCTATACATTCTATGATGCAAATAGGGAGAAAAAATTAATTACTCTTATTAAAAAAAATTAAAAGCATGAAAGAAAAAAAGAAATTGTAAAATAAGAAAATATAAACTAAGAAGAATAGAGTGCAGAAAAAAAATTATTTGTTGATTTGTTAAAATAGGTAAAGTGGTTCACATATTTACATCACAGTTATTATTATATACTTACTATATCGCAAAAACAATAAATTTTATGTGCATTCAGCACCAAGCACATTAGCACCTTTATGCATTCATTATCAGCGATTTCAGCTGTTTAGTTGTTGTGCGGTTTTGTATGTGTGTAAAGTGTTCACAAACATATAAAAGGGACAAAAATAAAATGAAAAAATGGAAACAATTATAAATAAAAACAAGTAAAAAAAATTTCGACAAAGTAAATAAAATGTGTAAGTATGTAAATAAAGTAGCAATTGTGTACAGTTGACACTGAGTAAAGTGTAGTTGGTATTTTACTTAACTTGACATGCGACGTGCATGTCGGTGTATGCACGTATGTGTACGCTCACACAAAGTTACAGCGTAACTGTACATCAATTTTACATTACAATTGGTGATACTTTAACTTTATCACGTACTTACTCTTTTCTTTACTAAGTCTGTGTACATTTTGCTTGGTGGTTGTTTATATTTATTTTTTTTCCACATCAATTTATGGACACGGTGCTTAAATGCGACTTGGGTACAAGTATACACGTACACGGCGGCCAATAGCAGATGCAGGAATAGTAGCCCCGTTAAACTTTACACGTAGCATACCTGAGTTACCATGAGGGCGTGAGACACGTCCCCACAGCGCACGTGTGGTGCTACGACGTGCAGGTGCCTTGCTCCATCGCACACAACGACGCACTTTCTTTCCGTGGTAGACGTAGCAAACACGTTTGCCAATGTACCAATTTGCATCATCACGAGTATTGACATTCTCTACGCGAACGAGAGCTACGTTTTTACGTTGTCCATGCATACCACGTGAGTAACCTGCCAGTGTTGCCTTCATGTACAATCGTGGTGAACTACGGAGACGTTTTACTTTGGTTGTCTTCTTTGACAGCTGGTGCAGCTTTTTGCTGCGTTGCGCGTGAACTTTTGATGTGGCCATGTGTTACTAGTGTGAATTTGTACTTATAACCTCCTTTGGCTAATATAACTTACGGACAATAACTAAATTATAAAAAAAATAAAAAATTATTGAAATAATTTAAATTTTATTTTATTTTTGAAATATTATAATATTCAAGAAAAAGTAAATGTCAAACATTCATGCGTGCTGAAAACAAATAATCACATTCTGAAAAAAGTATTGGTAATAAATAACACTAGCATTTTATTTACTTACACTGTAACAGCTATTCTTTTTTTTAAGTGTGCATTTGTATTTTTGTGAAACTTATCGTTTCTTCTACACTGAAAAACAAAGAGTTACTTTTGAAAAATATATATTACGTTTATATATACTTGTACTAATTTCAAATGCACACACAGAGATGAAGTTCAAATTTTCAATGCATGCCAAAAATAATTCTTTTTATAGAAATATGATTAATTTAATTGTAAATAACTTATTATATGTTCGAAATCAAACAGAAGTACATCAATATGATTGTCACAAAATAAAAAACGTTATTATTGATTGATAATAGCATGCGAAACATAAAAGTTATTTTAATAAAAGTAAATAGATTATGTTACAGAAGCAAATATATTTAGTTTCTATGTGTTAATTGTTTCTCAGTTGACTATGTAGTGGCATTTCTTTCTATAAAATAGCTCAAATGCGCTCATGTACTTGTTCTCTAGTTAGTCGTTTACCGTAGGTATCACAGCACATTATGTGATGTCACTAGCTAAACTTCTAACAACACCACAAAAATGTCTAACGCACAGACTCCTTGTACTCTACGCCTGCCGTTTCGTGTATGTCAAGAAAAGCACGTGTAGAGTCAGAGCGCATAGCAAGCAAAGCACTTTGTGGCGGAAGGTCTAAATAGAAAACTATGTTTGCCTTTGGCAAATCCAAGATGTTTACCTCAAACTACTACAACGCGGCAATAAACGTACCTCGTTCATCTTTGGGCAATTTCGCTGCTTGATGACCGAAGTTAGCGGTGTAGTATCGATCTAAGACAACAATATCGCCGTGACGCGTTCAATATCGTAACTACGGCAGCGAAGCGAAGCGATTTGATGAATAAATAAAGCTGAAAAGTTTAGGGTCAAGATCTTTAATATTACCCTTTTTGCCAGACAGAACGATGCGTATCAGATCGCCAAACAATCGTTGCTCGTTAGGAAATTCAAGGGTTTGTACTGATGGTTGAAGCAGATGCTAACAATTAGGTATTTATGCTATTCAATGTTTTGCTAATGAACTTGTACATTAAGTGCAACACTTATTACTTCGACCTTTAATTACATGTCAATTATCTATTTATTATTTGCAATGGTTAATTAACATCTTTGTTTGCGTCGCCTTGCCACAGCCATCACCTCCTTCAACCACAATGACATGACCCATTTACGGCGCCACATACAGAAAACTATATATTATTTTCTCAAGCGAAGATAAATAGCGATTGCGTTTTTATTATGATGTTGCTGTCTGCGATGCTACCTTTTCGCATAAGTTTGTTACTTCTTCTGTCAACCTAATTTTTATTTTCTATTCACCTGAAGCTAATGTTGTTAGAAGTGAATTCGATGACACATTGTACGATAATAGCAAAGTAGGTATTTTGATAATAGTGCTCGCGTAAACAACATCAGCATGCTAACTACATTTTTTACCGCTTATCACGTACATGAATATACTACACTCTGTTTTCAGTTTCTGAAATATAGTCATTTTACTGAGTCGATGTCAAGTTTGCGTAAATCCATTTGTACACGTTACAAAATGAATAACATCAAATATTTATTCTGCAATATTACGTGTACAAGTCTATGCATTTAACGGAACTTCGTCAAGAAAAATAATTGCAGTCATTTTGATATATAAATAAATTAAAACAACGCGCAGTGAAGTGCTAAAATGTATAGTTAGTTAAAAAAATGAAGTTATCACTTATACTAGCAAAATTTTGCAAATATATATGATTGGTAGTGCACACTATTGATTCAGATTAAAATATTTTCAGTTATTGAAAAAAAAAAATTGTTAACAGTTTAAATTTAACTTTGATAAGTTTACGAAAATAGCTTAGGTTATTGCAACATTAACATGACACTGCAAATTGTCAAAGTCTATAAGTTATATCGATATGTCAAATTGATAAAGAAATAAACATTTGATATGTATGTTAAAGTTAAATTTGTATTATTAAATATTAACCTATTGCAATAGTCTTGATAATATTAATGTAATGTAACAAATATTATATGTTAAATAATTATTAGTATAAATGTGTTATTGAAAAAATATAGAGAGTAAAAAACATTTATCACACATGAATTGATATTGCAGTACTTTGTTGATTAAAGATTATAAATAATTGTATTAATGCTTTTTTTTTAACTCCTTCTATTAATAATAATAATAATTAAGTATCTGTAACGTTTAGTTTTTTCCATGTAAAAACAAATATTATTTTTTTTATTTTGTTTAGCCTTACAGTTGCCTCCACACACGCCTACAGTATCCCGACGCGCGACGCACTTTACGCTTTTTGTCTGTAAGTAGTACTTCTGTTACGCTTAATATTGTTAACTTGACTCGATTTATCTAAGCAAGTTGCATTTTACTTAGCAAAAGCAAGCATTCATTTGTTACAACAACATCCTACTGTTTACTATACGCGTTTGTATCATCACAAAGATCATCAAGTTTCGCATTCCTTATAACTAGCTATTTTTTGTCGTTGATTTAATTTGTACTCGTTTCTTCATTATGTTAAAGGATATTATTTTTTTGTTACTGATTGCTGGAGCCTTGAAGATTTTCGGTGCTGTCACCTTTCTTCTTGATCGCAATTTTACAAGCATGACCTATTTTTGTCAACAGCTATAGCGATTGCAGTCGATTGAACGATTGATGATCAGATAACCCATGCAATATAGCATTTATTATATTGATGTTGTTCTGCAATGTTGTAACAAACAATTAAACAAAACCTGTATAGGTTAACAAAATTGATATTATTTGTCGAGCGTCACGTTATCCTGATAAATTAACGTCTTGCAATCGACGTAGTATTTTTGTAAAAATTTTCATGTTGCCAACATATTGTATGTTTGTAAATAAAGAAGCTAGTCCATGTCAATAAAGAGAAGTGTTATTCAACTCATCTAATTCAATAGTGATGTAATCAAGCAGCATCGTCGTTTGTATATTAGTTTGTTAACTTTGTATAAGCTGCGCTTTATGGTATACGTCGTTATTTACACTATTAATGATTTGATGTGCCTAATTTACATCTCTCAACGACAAAAAAAAGTAGTCGCTGCTGTTGTCTGTGCAAACATTAAAATTAACATTATCTGTACGTAGTTTGACAGTTCTTTAGTCAACACGCGTATATTACTGCAAGTTGGCAGGCACATATTTGACGCAATCAATAAATGTCTTCGCGCTACTGCTGTTTTATTAAAGTATAGTTATAACTTTGTTAAATGTGACAGATAACTTTGCTTGTCTGTAATCGCGCAATGTCGAAAATAATTTATTAGCATTACTAGAAGTGATACGTTATTTGACAGTGAATGTAATAATACCTCATATAACGCTCAGTGTCACCAATACCTATATTTCTTTGAACCTAACATCAACTTTGTTTAGTTGAATTTTGCTTTTATCATCATTTTTAACGTCCGACGTTATAAGATCATCATCTAAACTTGTCATTTGATTATGTGTATTGTCAGCAACATCTTTTTTAATTTTGGTACTTTGACTAACATAATTTTATAGATTAGTGTTATTACTGTCATTGCCCGTAGTGCATAAATTTAACAAATTTTCCAGCTAGCTTTACAAATGTAAAAATTTCTAACCTTGATGAACACTGTAAACTGATTTATGTCATAGAACTAAATAAATTAACTGGACCATTCCAGTAAAAACAATGTCATGTAAACGTGTGCCAGAAGTAGACTATGTAATGTGAGCTAGTAGCAATTGTCGTCACACAAGAGATAGTAAACGTTTATGCACTAATTGAGCGAATAAACTTTTACCATGCACGACTAACGCAGCAACTGCCAAAAGTAGTGGAAATTTGTCATTATCATTAATGGTTTTCGCGTGCATTTATATCAACGCTTAACATGTAAGAAGTTTCAGCAGATGCGACACACATGCCTCAGATTAATATCTTTGCACCAGCAGAAGCGTCACATGAAAATAATCGGCATACAATAGTTGTGTGATTTTGCTGTTAAAAAGATATTGTAATTGCTATTTAGTCAAATGAAAACGTTTGTAACATAGTAATTGTTCTGCTGCATTCGCACGCTGACTAATAGTAAGTGCTTCTGTCCATTCAATTTTTGGTTTTCCTGGCGTTAGTAAAACTTAACTTAACAACTAAAATCAAAGTTTATGTTTCTTGCAATTATTCTACTATATACTTTTGTCATCTACACAGTTAAATAAAATTTGTACGATCAAATCTAATGCGTAAGTACAATTTATTGCATTTGTCGTATATTGTGACTGCGATGTTGACAACAATAAATCATACTTCTCCATTGTCTACTATATTTAACATATACTTGTAACAACTTCATTTCGAGAAGATGCTGATGAGTTATTACAAGCAAATTTCTATTGATTATTGCCAAATAAATTTTTAATGCATGCATATACTATTGAATTATAATCAAGTTAAAGTTTGAGAATAACTTTTGTGATTTGTTAATGTACAGCTCACGATGAATGTCCGTCAGTTGCAACAATAATTAGTCCTGAAATTAATTTGTCGGCCATCGCATCGGGTAGCGTTGGCGAAACTTTTATTGTTGCAAATTGAAGGAATGAACTTATACACTAAATTCTCAGTAGCACATCAAAGTCACTTGTGCATTTGTGTGTACGAATTTAGTGCATTATTTTGTTTATGCCCTTGCACAAAGCTTATCATACGCTAAGTGCACATAAATGTAAGTGTGCTCAGTTATAAATGTTATTTTTAACTATATGTTCTTATTTCTAACAGATTGCGTTCGAATCTATAGTACTATAATGACGACCGAAAGCGGTACAAATGCTACACAATAATGTCGAAAGTATAATAATGACGTTATTATGGGCACATTAGACATTACTTTACTGTAATTTGTTAACTACTATAAGCAAAAGCTTCTAGATAAATGCGACACAAGTATGTTATCCTCCTATACAAATGTGGTAAATCATTGTTGCATATGCCTTGACGGTAATTCTCAATGGTAATTCTCGTGTACTATTTATTTTGATTATTTATTTCGCGTTTTCTTAACTTCTTTACTCTATTTGATTTGGTTAAATATGTTGATGGGAAGTTTTGTTTGTAGTAATATTACCAGTTTAATAAGCTGTTTTAACGCTGTTAAGCGTTTACACTATGCCTTATACGATAACATTAATCATTGTTTTAAATTTTGCACTTTACTGATCATCGGACTTGTTTAGTCAATTTAGTGAAGCAATTTAACTAATGCGCTAAAAGAGAGAGTAAGCTAGATTTAGAGTTTACTTCACCTGTTTCGCATCATTCGTAACAGCAATCTGTGATGATAACTTGATTATTTAATTTTTAACAACTTGAATGACTACATGGACATAAGGACGCAGTAACTTTCACGAATATGTCCGGCAGCATTACAAAAGTACATCAAACACATCTGATTTCGTAGAAATAGAGTAACTTAGTGTTGCTTTATTTATTACAAATGGTATTGCAATATCTTTGTAAATAGGATGTGCAAGACACTTGTGAAGAGCACAACGCAGATCATTTTTATTGACGTTGCAATTTGGTGGTTGGTTGTATATTACAGGAAAATACGTTGCCACACTTTCGAACATTTATTATAGAAATCAAACAAACTAAACTATGTCAATGTTGTCGTATATTATTATATGTATATTAAAACTTACAAGTACAAGTTACGGGTTGCTTTCGCCATCGATATTTTGCATAATTTTTTGTAGAATCTACAACGAACACATTCTAATAGTTGCATCGTTTATCATATATCGTAATATAATATAACAATTTTTTCGCTGCTACAATCGCAATTACTGAACACTTACTTTGTTTAAAAAATTGTTGGTTAACACCTTAAATGTATTCGATGAACACTTAAACATTGATTCTATATTAGTAATGAAAAATGAAAGCGATTTCAATGCATCGAAACGCAATGCTTTATGACCTATTTTAGCAGCAAGAAACTGTAGTAGTAACTACACTTGTTCAGCTGTTAAATTGTAGTATTGTGAGCACAACTATGATAAAACACAGAGTGCTTTACCGGCAATTGCAGGATCAAGAAGAACTGATTTGAAATTAAGAATCAACTATTCTAATGATAAATTGCGTAAAAGCTGTAGATACTCTTATGCACAATATGGATAAGACTCGCATAATCTGTCAATAACTTTGCAAATATCCAGATGTGATGGCATGGTTCAAGTAGGTATGCTAAAGTATGAAAAGTTTTTAAAAAAAAATAACTTTTAAACTGTCAACAATAATAAACTTATTGTCGCTAAACTATAAACAAATTAACAGGGAAAACAAGAACAAGCAAATTGTTAAAGATGAAATTGTAATTGCATTCATTTCATCTTTACATTTGCATGTTATTAAATAATTTATTATTTATAATTATAATTATTTATTTTCTGTGGTCAGGCCATTGGCAACCCCTAGTCGAGACATCAGTGTCTCTAACTCTGAGAGCCAAGGCAAATGAACTACATGGTAGTACGGGAGGGAGGAAAGAAAGAAAATTATTCAAATTCAACTCAATACTGATGTTATCTTGTTGATTTGTCTTATTACATATACTCCATTGATATTTATACATATACATCATAAAACTTGATTGCACTGAAGTAAATTTTAATATTAAAATTCCAATATACACTTAATGTGCTTATATCTTTAATACATGATAATTATTTAACTTCTTGCAGGGAGGGTGGGAGGTTGTTAAAAATTATATATATTTGTTTATTTATGTGAGAGCTCAAATATATTTTGTAATAATTGTTAATCTTATATTATTTTAATATTAAAATAAGTGCAAATAAAACATAGAGGTAATATATGTAAAAACACAATATCAATAATCTATTCATTACAAAATTTGTAAAGTAAGGTCATAATTACGATTAACATAATGTAAATTTATAGATATTGTAAGAAATAAAATAATCAGAATAAGAAGTATTTACATATCTAATTATATTGCGACACGCCACGACCCTGCCCGGTATGGCTTTGTCGCTAAACTATTAACAAATTAAAAGGGAAACAAGAACAAGCAAATTGTTAAAGATGAAATTGTAATTGCATTCATTTCATCTTTACATTTGCATGTTATTAAATAATTTATTGTTTATAATTATAATTATTTATTTTCTGTGGTCAGGCCATTGGCAACCCCATAGTCCCATTAGTTTTATAAATTTTTACTACTTTAATTACTGCAGGTCGAATAATTAGATTTGTTCCTTGTAACGGAAAATCATGAACAACATTAACGTAGTAGCGGTACACCAATATCCCCTGGATCTTCTTCTATGATCTGATTTGTTATGTTAGCATCAAAATTACGTGATAATGCATCAGCAGGATTCAGTCCACCTGCAAGATAGAAAAATACAATATTTATTTTGTTGTTGAACATAAGATTGTTAGTGAGCTCATACAACTTGTTAAGAGCATAACCTCTGCCAATGCTACCATATCCATTTTCTTTACGTTGTGCTAACACAATTGGGAAGTGATCTGTCACGATTGCAATCTTCATTGGTGCTGATGTGTACTGTAAATACGTGTAAGTTAAGTACTGTAGTAGCATCATGATTGCTCGTGGCTCTGCGTGTGCTGAGTGTTGTGCGGTGAAGTAGTTTGTATTACCTTCACATTGTGGAGTATTAGTGCATTGTAAATCATGCACTCATCTTTGTTGATAAGTTCGTGTTGCCCCATTACGCCACTTTGCAATGGCACCCCAACCACTCTTTGATGCATCAGTGTATATGATGGCATCATAGTCGTCATCTTTATTTGTGTACACTACATGATCAGCTATGTGCCATCACTTGTTTTCTATTAACTTTGCATCAAACTCATAAAGTGCATTACGCGATGAGGGTACAACAACAGACATCTCTGCATCTCAGTTTTGATGCACATCTACCAGCCTGTACACAGCACGATATGCACGTAGCAAAGTAAATAATTTTGCAGGGTTGAGTTGTGTGGTGTGCACTGCATAACAAATTAGTGACACCAATGAGGTAAATGTGCTACACACGTAAAACGTTGTGCACGTAGTGCTAAGGTTAATTTGGCAACAGTCTTTGTACTGTTGCGCACTACTCTCTCTGCACCATTCCATGCATACTACTCACCCAGGATCACAGTATTGTCACAAGCCATCTACAACAATTCATCATCACTCTTAGCAATTAGCTTTTCTCTATTAGGTGTTGTGAGTAAATTGACACAACGTATGCGTTACAATATGGTGCGCACAGTGTAGCAAAAATTGTGTTACTGTCCTTCCTCTGCTGCAATCATTATGTTATCTATCATTGTTGTTATTGTTACTGGTGTGTTTATGTCTACAATGACATTTGTAATTGCTTGTGCTACGGCTACACTTCATCGTGCTCCTGAAGGTAGTGTCTTTAGGCGGTAATAGCCGTCATTTGAACGGAATACAAAACAGTTGCGTGTCTCTTCAGGCAACGGTATGTTATCATAATATGCGCAGAAGTCAATCTGGAACATGTAACGTGCGTAACGCAACTATTGTTGACGTGCACGGCGTGATGGGTATGTGAGTTGTGGCAGTCATTCTTTATTAATAACTTTATTGAGATGAGGCTAAGTGATCAACCTGCGTCGTCCTTTCATCTCATTAACTGCAAACACATTGACACCATGAACGCCTAGAGGAAAGGGCTGTGTGATGTGAGCGTCATTACAACGCTCGAACTTGTGCATCTCAACCGCTTTATATATGTCATCAAGAGACAATCTGCGTCTTCTTGACGGTGCGGGAGGTAACAAGTGACAGGAAATAAAATGGCTATAGCCAAAACAAGGCAGAAAGTAGAAACTAATGTGAAGATAATTTATTTGTAGGCAAACTCTTTACCGCCTCCACGTTTAATAACGTGACCTCTTTTAGATGAAGGGGTCATATGGATGGATGTGGCAGTGTGATGGGAGGCTCGTTGTTCATTTGCCTTATTAGTGCGTAGAGTTCTACTTCATTGACGCCTAAACTGGTGGCGTCTGGAGCCTTGCGTCCTAATTCGTGTGGTTGAAGAGGAGGACATGACCTGCGTTGTCCTGCGCTGTTGCGCCCTCCGTTGTCAGATAGCGGCTATAACCCAGATATCTGTGAAGTGTATCTAGGCGTGTATGACATATCATCAGCATAATTTGTGCTTGGGGCACCTTCATGGCAGCCATGTGTAATGCTGCTCCTTTGCGCAGCGATGGAAAAGCTGAGAGAGGGTTTTGTTGGCGTAGCGCATATCGCACCGCATTCTTGACTAACGTGTCATCGCTAAATAAGTATTGATGTGATGTTTTACGGCACATGAGAGCTTGTAGTGTGGAGGCATCCTGTCTTGTCATAAGCGAACCCAGTTGATATGGGCCGCGAAAACGTGCTCCTTAGCCTCTTCGTATTGTTAATGAGACAGGCACTGTTCCATCTGTATTCACTGCATTAGTGTCACATCTCTCACTGCCAGGTTCATTATGTCACCTGGACGCGCGGCAAACGCTCACATCATGGTGAGGTATAGTGCAGCCTCTGTGTGATAACCTAATTTCTTCTTTGCTGCCATTACTTACTGCAGCGTCACAGATGCAAATGTTGTTGCTGGTGTTTATCTGTTATAACGCAGTGCTGTTGCCATTCCTGCTCGTCATTACGGGTGTTCATCCAGTTTGATGGGCTGCAGCTGATTTGTGTACAGTGGCAGGTTTAGTAGTGCTGCTTTTATGTTAGCATATGTTTTGCTAATTGTGGACCACTTTCATCTGCGTGCCACAGCCATTCTGCGCATCAACTCTAGCAATGCTGTTGGGAACGACACATTGAGTAATTCGTCCGGCATTGCACGTATTTCGTTGACTCAGCGCAGATGTTGCTGACGTATTTGTGGTGTGATTGCATTTCACGCCATCTGTGTGACGTGTGGAGGCTTTTCGCTGTAGACGTATCATGTTCGTGGGCAGACGTGACCCCCAGGACGTCTACCCCAGCCGTTTAAATGCAACTGTGGTGCTGTGTGTAATGCTCTGTTTTTCTAATCATCCGGCGTGATTTACACATTCTAGCTAACTTTATCAAATGTCATTTAGACATTGTGTGAATGTTGGTGAGATACGTCACATTGTAGTTAATTGATTATATTACAATTCACATCAACATTATTTGTGGCATTAGTTATGCATAAGTAGCTACTATTTATTACATCGTCTTTATGTCTCTCACATTATTTACAATACAGTCCTACCACTGCTTCTTTTGCATCTAGCGTCAGTTTATAATGGCCATATTACGCTCCATAATCTGTAATATTACTTACAAATGCTGCACCTAGTGCAAAACTATGTCCTGCAATGCTTGGTGGCAGTCCTCCAGATTGATCACTTTGTACAAATAACTTGTCGTACAGCAGTGCAACAGGCGTTAATGGTATCAACGAGAATGTATTGTTTGCATTGTTGCGAGTTATTGCAGCGAGTAGCTGTTGCAATGCCATCAGCGTTTCTGCTACATCTTGCTGTCCTCGCATAAAACCACATTTGCGTCGTAGATAATACAATGATGATAGAGGCAAACTTCGTTACATGCCATCACGCACATTCGCAAGGCTTACAGCAACCAGCAAATAACATAAATTGTTTTGTGCTGCATTTCGTTCATGTTGTCGTGCTACCTTCAGTACAATCTCGACACGTGTATTTATCTTCTTTTCAGCTTCCGCATTTCGTTAATGTGTTGTGTTACGTGGGCGCAATTTAACTACTTTCTTGACAGGTTTATTCTTTTCTTTCCTTAATGTAGCGTTGCCTCCTAGCATTACTTTATTTGAATTATTGCTTTCAAGATTTTTACATGGCTATCTGATGTTAGCATTATTCTCGTCCGCTGATCTACCACAATTATAAATTTAATGTCTTTTGTGCAATAAAGCATCGCGAATTATAATAAGAGCGTCTGCTTTGTGCATTTTGCCTTTATTTATTTTGACAAGTAAAGGACGCAGACGTGATGGTAGTGTGAACGCATCTGCAATTTTTACTTTTAGGTAGTCTGCAATGATGTGTGCTACCATGAATACACCACAATCATCACTGCCACGTTGTTGTCGTGGTGATGGTGCTGTGAAGACCTGCAATCCGGGCCATACTTTTTTGAACACACGACGTAGATCATCATGCACCAATGTTGATGGCGCAGAGTCATGTATGGTCATTTTGATTGTTGACTTGTCATCACTTAAGGTGAGGATCGATGCGATCCAATGATGACGTAAAAAGAGAGGGAAGTAACGCAGCGTTCCGCGCTGCACACACTCTGCGTAGTGTTGTGCTTTGCAGGTGTGATAGTGGGCAGACTATCACATGGCAAACAGACATCAGCAGGCAAACATAATAATACTTTGTCTATTTATATATTGGAGGTTTTGCCTTGCGCAAAATCACCTCCTTTGTAAAGCTTCGTTGCAGAGCGTCTTAATGACAAAAAATTCGGGAATAAATAATTTATTTTTACGGGGT
This sequence comes from Blastocrithidia nonstop, assembly GCA_028554745.1. Lineage (NCBI taxonomy): Eukaryota > Euglenozoa > Kinetoplastea > Trypanosomatida > Trypanosomatidae > Blastocrithidia > Blastocrithidia nonstop. Next base: position 397,800 of record JAQOTN010000042.1, read on the forward strand.
TTTATTATTTTATTTTAGATTAAATTACACGATTAACATTAGATAATGTATATTAATGTTGTTGTGTTTGTTGTTGTTGGTCATACGTATTGTATGTATCATCGTAGCCACTGCCATAAAAACGGCCACGACTAACTCGTCCTCGTCCGCCTCGCCCACGTGCATTTCAGTTATTATTATTATTATTGTTGTAATTGTTCCTGCGACGCGTGTTTAACATCTCCATCATTAATGTCTTCATTTCGTTATTTTGTTATTTTATTAAAGAGATTTACTTCTGAACGGAAGAGACGTCTTTTTTCATTACTATAAACTCTGACTCAATGGGTGCAACATCTGTGACACCTGTCTGTGTGCCTTGTGCATCATACACCGGTAAATAACCACTACCCAATAAAGTGCTTTTTGTTGGGCAGAAATATTTATCATACACTACTTTCGTGTTCTCCTCAGCTAATTCTTTACACTTGTCTTTGAGGAGGCGCAGTTCAGATAGCATTTCTTCGGTTTTCATCTGTAACTAGGCGTTTTCTGTAGGAAACAGAGGGCGTTGCAAGTCTTCAACAATCTCACCGTATTGATAACGTACGTTACTTGACATCTCATTCAACACAGTTCAATTATGCATCTTCAATGATCGGCGTGTGTCAGTTGCCATTAGCAATTTCATTGCCTCTAGGCGACCAAAATCCTTATCATCTGCAAATAACAAATATTTACCAAGCATTGCTGCTGTAGGATTTAATGTGTGATTGTTAACAGCTTGTATAAACTGCTTCTGCAACATTTCTTCGGCTTTACCTGTGTCATCCAGTTCTTCTGTGAACTGTTTCCAGGAGTCTTTGTTTATGTACTCATAACGGATCCACGGATAGGTATCCAACTCGTCACGCACAGCAACGATAGGTTGTGGTGACTGATTTATATGTGAGTGACTTTCACTTGCCAATTTCATAATATCTCTGAACTCATTCTGGGAAATCTTCCCCGATTGTAGCAAATTCAAGTTGATTTGCAGAAACTGATCAAAAGCATCAGTATTAATGACTGTTGACTTTGTAAAAGCCATTCTAATAATTTAAAAATTTATAATATTTTTAAAAATTATATATATTTATTTATTTATGTGAGAGCTCAAATATATTATGTAATAATTGTTAATCTTATATTATTTTAATATTAAAATAAGTGCAAATAAATCATAGAGGTAATAGATGTAAAAACAGAATATCAATAATCTATTCATTACAAAATTTGTAAAGTAAGGTCATAATTACGATTAACATAATGTAAATTTATAGATATTGTAAGAAATAAAATAATCAGAATAAGAAGTATTTACATATCTAATTATATTGCGACACGCCACGACCCTGCCCGGTATGGCTTAGGAAAAACAGTAATATATATATATATTAATAAGATATAAAACATTCAACAACAAAATTAAATTAAATAATAAGCTGTTTTGTAATATAGTTCATCTAGGTTTAAATAAATAATAAACTATTTTGATTTGCAATCCTCAAAAAGAAAGTATATTTGTCGAGAAATATAGTACACTTGAAATGCTAACAAAAAGATATTTTTATAAAACAACATTATGTTTAACGTCAACGTGAAAAGATATAAGGTAGCGTATAATAAATAAAAACACTTTTTTTTTATATTAAAAATAAAAATTTGCATTCGATCAACATTGATAACTGCTTATTCTCTAACGGCAAATATACTGATTTACATAAGTTATATCCCAACTTCTTTCATTTTTTTACGAAAACGTGCTTCACCTATATAAATGTCAAAATTGATGAATTATGATATATATGTAAAGCTGAATTGCTTACTTATATACCCTCTATATCTTGCGTATACTTTATGTTGCATTTATTAAAGGAAGTTGTATATTTGTTTATGCTGTATAATATAAGTCGCATTTACACTAATGCTCAATCGCGTTAATCAATAAGGTTTAATTCAACGAAAATAATTAAGAACTATTATTTAAAATTAATAGTTAAATGCTAAAAAAAATAATATATATATTCTCAAATTAAAGCATTATGACAACAAAATATAGCAACGCTATAGTAATAAGAGATAGCTAAATACAAATTGTTTAATTTTTGAGTAATAGTATAGTTGGAGAATAAGGTGCTATCAATGCTATCTACAATATTATATACACATTAACGTAATATGTGTTATTTTTGTGTTATATTTGATTTATATTTGGACAAAATTGGAATGCTAATCAGCAAATAATACTATATTGATTTTATACAGAGAGTTAGTTAAGGTATGTGAATACTTCTCAAATGAGTTTATAATACAAGCACATCATTCATGTGCAGAAATTATAATACAATTTTGATAAGTTTATTAAAAAAATATGCAAAATAAAAGTAAATATTGATAACAAAAGTTACCCGATCTATTATCATTCATAATATATATTTATCTGTATAAAATAACATTTAATCATTTTTGTTATTATATTCGAACTATTATATTTATCTGAGCAAAAATATCATACCTTTTTTCCTTCTAGTAATCTATTATTTAAGTTATTATTATATTGTGCTAGCATTTTGTTTTAAATTTCAATATATAAGTTTAAAAATTTATATATATTTTGACCATTAAGTTAATTATTATCAACTTTAGTTGTTCCAACAAGAAAAACAAATTTTTTTTGCAGCACTTCTACAGTTATATTAAAACATATTTCAGAAAACAAAATGTTGTCAAAGCTATAAGTAACTGTAGCACATTAACTGTCTTCTATTATTATTAATATTTACAATACACATTGATAATTTTTGTTTACTTTTATTCTTGATTGTGCATTTGACAATTCAGAAAAAGTGTTATTAATAGTTTTCTATGAAGAGATATTAACAGAAACTAATAATATATATGTGCGCACAATTTCGATGAATGCAATGTTTACATATTATAGATGATCATTATGCGTATATCATTTGTTTTTGAATTTTAAAAAAAATTTATACTTCCTTGATTAGTTGAAGCTGTTTTTTTCCCCTTTATTGTTGCTTTACTTTTCTTCCTCTCAAATTTACAGACTATGTTAAAACGTTCTTTTTGCACACATATTACAAACATATTAACAATTTTATTCACCACTGTGGTCTAACACACATTTACTATAACAATATTCAAGGACTGTTTGCAAGCAATTACTAATTATTTGAATACAATCGCGTAAACATGATATTATCGCAAATATAATCACGTTATTAGCTATGTAATTAAAACTAAATGCAACTGACAAT